>JAOQMM010000003.1:16363059-16379529 GCA_027563515.1 Erythroxylum platyclados | reverse complement strand
TTTCTTATTATCATATCTCAGAAAGACTGTAGTTAAAATGTTCATCTCTTCAATAACCATTTGTAATTTATCAAAGTTGCTCATGTAAGATATTTTTTAAAGTCATGCCCTCATAAGTCATTTTACACATAAACAGCTAAAACTAAACAGCTAATTTTATCAAACATCTTTAATAAACAGCCAATATTATCCGCTGGTCAAACCAGTCAATATAATCAGCTATCAGCTAATGCTTATTTTAAATAGATTACTTATTTTAAATATATCAACACAAATACACTATTATAACATAGAATAAGAGATGAAGATAGAATCCAAATAAGAAATCAAAAGCACAATTCAATGCAATTATTTACAAAAAGAATGTGATGTATTTAATGCGACATGCGAGGGACTTTCTAAATCCTACTTTATGAGGTCTAAAAGAGTGCATCAAATTTGTTCTAAATTCGAATTGTACCTAAACCCTAAAATCTTGAGAGTGTGAATAATATTGGGTAGTTTATAGGATTCTTATTAGTTATTTAGTTATTTTTATAGTTTTAGTTTGATGGTCCTAATTTTGTTATTTGAGATTTGATAAAATTCCACAAGTTGTGAAGGCAACACAACCATTGCTTTAGAGTAGAAAATATTTTACCAATAGTGAATAGATGCTAATGACATTGGATAATACTATAAATATTTTTCTATCAAGGGAGCACAAGTTATCTTCACTCCTCTATCATTCATATTTTTTTATTATTCTTATATGTTATGTACATTGAGAACAATGTATAACTTAAGTGTAGGGGAAGGACTAGCAATCAAACTTGCCAATTTTATTATAATTAGCTTAATGATGAATAACTTGGTAATTGTTTTTAAAAAGGATGTTGCTCAAGATGATTCATTATAAGTTTGGTTTGACTATGATTTGATTTGTTTAGGCAAATAGTTATCAGTTTTGATAATTAAGTTAATTTCAATTTATTTATTAATTTTGAGAATGAATACTTAATTTACATTATGATACTTTATGTATAATTTGTAAATGCATTAAGTTAAATGTGAATTCTTTTTAGCATTTTTAGTATTCCATATAAAAAAAGAAAAGAAAAATAGTAGTATGTGAATAAATGAGCATAAATAATTTCAATATGTTGGTTTTATACAAAAAAGGGTCAAAGTTAAAGAGTGGTGTTAGTAGTTATTTGAGATTGTGACCTAGTTCAGTGATCGAAGGTATTCATAAGAAGGTGTTTACTCTTACATCAAAAGTCTAAGTGACCTTTCAAACAATTCTCTAAATGCTCTTATGTTGTTTAAATTTAGTGTTTTGTTTTTAATAAAGGGGTATAAAGTGTTTAAAGATTTTATCATTTTTCTTCTGTATGTTCACTTTATGCATTAAATGGAATGGTGTGAATTGAGTTAAAATTTGAAACATATAGATTTAGTTGAATTGATTTATAATTTGATAAAAGTACTAAATGCTTAACATTTTATTAAACATTGCAATTGAATGAATAATGGAGAATCATGATAAATATCATCTTTTTGTTTAATGCTTTTTCAGAGTTGTTTCTTATTAAGTTAAGAGTAATAAAATTGATTTGCTTGAGAAAAACAAATGCTTAAGTTTGGGTGAGTTTGATAAATGCTAAATAGACTATATTTTTAATCTCATATTTAATGCATTTTGCTTACTCATTTGAGAGTTTCCAATTGTCTATAGTGCTGACTTGCTTTCATGGATAAAAAGGAGAAAAATTATGATAAAATCGGGACAGAAAACGAAAGAATTGAAGCTATTTTGGTGGCTATTTGTGTAAGTCTACCCAATTGTGTGGGTGCCTATGTAAGTCTACACGATCTTATGGCTACTCGTGTAGCTATTTAGGATCGTGTTTCTTGATTATTTTAGAAGATTGAGGGACATGATCATACACAAGGCCATGTGAATGACCGTGTCCACTCATAAACCTTAAATTTGAGCTATAAATAGATAAAACAAAGAGAAAGTAAAGTCAAATTCACAAATCGATTAATGCAATTTTAAAGGTTTTAACTAAAAAAAGGTTTCAGTTAATCAACCAATAATTAGTTATTGATAGTATTGAGAAAAATATTAACATAAAATAGTAATTTCTACGATCCAATGAACTAAAGATTAAATTGACTAGTAGAATCATGATTGCATGAGAAGTTCTAAGGGAATTTGAAATCCATTTACCAATGTTTTCTTTAATTGTTTCTTAGTTTAATCTTCGTTCAAGTTAATTAATTGTGTTAATCTAATTTACTTTATTGTTTTAATTTTACATTTGATTTATCTTAAACACCATAATTTGTTAAGTTAGATAATAGAAATATGGTAAATACTAGTAACTTTAGTCCTCGTGTAATCAAACCCTACTTACCAGAACTAGTTACAGCTACATCGTGTACTTGTAGTTTAAAACATAAAATTACATCAATATAATATAATAACTTAATATTATTTACTAATAAATATAATTATTTTATTTGATTTAAATTTAAAATTTATTTTAAAATAAAATTATATTTAAATTAAATAATTATTTAATAAATAAAATTATATTAAAATATTTTTAAATGCATAAAACTTGAAACAACATTTATTTTAATAACTATAATATATGTTAAACAAAATAAATATTAATTTATAAATACTAGTATTATAGTTTTCACTTATTTGATTATTTATTTTAATAATATATAATAAAAATATTATTTACAAATATTTTAAAATAAATTTTATTTAATATTTAAATATTATTAATAATGGAAGTATAATTATATTGACACCAATAATTAAATAGATTTTTTCTTTTTATTTGAAAAATATAAACCAAAATGAAAATAAAAATTTAAAGAGACAAAAAAAGTTAATCCAATTATTTTTCGTGTGTACATAAATTTGAAAATGTTGAAACCATAAATTTGAGAATTATAGTAAAATTTGAGATTATAGTAAATTTTGACCACAATGATCACATGTTTTTGCATGAACGTTTCCATGTTTATCTAGACCGTGGATTACAAGATTGGACGGTGGTGGCCGACAGTTGCAACATATTTCAGGAGTATCGAGCACACAGAGACAGGGACAGAGACAATTCCGTTTAAGAGAAGAAACAGAGGGAGTAGACTCGGTTAGTGGCCACGAATTGGCGCGAAACCAAAGGGAAGCAAACCGAACTCGAAGGTCCTCTTGAAGAATGTCTCGTCTTTGTCTACAATGCTATTCATCATCGCCAAATAAACACCTGTTTCTCTCCACTCTCGATTCTTTCGCTTTCCAATTCCGAAATTTTTTTAACTCCTCTGCCATTTTCTTTCCTAAGTTTGATCCACCTTTTGATTTCGGTTCTTTGTTTTTGTTGTACTTCTACCATTTTCCATCTGAGCTTTTCTGCTCAAGTTGGCTACTCCGTTGGGGTTTCCATGGAAGATTGAATTCTTATTATTACTCGTTGAGTAGGGCCAATGAGGCCACCTTTGAAGAGCTGTTGTATTCTTATGTATGAAGGGTAGAATTTTGGAACCAGAAGTCGATGATTTGATCTCTATAGTTATGAAGGTGGAACAATTTTGAGAAGGTAGCCTTGGATTGTCAAAAAGATTAAAATATGGTACGTGAAGAATAGCTTGTAAACTGTAGTGCTTTTTGTTTGAGTAGGTCTATATTCGTTAATTTTTGCTTTCCAATATGGATTCGGGAAAGTTTTCCTTTTACATCTCTGGCAAATGTGCTAAAGTAAAGTTTGAAAGTAGTAGTTATATGGAGAACGTTACCGCAACTGCTTTCTTTTCCTGTTTGTTTTGCAGTGTATATATATATATAACATAAAATACTTAATTTTGTTGAGCGTTTTCTTGTAATGTGCTGCACAAGCATTCTTTTATTTGTTGAAAACAGAGTTCAGCACGGATTCATGACAATCTTGAAGATTGTAGATTGCTCGTTTATTAGCGCTAAAATATTTGAACTTTAATGAGATTACTACCATGCATATGGTTCATATGTTGAATAAGTACATACACATATCTAGTTTATTTTCTCTTTATATCTGCTTCTGCAGGGAACTCCGGTGAATATCATCGTAGGTTCTCATGTCTGGGTCGAAGACCTAGAATTGGCTTGGATTGATGGATGTGTTACAAAAATTAATGGAAAGGATGTCGAGGTTGACACATCGACTGGCAAGAAGGTAAGTTGGATGCTATAATTTGCCTAATCTATTGAGTTTTGTCCTGTTTACACCAATTCAATAGAACATTTTTTGGATAGTTCTGATTTCTGGATGCAGAAGAGAAGTTTGATTTTATCAGTTTATCTTTTTAATCTCTACATATCACAGTTACATTTTAGGGGAGTAGTTATAAGCATTGCCAGACTGAGAAAAAAATAGCTTAATCTGAATACTGAATCAGTCAATTAGGATAAGTCTCCATTTATAAAGAAAAAACAATATGAATACTTATATTATGTTTACGCTTTTGAAAACATTGAAAGAGACAAAACGTAAATACAACTTGAGAGTACAAGTGCTCAACCACAATTATATCCATGTTTATCCTTGGCATCTGACTGTGATTGATTACTGAGATTGTCTTTCCCATTTTGTAACTTAAGGTCACTGCAAATTTATCAAAAATATATCCAAAAGATGTGGAAGCTCCACCTGGTGGAGTTGATGACATGACAAAACTTTCTTACCTGCACGAGCCTGGAGTTCTGCAGAACCTGAAAGCTAGATATGAATTAAATGAAATTTATGTAAGTTTCCTTTTCCCTTGGTATTGGTTATACATAAGTTCTTACAGCATTGCAGCATTCCTTTTCTGTATGCTGAGATGGAGAAAGGAGCAAATTTTCTTTCTCTTACTTTCTATGTTGATGATCTCCTGAATATAGTGAACCTTTACAACTCTTTTGCAGACTTATACTGGAAATATTCTTATTGCTATCAATCCATTTCAAAGACTTCCTCATATATATGATGCTCACATGATGCAACAATACAAGGGAGCACCATTTGGAGAGCTGAGTCCTCATGTTTTTGCGGTTGCTGATGTAGCATACAGGTTATTCCCAATCTCAAATTTCCTGCTATATGTGGCTTTATTAAATATGGACATCTTATTCAATAACCATCTTCACAAAATCAGGGCAATGGTCAATGAGATGAAAAGCAATTCTATTTTGGTCAGTGGTGAAAGTGGTGCAGGTAAAACAGAGACAACCAAAATGCTTATGAGATACCTTGCCTTTTTGGGTGGACGCTCTGGTACTGAAGGACGAACAGTGGAACAGCAAGTTCTTGAAGTATGTTTCATAACCTGAAACTTTTTCTAACTCTAGTAAAGTTTCAGTGCTTCATGTTCTTCAACTGGGAATGTTCATTCAGTTTTCCATTTGATAATATTCTCTTTCTTGCAGTCAAATCCAGTCCTTGAAGCATTTGGGAATGCTAAAACTGTTAGAAACAACAATTCCAGGTGAAACAATTGACTTGGAAAGAAAAGCAGGATACTTTTTTATACCTCTATACATTCAATGTGTACACGGCTTTGAATCTAATCTTCCAAAGCATAAAGGAACAATTGTAATGACTTGTATTACTTCCTGCATTACATATAACTGTTCTCTAAGAAATGCCAGACATATAATTGACAGAGGTTTGAAGTTGATTTGATCCTATAATTGATATTGGTGCAGCCGTTTTGGTAAATTTGTTGAGATCCAATTTGATAAGCGCGGAAGGATTTCAGGAGCTGCTATCAGAACTTACCTTCTGGAAAGGTCTCGTGTTTGCCAAATATCAGATCCTGAACGTAATTACCACTGCTTTTATCTTCTTTGTGCTGCACCTCAGGAGGTAACTGTCTATTGAAGTGGCAAACTTTAGCACAATCCCTGACTTCGGTAGATTCCAACCTTTCCAGTCTGTTCTAGCTAAAGTTGATATTGTTAACAGGATGTTGAAAAATATAAATTGGGACCGCCGCAGTCATTTCATTATCTTAACCAGTCGAAATGCTTTGAGCTCGTTGGTGTAAGTGATGCCCATGATTACATTGCTACAAGAAGAGCTATGGATATTGTTGGAATAAGCTCAAAGGAGCAGGTATACCTTCTAAAAGAAGTCATGATGCTGAATCTTATCACTAGGGACATCATCTTACTTCTATTACTCTTCCCCACTTTGCTTCAGGAAGCAATTTTCAGAGTTGTTGCTGCTGTTCTTCATCTTGGAAATATTGATTTTGCAAAAGGAAAGGATGTTGATTCATCAGTTCCAAAAAATGACCAGTCTAAATTCCATCTTAAAACAGCAGCAGAACTACTCATGTATGATATGTACTGTCATAATGTAAGGTATATGCTCTTACTAATATTTGTTTACCTTAATAGTAGACTTTGCTTTATTTCAGGTGTGATCCTGTAGCATTGGAAGATGCCTTATGTAAGCGTGTAATGATCACCCCAGAGGAGGTTATTAAGCGAAGTCTTGATCCCCAAAGTGCAGCTGTTAGTAGGGATGGTTTAGCTAAGACAATTTACTCTCGCTTATTTGACTGGTAAAACCTTATGGTTTGAGATGTCAACAATTTGAAATATGGCATTACATGTTAATGAAAATGTTGGTTTAACCTGCATGTTTGCTTGTTGATAGGTTGGTGGATAAAATTAATAATTCAATCGGCCAAGATCCCAATTCAAAAAGTTTGATAGGAGTTCTTGATATCTATGGCTTTGAAAGCTTTAAGGCTAACAGGTAAATAACTAATGAAAGCTATTATCTTTTAGATACTGGAGACAATTTTTGTTGATGATTTTTGTAAACATTCCACAATATCTGAATATGCAGTTTTGAGCAGTTTTGCATTAATTTTACAAATGAGAAGTTGCAGCAACATTTCAACCAGGTAATGAATATTGATCATGAGCCACCCAGTAAGGTTTCAATCATTAATTTTTAACTAAAAAGGAATTTGTATGACTTTCAGCATGTTTTCAAGATGGAACAAGAAGAATACACAAAAGAGCAGATAAATTGGAGTTACATTGAGTTTGTTGACAACCAAGATGTATTGGATCTGATTGAAAAGGTTAATTGTATTTTAACCACATTTCCCTCTTTCTAATTGATACTGATATGCTAAGCTTTTGTTTCTATTTCGAGTTCAGAAACCAAATTCAATATACTCACAAGATTTGACTCGCTCTCTCTCTCTCTCTCTCTCTCTCTCTCTCTCGCTTCTTTCTATTTTATCTTGGAATTAAGATTGCCATTATTGGGATCTTGCAGAAACCTGGTGGCATAATTGCCCTTCTTGATGAAGCATGGTATGCAACCTATTCAATTCCAATGTTGTGTTATATTTTTAAGGAAAGTGACTAAATAGATGGTTTTCCTCTTGGCTTTCTTAAGATACAAGAGCTTGTTACTTTTAGCTTTGAATGAAGATTCATTGGTTTGGTTATTTTTGTTGACTATGTTTCCTGTATTTCAGCATGTTTCCGAAGTCAACCCATGAAACATTTGCAAATAAGCTTTACCAGACATTTAAAAATCACAAGCGCTTTATCAAGCCAAAGCTATCTCGAACAGATTTTAACATTGCACATTATGCTGGAGAAGTAAGTTATTTGTACAAAAATATTGGTTATATTATGAACAAGTTCTTATTTCAGTAAGATTGTGTTGCTTGCATTTGTTTTCAGGTTCTCTACCAATCCGACCAATTTTTGGACAAAAACAAGGACTATGTGGTTGCTGAGCACCAAGATTTGTTAAATGCATCCAAATGCTCTTTTGTAGCTGGCCTTTTCCCTCCACTACCAGAAGAGACAAGCAAATCTTCAAAGTTCTCTTCAATTGGTTCCCGTTTTAAGGTATTTTTCTTTCTGTTATTTTTGAGACTATTGTACTTATCTTATCCTGATGCACCATGTAAAGAACTTTCTAGAAACACTTAATGCATTGTTGTGGTTCATTAAGTAAAAGAGCTATGCATTGTTGTGGTTCATTAAGTAAAAGAGCTAATATGTTTGCTATTAATTATGCAGCTACAACTACAGCAATTAATGGAAACACTAAATTCTACTGAGCCTCACTACATCAGATGTGTGAAGCCAAATAACCTGCTAAAACCCGCAATATTTGAGAATGCAAATATCATGCAGCAACTGCGCTGTGGTGTAAGTAAAATCTACTATTTTATAATTCTTTAGCGGCATTTGGCAAACTTTACCTTTCTTCTTAATCTTTTTTGTTAATATGTTGCTGGTCATACATCTTTAGGGTGTTTTAGAAGCAATCAGAATCAGCTGTGCTGGATACCCTACTCGGAAACCTTTCTTTGAATTCATAAACAGATTTGGTATTCTTGCCCCAGAGGCTGTGCAAGGGAAGTAAGCATCTCATCTGGACAAAGAGTGCATTTCATTGTAATAATGTCTCAATTGTGAAGCCATTTGTAGCTCTTTCTGAATAAACTTGAATTGTTGTGGTTTGTTGTGGAATATCTATGTCTACAGCTATGATGAAAAAGTTGCTTGCACAAAGGTTTTGGAAAAGAAGGATCTTAAAGGGTTTCAGGTATAAAAGTTATCATTTTTGCTGTTGTTTCTAGTATAAGAAAAATCTGTGAAATTATTTCAGTAGCATTTTCTGATGCAGATGCTCTGTAGAAGTACATTATTTTCTTGGTGAATGCTTGAGATATTGTCTCATTGCATTCAATTTTCATACGTCCAAAAAAATGAGGTTGTTGGTGCTATTAATTGCATTGGACTTGAAATGATATACAGATAGGTAAAACAAAAGTATTTTTGAGAGCGGGGCAGATGGCCGAATTAGATGCAATGAGAGCCGAGGTACTCAGTAATGCAGCAAAAACCATCCAACGGAGGATAAGAACTCATTGTGCCCGTAAAAGGTTTATTGCATTGCGGAAGGCTACAATATTTGTGCAATCAGTATGCAGAGGTGATTCTTTTGTAAAAGCTAAAAGCATGAAGCAACTTTATTGCCATATTATCTGTATAAACAGAAGCATGGACTTCTGATTTCTTGCCCTCTTTATATTATCTATTCTTTCTTTGTTTTTGTATAATCATTTTCTGTCATTTACTTACATCAACAAGGATTCACGTGATTTGTAGGAAGACTGGCTTGCAAAATTTTTGAAAGTATGCGGAGGGAGGCAGCTGCTGTGAAGATTCAAAAGCAAGTCCGAAGATATGAAGCCAGACAAGCCTACAAAAAACTCCATGCCTCTGCACTTTTCCTGCAGACTGGCTTAAGGGCTATGGTTGCTCGTAAAGAATTTAGATTCAGGAAATTAACGAAAGCTGCAATTTTTGTTCAGGTTATATTCTTGATAGTATCAGACTACTTTAACAGTTTTGTTTCTCAATACAGTCAGTTTTCAAGTACAATGATTTCTTCCTTTTATAAAACTTTCAGGCTCGGTGGCGCTGTCATAAAAATTATTGCNNNNATAAGAGGCTGAAGAGAGGAGCAATTGTATCACAGACCAGATGGAGGGGAAGGCTTGGCCGAAGGGAGCTAAGAAAGCTAAAAATGGTTAGCAACATGATAAGCTTTTCCTGCAAAAGTGACTAAAATTTATTGAGTGCAAGCCCCTGAAAACTATGTTGCATGAATTATTTGAATATGCAAGAGCATAAATTGATGGATAGCATGTGGATGTGTTCCATATTGCACAGTTCCTTCTTCGTTTTTAATCTTTCTTGCCGAATGCTTGAAATCTGCTTCATTTCCTTTGGAGTTTTGACAACTGCCTCCAATGTTTGCAGGCTTCAAGGGAAGCAGGTGCATTAAAGGAAGCCAAAAATAAACTTGAGAAACAAGTGGAGGAACTCTCTTGGCGTCTACAATTGGAAAAACGTCTAAGGGTTGGTTTTCATCGTATGAGGATGGCAATTAATGAGCATAAGAATGATAAAAGTTGTCTATTCCTGTAGGACTTGCATGCCAATTTAAAACGTACCCTAGTAAAGCATTATAATAATTCCTTTTCCAGTGTGATAACAGTTGATAAATCTACAGGAAAATTATTAGAACTGCCTCATTCAGTTATCACAACATTTTCATCCTTCAAAATTTAACCGATCAGCTTCGACCCTTGCTTTCAGACTGATCTAGAGGAAGCAAAAGCACAAGAAGTAGCAAAATTTCAGAATTCATTGGAAGAAATGCAAAAGAAATTAGAAGAAGCAAATGCATTGATTGTCCAGGAACGAGAAGCTACAATGAAAGCCATTGAAGAAGCACCTCCTGTTATTAAGGAGACCCAAGTACTTGTTGAAGATACGGAGAAAATTACTTCCCTAAAAGAAGAACTGGAAAATCTGCAGGCAAGAATCTTCCAATAATTTCTACATGCTTCTATTGTATCAAGCTTGTGATACCATTATTCATTCAATTCATATTAGAATGTCTGTTAGCTCTCATTCATTGTTCAAAAAATTTTCTTTCCATTCTCAGATTGCAAAAAAAGGTTCTGTTCTCGTTGAAAACAGAAGTGCATAACAATACACTAAATCAGTCTGCATAGTTTTCACGTCTTGATAGAAATCAGTTTACATTCCAAGACCACTATCGAAATATGCTTTCTTAAACCAGTTACAAACATTGATAGAGTTTCATTTTCATTTGAAATGACCTATATACGTCTGACTATGACTGTTTGTTTTCATTGTGAAATCTGGGCTTTTCATGCCTATTGACTATTGAGGTGAAACACTAACTGAATAGCCAGTTTTAGAGATCAAGACATCATATCATAAGCTCAGAACAAATAGTTAAGGAGAACAAGGTTAGCATTAAAAGATATTATAATTGGACGCACATCTTTCTTTTTAATGGAAGCATAGTAGTGCATGTTATTGTTGTAGTTTGTGACTGAACTTAATGAAGCAATTGCTTTCTCGTGGACATAGTTGGATGTTAATACATATCTGAGGAAATTCATGGGTATCTAAGCTAACCAAAATTAGATATTTCCAAAGTTGCATCTTGTTTACTGACACTAGAGCATAAAATTAGCATCTCACATTGTTGGTCTTTGCATTGGTTTCATGTCTTCACAGGCCTCGTTGCAATCGGAGAAAGAAAGAGCAGAGGATACAGACAAGAAATACAATGAAGCCCAGAAGATTATTGAAAACACACGTAAGAAGCTGGAAGAAGCAGATAAAAAGGCTCAACAACTCCAAGAATCCGTTCAGAGGTAGTGTATTAAGAACAAAAGCCTATCCAGTGATATGTCTTTGCTGAACTTGATTACCTGCAAACTTGTGAAATTGAATTTGACCTGTACATTTCAAGAAATCATTACCTCTTCTAATTTTTCTGATGCAATTGATCTCCTGTTACACTCGTCTAATTAGATTAGAGGAGAAGCTTACGAACTTAGAATCAGAGAATCAAGTTCTTAGGCAGCAGGCTGTGTCAATGGCTCCCAATAAATTTCTTTCAGGACGCTCCAGATCAATTATGCAGGTACCAGGATCAATCAAATCTATACTTTGGTTCTTTTCTTTTTTCTCTTGGAAATGAGTATGATAGATTTTTTTTCTTGTTCAATTGACAGAGGGCTGATAGTCATATACCCATTGACAAGACAGGTTTGGTGAGTATACCTCATTTAAATGCAAACTAATATGTCCTATAACAAACAACAAAATATTTTATTTCTTTGATTTCTGAAATATTCTTCGTTCTTCCTTCCTTCTGCTGTTCAACTCAATAAATGCTGCAGGATCTACATAGTGGTTCAATAAACCAAAGGGAAGAGGGAAAACCTCAGAAGTCATTAAATGAGAAACAACAGGAGAACCAGGAGCTACTCATTCGTTGTATTGCACAGCATCTAGGCTTTCAAGAAAACAGACCAATAGCTGCTTGTATCATATACAAATGTCTTCTTCAATGGAGATCCTTTGAGGTTGAGCGCACTAGTGTTTTTGATCGAATCATTCAGACAATAGGCCATGCTATTGAGGTGTGAAACTGCAACCTTATGTGCTGATATTTTAATTTTTTTTTAATGTTTAGTTTCCAACTTTAGAAACATGCTTTGATATTCTCTTAAAACTTGGACTACAGACTCAGGATAACAATGATGTTTTAGCATATTGGTTATCAAATGCCTCAACTCTGCTGTTACTACTGCAACGCACATTAAAAGCTAGTGGTGCAGCAGGAATGGCTCCACAACGTCGTCGATCATCATCTGCAACTCTGTTTGGAAGAATGACCCAGGTAATTGTTAACATGGAAACAGAAAGAAATTTATAAGATTGATTTCTTTAATTGATTAAAGTGTGTTGTTGTCTTCATAGAGTTTCCGTGGAACTCCCCAAGGGGTCAACCTTTCCTTAATAAATAGTGGTATCAGTGGTGGAGTGGACAGTTTGAGACAAGTTGAAGCCAAGTACCCAGCTTTGCTTTTCAAACAGCAGCTTACAGCATATGTAGAAAAAATTTATGGAATGATTCGGGACAATCTCAAGAAGGAGATTTCCCCTTTGCTTGGATTGTGCATCCAGGTAATTTATATATGTGCCTATCGTATTCTCTGTTTTGTATCCAATAAAATGCCATCCTTCTATGCATATATTTCTTGTACTAGTTTTAATTTACGTTGTTAGCTGTATGTATGACATGACTGGAATAGGCTCCAAGAACATCCAGAGCAAGCTTAGTTAAGGGTGTACGTTCAGTTGCTAATGCTGCAGCTCAGCAAGCTTTGATTGCTCACTGGCAAGGGATTGTGACAAGCCTTGGAAACTTTTTAAACACTTTGAAAGCAAATCATGTAAGTTAAACTTCCATTTTGTTTTGTTCCTTCATCACAGTTTTCCTATATGCTCTGCTTAGACAATTGTGATGCTGCTAAGAAACCTTGTTTTGGAATCTAAAGATTAATCTCAAGTTTGAAGCTGACTCTTGTTTTGG
The DNA here is from genome assembly GCA_027563515.1 of Erythroxylum platyclados. Lineage (NCBI taxonomy): Eukaryota > Viridiplantae > Streptophyta > Magnoliopsida > Malpighiales > Erythroxylaceae > Erythroxylum > Erythroxylum platyclados. The sequence continues at coordinate 16,366,525 of JAOQMM010000003.1, read as the reverse complement.
TCTGCATAATGGCTGGAAGAATTAGATCAGAAGTGAATGGAAAGGAATTACCATCCTCTGTATGCTTATTTATCAGATGCAGAAATGAATTGCTTCATCTTATTTGTTTCCCATGCTTTTTATATCTACTTTTGCTAGGACACCAGTTTTTCTATAGCACTTAGCAAAGCCCCTCATTGTTTTATTTAAATTCCATTCCATCTGAATATGTTGATTGGTGAATACTGAAATCCTAGTCCCTAGAACTTTCAGTATCCATACCTTTCCGCGGGTTTATCACTTGATAAAGGAGTTCTGTTCTTATCACTCACCTATATTTTTTATGATTCCTTTTCCAGGTACCACCATTTTTGGTTCGTAAGGTGTTCACTCAAATATTTTCCTTCATCAATGTTCAACTGTTTAACAGGTATTCGACTTATATTCCTCTTTTGTACATGTTCCTGTATCCACACTTTGTGCGTGGCTTAAGTTGATTTGTAGCTTTACCATAATGCTTTACTAAGTGGCTGCATTTCTATTTATTCGGCAGCCTTTTGTTGAGGCGAGAGTGTTGTTCATTTAGTAATGGTGAATATGTCAAGGCCGGACTAGCTGAATTGGAACATTGGTGTTATAAGGCAACAGATGAGGTACTTTAGAAAGTTGAATCCAATGCGCTTTGTGGTTCTAACCAGTTTATGTACTAACTGCCTAAAATAATATGTTCAGTATGCCGGTTCAGCCTGGGATGAGCTGAAACATATAAGACAGGCTATCGGGTTTCTGGTACATTATCAGTTGGTTGTTGATTTACTTTTCTTCTACTTACATGCTACTAAGGTTAAGGAGTTGACAAACGTCCTGTAATTTATCATTTCTGACATAGGTCATACATCAAAAACCAAAGAAAACACTGGATGAAATTAGCCATGATCTATGCCCAGTGAGTAATGTATTTTAGTTTGGATACTAGATTGTACCAACTACCATTTTTGTGTGTTGTAACCAAATTAGTTTCTACACTACAGGTTCTCAGTATTCAGCAGCTGTACCGAATAAGCACAATGTATTGGGATGACAAGTATGGCACACATAGTGTGGCCCCTGATGTAAGTTTAAGGGCTACCTTTATCACTTGGGAACAGAAGCAAAGGTTTCGTGTTTTTATCTATAAATGAGTAGCACATCCATTGGGTTTATGAACGTTCTCTTGCAGGTGATATCCAATATGAGGGTGTTGATGACAGAAGATTCAAACAATGCTGTCAGTAATTCTTTCCTCTTGGATGACGATTCAAGGTTAGCATCAGTACCAAACATGTCGGTTCTTGTTTAGTATTTCCTTTAATTTCTCTTTCATTCTTTCGCCTTTTTCTACTTGTTTTAACAAGAGGCATAGTCTGGCATTCCTGCTAACAGTCTACTAGAAAGTATGCATGGCAAGATTTCTCAGCAGGAAAAATGGTGCTTAAGAGTTGCAAGATTATTGTTACTTTTCTGTCCATGATTCCTCCTACCATGTTGCCGGGGAGGTGGATATTTACTTTATTACTATTCGAGTTTAAGCTGATGATTGAATATTTTATGTGTTGTTATTCAATCCCAAAAGAAGGAAAAAGAGGAGAAAAGAAAAAGACAAGAATCACTCGTTTAGCTAATGAGTGAAGTTCAATGCGTTTCATGGTTACAAAATCTTTGCAAAACAGCTTTTGTACAACTTGATCTTGCAGTTATTCCTGACTTTTCTTTTTTCTTTTTTCAAATTTGATGCAGCATTCCGTTTTCAGTTGATGACTTATCAAAGTCAATGGAACAAATTGATATCTCTGACATTGAACCACCACCTCTTATTCGTGAGAATTCAGGCTTTAGCTTCTTGCTGCCCCATACTGATTAAAAGGACAGAACTCTCCTTTATTTATCTCTCTTCACTGACAAGCTGTAAATTCACTCTGCAAGCTCCAGGTGTGGATATGATTTTGGTGTTGTTCAGCATTGATTATTGACTTACATTAGATTTACCATCTTTTGAATTTTTAGCAGTAGATAGTTCATTGTTATAAGCGAGGATGAAGTTGCTCCCTTTCCAAATGTAACTATTTCTTTCTTCTGTTTGTACAACTAGACAATGTTTTTGAGAGGAAAAGAGTTGTCAATTTCTCTTACATCATTCCCAAAAGAACTAAATTTCACAGTGACTACATGTCATGTGAAGAATGCATGCAGGTGGAACTACAACAATTGTCATACAAGCTTTCTCTAGCAGACTTAGTTTTCTTAAATAGTAAGACAAACAAGAACGAATTCAAGTCAAAGGGGACTGCAATATCACGAATGAAGAAGAAGAAATGAAGCTTATGGATACACACATGCAGAGGAAAACAGAGTCGAGAACAAAACAAATGCTGATTGTTCATCGCAAGTAAAACTATTTACAGAACAAAATAAATGCTGATTGTTCATCACAAGTAAAAACTATTTACAGAAATCACGACAATAGGAATATGGTAAAGTAAGCTTCTATTATATCATAATCACACTAGTCTGTCGTGAAGGCAAAGTGGGCCAAGCTGGACTGAAGTAGGGTACCACCCTGCTGTGAATGTGATCCCATAATATGGAAGGAGCACGACCCTGATAACGAACAACTTCAACTGTTTGACTAACAAGGTCACACACAAAAATGTCTGATCCAGTTCTAATGAAGACAGATTCAGTGTTCTGGGGAATGAAAGACAGTATCTGAGTTTCTTTCTTACCCGTATGAAATGACGCCACGACGGATGGATTCATTTTCCACATGATTTTAAAATTCAATCTATATCTCCTATTCCACCGATTTGTTTCATACACATTACTTGACGTACATTCACTGGGTTCCCTTTCCAGAACCCATATCTCCAAGCCTGGCTTACAGCTGCAACCATACTGCAGAAGACCATCAAAGGACTCCCCTAAAACATGCTCGTCAAAATCATTTGAACCTGGTAGCTTTAATAAAGCTATCTGCTTCCCCTCATCACCTGAGTCATAGATGGCTATCTTTCCATGTTCAGCGAACCAATGGACGACGCCTTTAATCACTGTGGCCACTTTCCAAGGACACAATGATAAAGTTGAAGAACAATGGAGTATGGAAAAGTACCATGTGCTAGTCTTGGGATTGAAAGTTTCGATGGCTACAGTCTTAACTTCGTCAAGTCGGCGTTCACATTTTGCTCGAATGACCTTGTAGCACATAATGTCATCAGCATGGTCCTCTACGAGGAATGCCATACACAACTCATCAAAACATACTCGAGGACGAGGGAGCTTGTAATGTTGCTTAGTAAAAGGATTCCAAAGAAAATAGGTTTTTGGGTGCCGGCCACAAAGAATAAGGCCATTTTTAGAGTCAATGAAGTAACCTCTTTCTTCCTCAATCACCTTTGTCTCCTCTAAAGATTCGAACACATCAATTTCCCTGAATGAGCTACCCTCCTTC
>JAOQMM010000003.1:16322903-16355739 GCA_027563515.1 Erythroxylum platyclados | reverse complement strand
AAGATCGCGACGCCGGTGAGGATGAGGGCGCGGGGGTCGACCTTGCCGGGGGCCTTGTTCAGGATGATGCCGCAGGCCATGGACGAGACGCCCGTCGCGATGCCGCCGGGAAGCAGGGCGAGGCCCGTCTCGGTGGGCGAGAAGCCGAGGATCGACTGGGCGAAGATGGGGAAGATGTAGACGCCGCCGTAGAGACCGAAGCCCAGGGCGATAAAAAGGAAGAGCGACGACGAGAGGTCGCGGTTCTTCAGGACGCGGAAGTCGACGACGGGGTGTCTGTTCTTCGGGTTCAGCTCCCACCAGAGCATCGCCCCGATGCACACGGCGGCGACGACGGACAGCTTGACGATGGTGGGGTCCTGGAACCAGTCGTCCTGGTTGCCCTCCTCCAGCACGTACTGGAGGCACCCAAGCCCGACCGCGAGCAGGCCGATGCCGAGCCAGTCGGCCTTCGGCTTGACGGCGTTCGTGCCCGGCGGGTCCTGGAGGAAGTTCGACACCATGAAGAACGCGCCGATGCCGATGGGCACGTTGATGAAGAAGCACCAGTTCCAGGTGTAGTTGTCGGTGATCCAGCCGCCCAGGGTGGGGCCGAGAGTCGGCCCCACGATGATGCCGAGCAGGAACACCGTCTGGACGAGGGGTTGCTCCTTGCCCGGAAAGATCTGCCGGATCGTGGCCTGAGCGGTGGAGAGGAGCGCCGCGCCGCCCGCACCCTGAAGGATGCGCCAGATCACGAGCTCGATGAGCGAGTGACTCAGACCGCACAGGAACGAGGCGACGATGAAGACGACGATGGAGACCGACAGATATCTCTGCCTCCCAAATCGACCGGTGAGGAACGCGGTCATCGGCAGGAAGATAACGTTCGAGAGGATGTAGCCCGTCGAGACCCAGGCGATCTCGGTAGTCGTCGCACCGAAGTTGCCCGCCATGGTGGGCAGGGCGACGTTGACGATGGTGGTGTCGAGCACCTCCATCACCGCCGCCATCATTAGGCCGATCAGGATGATCCAGCGGGCGGCGTGGTTGATGTCCAGCGCCGGGGCGCTGGGACGGATCGAGATTTGGGCGGTCACGATGTTTCCCGAGATTTTATACGCGCGCGTAGTATCTCGTTGTGCGATCATCGTCGCCTAGTAGCCCGATTAGGAGCGTGACGACCCCGATCACGGATGCGGAGACCGCCGGACCAGTCCCACCCGGGCCTTCACCCGTCTCGGAGGCGGTCAGAGGATCGTGTTCGGGCGTCATCCGTGGCTCTAGTGTATCGGACGGTCGAAGTCTCAGTGGCACGAAAACTAAAACGATCAATAATCGCGGTGGCTTCAAATCTAGACGGTCGACGGTTCCCATCGATCTAGGACAGGTCGAATCAGTATTCCAAAACTGCAACTGCACCGCCATCTATTGCGTCTATCGACCATCGGCGTTGCTCTTCGATGGAGGCAATCTTAGTCAACTTGTTTCGCAAAGCCTTTCTGGCGAGTGTAGTGGCACCGCTGCCTGTCTTCTTTGCTTCTGAGATTACAATTCTTTTTAGATTGCCTCGCTTCGAAAAGCAAAGAAGAACCCCATCTATTTCGACTGCTGATCCTGTTTGGCCTTCTCGAATTATAGTCAGCGAGCCTGAGTAGAGCAGAGTTCTTCCATTCGACTTATACTTCTTATAAGCATTCAGCAGTGTTGCCACCTCATGTATACTCTCGGGTGACTCCCCTCTGCTTGCAAGATTAGACATCGTCTGCTTCAGATGACCAAATCCATCCCCAATGTTCTTCTCATAGTAGCAACGTTTTCGCTGGGCAACAAATTCAAAAGCGAGCGAGCAATGCATGGATGGTGGTAGAACGGCATCTATCGCAAATCGCAGGATTGACCTGTATTGGCGATATCGAACATTCGCATGGCTATCCCAATATTTCCCAGGTCGAGCGCCTATAAGGTTGAGCGCATGTGTGCAAACCCTTGATGCGTTCTCAAATCTTATTTTTAAGGATTTCTCCTTATCGATAGCGGCAACAAAAACTAAGTTTCGACGATTTGCATCCCACTCGTATGAGACTTCTGTGTTCTGCACATTGAGGGTTGCGCGGTATTGCTTTTCAAGTTGAAAATCTTTGTGGATTGGGACTTTGGCACTTCCTGGGCCGGAAGGGAAGTCAATCCTTAACAAACGCTTCTCGGCGACCCCGAAAGATGCTTTGACAAGATTTTGTTGCAAATAATCTGATTTGTAGCATCTCTTTAGGTATGAGCGAACTCGATGCTCTGTCGCCTTACCCTTCATTGTTGCATCAAAATCTTTCGCAACTTGCTCGGCGATAGAGGCCGTCACGAGGGTTGCCGGTTCAGTCTGATATACTGATCTCCGAAGGCCGTTGGATAGGCTATCCACTGCTGCTAGATCATCACGCCTCTGGTCAGTAATGTCATCAGCTAGAAGGTCTAGCTGGTTGATCAGCGGCATTAAAGATATCGTAAAAGGGACTGGAGCAAAATGTGAATCCAAAGCACAGTACGCCAGCGTTCTCAATTCATCATATGCCCTGTAAATTCTTTGTCTGGGCACAGACTTGCAAAGCGTTGGAAATAAATACTCCCATAGAATCTCCATGAATGAAAGAGTTGATGGCACGCTCTTGGCGGTTTTCCCAGAGGTCATCAAAACAAATGGAAGTAAGGTGTGTAATTTGCCCCAGTTTCCTAGATCGATGAGAGAATCTATATGTGACCTTACTCTTACTGGGAACAAATCCCGTACACATCTGCGAAAAGAAGAATCAGCGTCTATACCCAGGCATAAGCCTCGCGACTGCGCGAACGAAAGATGATTATGCCCACAGTTGGTGATTAGGGCCAAGCTCTGCAGTAAATCTAAACCGCTAGGTCCATTTGATCCAGTAACTTCACCGGCAATAGTGTTTAGATCGCGAAACCGCCTAGATAGAGCTAGCTCGCCTTTGCTGACTTCTCTCAACTGCTGGAGTAGGCGCCACTGGAGAAATATATACTCATAGCGAGTATGATGCGCGCCAGGGATTAGGGCGCGTAAGTGCCCAAGTTGTGGTGTGGACATCATCCGACTGATATCGCCGCTGATTGTCAGCTCTTCGTAAATTGTCGAGGCGAACTCGTACAGAGTTACGTCCAAACGACCAGCTCCCGGGAAGGTATAGCTTAGATCTGTGTGCATGATGCTCGCACCACAAACCGTTGCTTTGGCTGCCCACGCTCGACGGGTTGCAAACGAACGGGGCGACGTTCTACGTGTGAACGGTTGACTTCCCCCGCGCACTAGGGGTCATGGCCCTCTCCGAACCCGACGCCTACCTCCGCCGCAACTCCGAGGCCGACCCCAAGCCGACGCGCGAGCTCTACCCTCACTAGCCCGAGACGGAGGACGAGCGCCGGGCGAGACTGGCGGCGCGTCCCGAGTTCCGCGAGCCGCGGCTCATCTCGTTCGGGGAACAGATGGCCCTGTGCCGGGCCCACGCCGAGCGGAAGCGGCGGGAGGAGGCGGTGAGGCCCCGGTGCGTCTACTGATCGGCGGGTTTCTTGACCGGGTTGCGCTCCATGTACTCCTCGACGGCCACCTCGACGATCGGGGACATCTTGATCCGGGTGGCTTTGGAGTAGGCGAAGAATCGCTTGAAGAAGCCGGGGCTGAGCGTGAAGTTCCGCGAGACCTTGCGCTCGTCTTCGGGAAGGGCGGCGGGCACGTCGCATTGTGGCGTTAATGTCGGCATCTATGTATTTATACCCATAAAACACTATTTATAGGTATAATTCATCATGCTCCCCCACGTCGATCTCTTCAGCGGCATCGGCGGGTTCGCGCTGGCGGCGAAGTGGGCAGGATTCGTCACCACGCAGTTCGTGGAGAGGGAGGCGTTCCCGCAACGCGTCCTCGCCAAGAACTTCCCCGGGGTCCCGATTCACGGGGACATTCGCACCTTTCATGCAACTCACCTTCGCCGACCTTCTCTCCTCACCGCCGGATTCCCCTGCCAGGACATCAGCGCGGCCAACTCCCGAGCCGTCGGTATCACTGGAGAGCGAAGCGGTCTCGTGGTCGACGCTCTCCGGGTACTCGATGAATGCCAGCCGGTCTGTGCGCTGTTTGAGAACTCTGATCGCCTCCGCGTTCGGGGCGGCGACTGGTTGCTCGGTGAGTTGGAAGGTCGAGGATACGCCGTCCTCCCGATGCTGGTCTCGGCTGGTGGCGCGGGAGCCGGACACCATCGCTGGCGTTCGTTCGTTCTTGCCCACCCTCACGACTTGGGAGGCGACGCATCCGGCACGGCTCGACTCGCACGGGGACTGGCATCGAACGTCCGGCGGCTCTGTGCGCCGGAGGAACGCGGACGGGTCGACTTCGTTCTGCGGTCTGGGTCAGTCCCTGCTTTTTCTCGGCGAGGATCAGGTGGGGCGGTGGTACCTCGACCCTGCCTTCTGCGAAGCCTGGATGGGGTACCCGGAGGGGTGGACCGCATTCGAGGATTAGGCAACTGTGTTGATCCAAACGCCGTCTATCCGATCCTCGCCAGTCTCGCGGCGCTTTTGTCCACCGGCTAGACTCTCCCCGTGCCGATGCGCCGTTGGGTGAGGGAGAAACTGATCGGGTGCGAGAGCGTGGGCGTGGTGATCCTGATCCTGAACGTGTGCGGGTGCGACTTCGGGAGGACGTAGACACGAAAAAACGGCCCCCGCTTCCCGAAGGAGGCGAGGGCCTGTTTCCTGGTTGGTATCCATCACCCCGGCGGCAACCGGAGCCAAGCCCCCACCCTCTCAGGCAGATGGCCCGTGTCTATTCTACTGCCCCGACGCTACCGCCGACACCGCCGCCCTCGTCGGAAGCGAGAACTCCCCGCCCTCCCCGATCTTGTAGACCAGCGTCCCGGCCTTCGGAGGGTTCGCGGCGATGCGCTCCAGAGCCGCGCCCTGGTCCGGCGTGTCGAAGCGCGAGACGTAGAACTCGGGGATGAGGCAGGGAAGCCCCGTCCACGAGGTCACGAGGTCCGAGCGCTCGTCGGCGGCGCGCACGGCCTCCCGCGCGTAGGCCCCGGCGGAGAGCCACGGCGCGTAGGTGCGCGAGTGCGTGGAGCAGAGGTCCGCGATGCCGAGCGAGGCCAGCCGCCGCAGGATCGGTTCGGCGGTGTAGAGCTCGGTCGGACGGCGCGCGTCGGGGCACTCCAGGAACGACGTGGCGGGGAGGACGACCCGGATACGGCCGAACCGCGCCCGCTTCAGGCAAGCCTCCAGCAACCGCCCGTTGCGCTCCCACCAGAGACCGTGGGGAGCATCCCCGTCGAGACCCCCCGGATGACCCGCCCCGGCCTCGTTGCCGAGATGGATGAGGAGGCGCGACTCCGCGACGCCCTGGGCCTTCGCCTCCCGCTTGAGCGCGTCGACGAACTCGGCGAACTTCGCGGCGATGGGCTCGATCTGGTCCTCTCCGAACGCGCGGTTCGGACGCCGCCACTCGAACTCCAGCATCGCGGGGATGACGACCGCGACGATCGGGCCACCGGCGACCTTGAGCGCCGCGAGCTTCTGACGGATGAGCGCGGGATCGTTCGGGGCGTTCGGGCCCCGCGTGAAGTGCTCGAACCCGAAGTCGCTAGAACGTAACATGAAACCTCCGCTTTCATTCCATTCCATTATGAAACTTCCAAACAAACGATAGAACTATGTTACGTTCCATCCCATTCCATCCCAAAACCTCCAATCAAACAAAAGCTAAGGTTTACACTATAATTTAAGTTGAACCCTAACGTTTCGGTGCGTTCAATTTAAACTACAACATTTACAAAATGTTTAAACTAGAACCTACAAGGACGAAAAATCACCCTTCATTAGTTAAATGTCATGTCACTTTTTTTTAAAATTTTACATATTAGTGGCACTCGCTCTCGCTGACGTGACATTCTTATTTTAGAATAGAAGTGTCCCATCGTTATATACAATGGTGTGTTTCTTCTCCTCCTTGAAGATTTCACTGTTCATATTCTTCTCTTGTTTCAGTAACAAGATAACATACGGTGCACATACAACACGTAGTTTCTTTGAGAAGATTGCACGTAAATATTGTTGACATCGGCTAAGTATTTGCTATGTTATGGACTTCCTCAGTTACCTGTCATCATTCAGTCGGTTGGTTCTTTACTACATTTCCTTAGTCAAGGGACTTATTGCTTGGGTGTGGCCAATGAACAAAGCAATACGTCCAATAAGCTTGTCATTCATAGAGAAAGTAGTGCCACAAGAGCACTGCCACTTGAGACCTCCATAATGTTTCTCATGAGTCCTTGGATCAGACAACACTGAGAATTGCTTCTTATTGCAACATTTACACACATACATTTTAGGGAAATGGCTTCTTTTGTAATCATTCTTCACACATATCATGAACTTCAATGGCTGGAACTTTGCATATTTCTTATTCCACCTGCATCCCTCATGTGGGCATGAGTAGTTTTTGGGCAACTTGATTAAAGCATCATTCTCTCCCATCGCACCTCCATTGCTATTCTTCATAAGGTGGATCAAGACGGCGCTAGTTTTAACTCATCACCGTGAGCTCTCATGTGCATCCTCAAATTCGCGTCATGCTTGAACCCTTTCCCACAAACTTGGCAATAATATGTGTATTTAGCTAGTATGTCCTCTGCATCCAGTTCAATTTTGCAGGAATGTGACTCGGACAGATCATGGATTGGTTACAAGTTTTGGAACCACTTATATTTTATATATCATACATCCTCCTCCTGGACGAGAGAGGAGAAGCAATTGAAAAAATTATCATTTGTGTTTCAGTTAAGATAATTGTTTTTATTTTTTAAAATGATATTATAAAATCAGTAAAAAATGTTATTTTTTCAGCATGTCATTTTCACACACTCTCCCATTCTCTGTTGTATCGTAAACTTTTCTGTGACTTTCCTGTACCATCGCTACTGAACTGAAAACCATGTGATATTATGTGCGTATTGCATACCCTTTTGAGAAAACGATAGGAAATGCACGCATTTCAATCTATAAAATATGTAGAGATCAAAGCTTTATACTACGCAGAAAAACCATGTGACATCTGAAGATGTTATGGCACTAGTTGGCAATGCTCTTATGCAAAATCATTTTCCTTTCACGTTAAATTCATGAAGCTGTAGAACATTGACCCGCGTGGAGAAACGATTCTGGATCCACCAACCTGCACATTCTGCATATTCAATGACGATGGTAAAGACTTTACCTTACCTAGCTGCAAGTTCCTCAAAGAAGCCACCATTTCATTTACAGAAGCAGACCCAACCGACCGAATCAAAGTCTGTGTCATCGGCAACATGGTGGCGAATCACCAGACGGAGTAGTTGGAGGAGAAACCGACAGCGGAGATGACAAAAATGGAAGCAGCTTAGCACAAGACGCCTCAATCGCTTGACAGAGAGGCGACCCGTCACAAGACTCGAGCGAGTTGAGATTCTTTGGACTTTTTTTTTTTTTTCAGCAGTAGGCAAAACAGCCTAGTTACTCAACACTAATCTGGTAGCATCGGTCCCCATGCTGTTAATCACCCAGTCCAAGCGGTGGAGTATGCAAAATGTAATAACCATGGAGAAAACAACGAGCTTGTTTCGCGAGGAAGTCTGCACAACGGTTAGTTTCCCTGGGAACAAAGCGGAAATGAACGTTCCAATCTCGGTTCCAATACGCCTGGATACTGGTTAGGATATGCTCATTGTTTAGGCCTGGCCGGCCTAAACAACATAAGAAGATGAACAGTGAATTCTTCAAGGAGAAGAAGAACACGTCAGTTAACTAATATGTAAAATTAAAAAAAAGCACTTGCCATTTAATTGACAGATGGTAATTTGCGTTAGATTTTTCGTTTTTTAAGTTTAGTTTGAATATTTTATAAATTTTGAGGTTTAAATTTAAGGCCTCAAAATATTAGAATTCAATTTAGACTTTGGTATAAACATTGAAATTTAGAATACACTAATATATTTTTAATCTTTTAAACATATCATAACACTTGAGTTTAAATTGAATTCCGGCGAAAAAGTTAAATTTCAATTCACCCTTTTGCTTTAGCATTAATCTTGACGACTTTTGTCTTCTTGTATAATTTTATATTTAATTAATAGAAATGTTATTGTATGAAAATGTAAAAAAATAAAAGTATTAATTAAGTAATATTTACATTAAGTATATATCAACAATTTTTTATAATCAAATCATTGTTATTATCATCAACATTTAATTAAAATTTTATTGAAGCACAGGATGTAAGAAAGTCTGATAATACTTAACCTTACTCTTATCAAATAGAAAAGTTATTTAAATAATGAAAGTTAATATCAACATAACTATAAAGGAAAACGATTTATTTTTCCTGGCCTATTTTTATGCCTATTATAAAAGATACAATTCTTATACATAATTTTATTTATTTTAAATATTTGTATTTTCCAAAAAGTACTTAAAATACATATTAATATTTAAAATATAAAAATATTTTATTAAATTTATGTGAAATTATTCTAATTTTTTAAAATAATAAAAGCAGTCATATAAATTTTGATATATTATTAACAATTAATCTTATATAAAATAATTAAACAAAAATTTAAAATAATTACTGACAAATATTTTTTAATATTACAAAATATTATTAAATAATAAAACTATTCATAAAAATAGTTAAAAATATTTAGTTAATGGACACACACCATGGTTCTGGGTAGGACCTTTTCGTAATTTCCGCTTTTGTTTTTCAACATCAGTATCTCTGTTATGCTCTCCGCCGTCGTTTGGTGGTGAAATGAAAAAACATTGTAACTCTCGTCCCCACGGCTGTTTCTCCTCCGTCGTATTACTTTTCCGTTGATCGCCGTTTTACCCTCTCTCTAGCTGCTGCTTCCTCACCGGCGAGCCCTCTTCGCCTACTTTCGTCTGAAGTTCGATATCCAGCTTCATATGGAAACTAAAAGCCATTGCTAGATCCTCTTTCGATTGAAGAAACAAGAAGAGCAGATTCTAGGCTTTGTGATACTCGTGAATTAATGATGAGCAGGGGATTGAATCTCATGGAGCTAAAGATCTTTGGTAAATTGCGTTCAAAGATTGCAGCTTTGCTGTTTTCGCTATTGGGTTTTAGCCTTTTCACCAGTTCAATGGCCTACTCTCATCACACTTCTCCAACTGAATCCACCATCCACACCAACAACTGGGCTGTTTTGGTCTGTACTTCTCGGTTCTGGTACTGGAAAACCCACTTCTTTCTTTCTTTGTCTGCATTATAATTCAACTCTTTTGTAATAAGCTAATGACCTATTTTGGACCTTTGGGTTTCTTAAACAGATGGGGTTTGGTTTGTTATTTTAGTTTTGAGTGCTTTTGACATGTTCAATCATTTATGTTAAGATCGAGTCATTTGATGTCCTTTGTTTTCAGGTTTAATTACCGGCATATGGCTAACACGTTGTCCTTGTATAGGTAAGTACTTGATGGAAAAGGTTTTATTGCTACACCTTTAAAGAATTTATTATCTTTTTTGAATAATGTCGTGTTATAAGTTTGATGTTGTTTTTTATCCTTTAATTTTGCAGGACAGTTAAGCGGTTAGGAATACCCGATGAGAGGATTATACTCATGCTGGCTGATGACATGGCTTGCAATGCTAGGAACAAGTACCCTGCCCAAGTTTTCAACAATGAAAATCATAAGCTTAACTTGTATGGAGATAATGTTGAGGTTGGCTTCCAGTGTTTCCATTTAGCTTTTCTTTAGTTTTTTTTATAGCAATTGACCTGTTTTAAAAGGATGGCTCTTTGGTGTTTGTGCTTATTAATCACGATATGTGCATGTTCTGAAGAAGTAGTTGAAATGCAAATGGATGAATTGATCATCTTTGGTTATGTGGCTGCTTATTTCTTATTTATGAAATTGACTGCCGATGTTTGCAATTGCCTTAGATGTTTGCTTAGAAAAGGTCGAATAAGGTAGTATTAACTAAATACCGAATATCTGGAAAGATTTACTTGCTTATGTATGAGTATGCTTATTGCAGCGACACAATTCCCGGAAACAAAACATCTCAAGATTCTCTTGCTTTCTTGTATGAATATGTTCTGTTAAACCTTTGATCACCACCAAAGTATAGTAAGGGGAGAACAATTCTATTTGAACAATATGAGGGAAGTCATTAAAAAAGGATGGTTAAAGAACTGTTCAATATTTTGTTTCCTTCCTGAACCTGATCTTGGTGTGCTTCCAATGACAGGTAGATTATCGAGGTTACGAAGTGACTGTTGAAAACTTTTTACGAGTTTTGACTGGACGCCATGCTTTTTCTGTTCCAAGATCAAAGCGTCTCTTGAGTGATGAAGGAAGCCACATTCTTCTGTACATGACAGGGCATGGAGGAGATGAGTTCTTGAAATTTCAGGATTCTGAAGAGCTGCAGAGTCATGATTTAGCTGATGCCGTGAAGCAAATGAAGGAAAAGCGTAGGTGTGATTACTTCTCTTGTTGATTTTGATGTGTGCCTTCTAACCTCTAGAGAATCATTTACTTCAAAAAATTATGATATAGCAGTAACGTATGGTTTAACATTTAGTTCTCACATAATGTTTCGACTTTGCCAAAAAAAATTTCACCCCTGGCAATTTAAATTGATAATGTCTGTAGACTGATTATCTCTATCCTTAAATGTGAATTTTCCTAATGAAGAACTTTGCGAGAGTGGTATAAGGAAAACTTAGATTGTTACTTCAATTTATTTTCCAATATCTTTGCTGTCATCTTTCTGCACTGCTATGGCACCATCCTTACTCTTGTTTTCAATTATAAACTAGATTCAAGGAGTTGTTGATAATGGTGGACACTTGCCAAGCCGCCACTCTATTCAATCAGGTTTGGTCTCTTATACATGAATGTTGTTAATTTTATGACAAATCACTCTAATTGGATCCCACAACACTGCAGCATCTGTATTTTTGTTTTGTTCTCGCAAATCAAGTCTTGAGGGAACAGCTATACAGTTCATATAGTTATGCTATATGGTCTTAACATAATGTCTAGTTGTCCTTTGCCCCTTGCTTAAGTTAGAAAATTTGATGCAACAACTATAATTTCTATTAATAGAATCTTTCTAATATTAAATAGATATGCTAACAATGAAGTAACATACCTTTTTGCATGTAAGCATTGGTTCTTTGATATTCTTTTTCTGTTTTCAGCTGCATTCTCCAGGTGTTTTGGCAATTGGAAGTAGCATGAAAGGAGAGAATTCATACTCGCATCACTTGGACTCAGATGTATGTGTTTAATAATTACACATTCCAGTTTTTCTATTCTTAATTAGAACAGTTGACCTCAGATACCATGCATATGATACAATGTGCAAGTTAAGCAACTTTCTTTGGCCTTTATGGTGGTAGGATAGGTTGTGCTAACACCTTTTCCTATAATCTTATACAGGTTGGTGTGTCTGTTGTAGATCGCTTTACATTTTACACACTTGCCTTTTTCGAGCAGTTGAATATGTATGACAATGCCTCATTGACCAGGTAAATACGGGTAGGAACTATCATCGCTTTCTCGTAGCCAAAAGCATGATTCCCCTTCATAATATGGCTCCTTAATTGCTCTTTATCGATATACTTGGTGTGTTTTTTCTTGAATATGTGTATCTTTTGATGGAAGTTGTTTGTGTGGTGTTATTCAATTTGATTCTACTGAATGTTTGATATTCTCATGGTGTTAACCCCTAAACCAGAATATTGTTATATTTCATTTGATCCAAGTCGGATTGAAATTTGACTCTATTTCTGGAATCAGATGATTTTTCTTTGGCGGCTAAAGATATATTAATGTTGTACCATTTATTTTCATGCTGTAATTTTCCAGATTAAGAGAAATTCTGAACAAGGAAAACAAATTAAAGAAGGCCCTTTGCTTTTTGTTTTTTTTTTTGGTGTGTGACCATGATCACATTTTTTGTCGTTTTGCAGCCTTTTTACTTCATATGATCCAAATACATTGATGTCAACTGCATATTACCGAACAGATTTGTACCAACGGCGTTTGGAAGAGGTATTGACATTGTTGCATCCTTCTTTTTGATATGCTTGTAATTATCTTTGTTGCTTGACTTACATGTAATTCCAAATCCCATCACAAATTCATGAACCTTTTATTAGCATCCTTGTGTTTGGGGTAAAACTTTCTGTAATTTTTCTTCTAGAATTGGTTCTTTGCAATTGCCTTTGATGTTAGTTGAGACCAAGTCTCTTGTATTTTAATTTTGTAATTAGTGTTCTTGTTTACATTCTAAAGTGTAAAATCCTTTTTGTAGTTTATTGAACAAACTTTAAGATTGCAAGGCAACTGTGTTTTTTATACATTTTGACACCTTCAAACCAGGGTTGAAACCTAGCTCCATCTACCTGAAATATCTCTTCAACTTATTTGTTTCATTAGCCAAAATGGTGAAGGATTAGAACCATGTCCCAACATTGCTCTGGTCTATTTTTTCATGTCAGTGCATTATTTTGGAACATAGAAAGTTGAAGTGACCACTTAAAACCTAGTCCTTCTTTGAAACAGTCTCCTAATACCATCCTTGAAATTTTGTATGTTCAAAATGGACTGTCTCTGCCTGGTTTGCTCAATCTCTCTCTCTCTCTCTCATATAGGTACCAGTGACAAACTTTTTCGGCTCTGTTATGGAAACAATACACACTGACTCTGCTTATAGAGTCCATCCTAGCAAAAACACTGATAAGGTTGACAATGTAATACATTTAGAAAATGCCATAAATCATGATCGATCACGAAGTTTAGTTGAGGATCAAAGCAATGGTACAAATAAGGAGGTAATAGTCTTGTATTCCTTTCATTTTATTTTGTTCATTCCTTCATTGTAATACTGTGTTCTGAAGGTCCAAGCAATACTTGCTACAGGATCCGCAATGTCCTTTCACAAAAATGTTGGATACGTTTCATAAGAAACTGGAAAGAATTGAAGATGTTGATTTCATAGTCAATTTGAGTTTGGCGTTGATGCTTCCACTTTTGGCAGTTTCATCTTGGATGTTGTCTTGAGGACTTGGAGCACCATTTCCTAGCTTATTGTACTAGTCCTTTGTACTGCCCACACATCGACAACTGATCCTCAATCCCTTGAATCTGTCTCTCTCTCTCTCTCTCACTTTTTTTTCCCCCCTTTGATGTTACAATTTACTTTCATTGTTTAACATTATAAACATGTTGGGGTCCTGTTATGATTCATGTACAGACTAACCATTTGATGGATGATGACTCTCTGCATATTATTGATCTGACCAAAATAGGCTTGTTTGAAATCAATTGAAATGAAGTAACAATTCCAAGTTCTTATTTTAATCTGCAATTACTCCAAAGGTTGCAGTTTTTAGTTCTGTGGGTCCTTTCCCTTCAAACTAGAAAAGAAGCAAAGCCAAGGGCATGATGTGAAAAGCAAATGGTGTGTCACTGTTCAGACAAGAACGGTATATTTTCTAATGATTACATTGCAAATGTTTCTAGATTATCTAAATACGAATGCTTAGTTGAAAGTTTCTTGAGGAGAATTGTTACACGACAGGCTACCATTTTCAGGAATTGTTCAGAGTACACAGCCTCCATTTTCAGAAAGAAATTCAGTATCATAACAAGACATGGAAAGATGAGTCCTGGAGCGCGCTGAGACTTAATATGCAAGAAACTGGAACCTTATGCTCACCAAGCTCACATTTGTCTCGGGCATGACTCTACTATGATATTATGATTCACTCGAATGAGATTCTTAAGAATGATCTATGAATTTCATAAACGAAGGTAGAAAAACCAAAAGAAGTTGCTGTGGATCATGATGTGTTACAGAGAGGTAATTCACCTACTCTCAAGTCTCCATAAATCTGTGCCTTGTATATGAATGTGCATGTATATATCTTTATTCATATGTATGTATAAAAATGAAGATGGGTTTCATTTGATGCTAACGATCATATGACTGTGCTTACTATCGGCAAGATCTCATATTTGTTCACTCATTAATGCCCATCTTCACTGTTGGAAAATTGAACGGGAATTTGATTTCGTATGCAATGAAATAATTACAAAATTATTTCATATTTGATATTTTAAAAACTAAGATCACTTAAAATTTTATAAAATGATTAATAATAAATGATAATAAAGCATGAATCACAATTCATATATTATTCCGAAGTTTGATTTTTTTCTTATTATTTTCCTCAAATTGTTTCTAAAATCAACTCATTTCAACCATCATAGCTGCACAAGTAGTCAACCTTTAACAGTATTTACATAACGAGTTGCAAGAATCTGCAATTGTTACAATGAGGCTTAGGCAAGGAGTGTTAGCTCCTTTAAAGCTTAAGCCTATTTATAATAAGTTTTGAGATATTTTAGTAATTTAATTGAAATTAAATTACAAATAAATATCAATTATGCTTAAATAAGATCTAATATATCATATTGATCCTTATTTATTAAATATACCATATTTAATCATAAAATTTGTCAAACTTTATAATGAAGTTCAACTTAATTAAAATATTTTTCTATCTTTAACCTATTCTTTTTGTGTGACCCATAGGTTCCCAAATATGTTGACAATAGATATAAATTATAACCCTAAATTATATTTATGATTAAATAAATTAATCTCCTTTAATTTATCTTCAATTATGTAATTAAACAATGTATATTCATAGATTAAGATTGACGTCTAATAATACGTTAGACCGCCCAAATATTTAAAAATGTCAAAGTGATTTGACTAACTTTTCTGTGCATAATTTTTTTCATATAATTCAATCTTTTTATCATTCAATGTTTTGATTAGATATAGAACATACAATTAGTGTTTCTTATATTCACATCTAATCATGTTAGTTCTCCATCATTAGTAATTAACTCAATTAATGATATTTGTAAACTATTTACAAATAGTCATTCTACCTTGGCCCATAATTTCTCGAATCAATATTAATTGAGAACAATGGAACATTGTCTCTAATTGTTTTAGGGTAATAAATCCTATAGTGGTCACTCAACCACCTCCATATAGTTTATGTTATATCCAATGACTATCAACTGAATAGGTCCTAAATAGTATCAAAACATAACAATTCCTATATGAGATAAATTTGGAGATTTCAAGTTAAAGGATCACTTATACAATTATCACAATAAAAATTTTCATAGATATATAAGTAATATTCTAAATGGATTTCTCATATAAGATTAGTTCAATGAACTTGGTCTCTAAAAAGCATCCACACATTTGTTTAATATTTCCATATTTTAGTTTATAAGATCATCTACTTCCTTTATAAGGAAGAAACATAAAGTATGCTAGTTTTTTTCACTCTATTAATGTCAATGGAATAATGACTAGGAATAATTTAGGGATAAAATATAAATGCAATATGAATCTTATAATTATAATCTCATCATAATTTTGTTTGTAATGTAAAATTATCCTATGGATTTTATCATATACATCTAAATATGTACAAGATAAAGAATGTCTTTAAATAATTTTCAATAAACTAGAATCAACAAATTGGTTATAGGGTATAAACCAACAATCTCTCACTTACACTAAGCCAATCGTTTAAGGATCTTATACCATATCACCATATGACTATTATGCTACTGCTAGGACAGTGGTTAGTGAGAGAATTCTATAGTGATAAACACTTGCTTAAATTTTACAACTTTCATCTTAATTATCATGATAATTAAGAGAAATTTTGTAAACACATACTTGGATCTTTGATAAGATCTTAACTGCTTTTGTATACCCAATGACTCTAATGTTTTACAGTACATTATTGTCTGAATAATGTAAGGAACTATACCAAGTTCATTAAAAAACTTCTTAATCTAGTTAATCACTTCCATTAAATGAGAATTATATTATGACTTAATTAGCAGCCATTGCTACATTGAAAACTTTCTAATCTCAAAATAATATTATTCAAAGTAAAATATACCTTAATAAGTATTTACTTATAAAGTTAAATGCTTATAAATTTGAACTCAAATATCAACTCATACATAGAATAATAGATATCTCTAATACTTCTCAACTATTAGATATCTCAAATACTAATCATTTTTAGTATATTATCTACATACTTGGAGCATAACAGGTAAATAACTTCCAATCTATCTCTATAAATCTTTTTCTCATATTAAGTTATTACCTTTTAATATCCAACAAGAGTTGTTCTTGGATAATTGTATTTTCAATGATTAAACATATGAATTATTATTTTCTTCATGAGAAATATGTCTCTACATACTCTCACAGAAGAGGACAATTATACTTCCACTAACCTTACTGTAGACATGATAAATTCATAATCATCTTCAAAACAAACGCTTTGAATTCATCATGAAAGTATATCTTTCAACATCTTATAGAGTTTTAACTTTACATCAAATGTATAAAAAGGCACTAGTTTCAATGTATTGTTATGAGATTTAAACTTTTTAAATTTCATCTTATTCCCACTACTTATCTTGAGAACCATTCTCTTATAAGTATATATTGAAATAAACAATTTATTTAATGAGTTTGCAAGATTATGTCCAACCTTTTGAATATCTCAGAAGCTTCTATTATCTAATTTACTCCTAAATTTAGTGGATGATATATGCTTCAACTAAGCATCACATCCTTAAATCGTTAACTTTGACTCTTTAAAAGCCTTACTGTTTCATATCTAATTTGAAATATTGTCAATTGATTTAATTGTAACTATCGAAGGTAAGTTATAGTACTAGGAACATTTATAGAAGCGATAAATATTGCATCTTACAATATCTTATATTGTATATTCCTCTGTACATAAATCCATATTATTATAGAATTTTGTGAAAGTATTCATTAGAGAATCTAATTTTTTATGGATAACCGAAAATTTAAAACTCACCACATCGATCTCATCAAAGTGTTTTAACTTTCTCAATACTTAATTTGTACTTAGATGTAAACAATTTAAACTTTTCAAAATTTTTAAATCAATATTTCATTTAATATATATGACCATAAAATATAAAGTCATTAGTAATCTAATAAAATACAAGTATCGTCCTTTTATGAATTGTTATCAAATCCAACACATCACATATATAATGTTTAACAATTCAATACCGTCATCATTCAATCATTAAAGATTGATTTGGTTATTCTTAAACTTAACAAGTTTCATACGATTCATAATCAAAAGGATACATATATCCTTATATGTAACTTTGTGATTCTTATTATGTTGATTTAACCAACATGGCATGAAAGGATTTTCTCGGTTATCTAACTTTGTATTCTCTTCACTTATGTTAAGCATAAGTCTCTTTTGATCCAAACACATATAAACTATTTGCATAAACTTGAATTAATTACTTTTACTCAAGGATCATTTTCTTATCATGCATTGAACATTATAAGAATATTGAATATGAATTCAGTATCAAATACTCAAATACATTAATTAAAACTATATATGATCTCTATCATATCACATCTAGATAAGAAAAGTCATGCAATTATTTTTGCTAATGATAACTATCATCACTCTATAATAAATGCATTCAATTTTAGTCTACGTTTTTTTTAAATTTAAAGAAATTTCATTGACTATAGTAACTATCATCACGTTTTTGCTTTTAGTAAAGTAAACTGAATGAAAAATTTTAGTCCATGTTTTTGCTTTTAGTAGAGTAAATTGAATGAAACAATTTCATCAAAGTACTATACCTTTTAGCTCTACTCCATGCAACCTTTTGCATCTTGCTATCGTGATGTTGACATACATCTTACTTGTTGTCATCAAAGTTTATGAGTCATTAGTCAACTCAAAATGCCAATATATTTTGTCATCCATATGATTTTGACATATCTTTAAAGCTTTAACTCCAAATATTTAATAGAGATTAATGGCAAAATTGCATAATGGATTCTTGACTAGAATTAACATGCCTCTTAAAACAACTTTCAATTTGATAGCCAAGATTTTTTAGATTACCTTATATAAAGTGTTATAGCAAGCAATATATCTATAGTCTTAGATAGAGTTGGGATTGGAAATCTTAGGAATTAGGCATAGGTAGGTCTTATTCAATTTCTAAGAAACTTCCTAAAGGAGAAGTATTCCTAAATGAAATTAATGATACCAACTAAATTCCAGTATTTTTGAAAGAAAGAAGCATTGAAGCCATCAAGTCCTGATGCTTTGTTAGGATGAATGTTGAATACAATCTTTTTTTTATCTCTATGGATGATATAGGTGAATTGAGAGAACTTATTTGTCCCTATAAGAGTGGTTGAGAAGATGAAAGAACTTAATACTTGTACAGAAGTAGTAGAATTAGCTTCAATCCCTATGAAATCATTGAAATAGTTAAAATTCCTAGCATAAAACTATATTGAGGTTTGTTAAGGATCTTATTATGTTATTATTTCTTCTTACTTGGATCACATTACGGAAATAAGTTGAATTTATATGCCCCTTTTGAAGCTTTGCTTTTGGAGTGACTTGTGAACTTCTATTACCTGAAGGTATATGTTAAGTGCAAATTTTTCTTTCAAAATAGTATAATTTCTACTAGGATTATTATAGAGCTCCTCCTGAGTTGATATAAGTTTCCCTTTTGCTTTAAAGATGATGGAAGTACTTTTTATGAAGCTTTTAAAGCCCTTCTCTAATTTGTTACAACTTCATCATGCACTTAAAAGCCTCATATCCATTAGTCTGAAATGTTAGCTTCTTCCTAAAAACTTCCTCTTATCCTTCTAAGTTGATCAATTAATTGAAAAATCTAAAAGGTGCTTTCACTATCCACTTTTATAGTTGAATTTAAATTTCTATCAGGTTATGATCATATAAGGGGGAAGTTAAAAAAGCCAAAGCTATTAGAGGATTTGGTCATCCAAAAGGAGTTGACAAGGCATCTTTCTAATCAACAATTATCCTTCTAGCTTTTTGCTCCAATTAAAGTAATTCCTATTATATTTTAAATATGTTGACTTAAGAAATTTTAAAACCCATCATTAAAGTATTTGAATAGTTGAGTGGAGCCCTCAAATTCATATGCATAAATGGTATAATTATAGTCTCCCATAATAATCTAAGGAGTTTAAGAAGATGTTGAAATTAGTTTCAGATCCTCATGTAGCTGACATCTTTGAAATGCAAGGTTAGTCATTTAAATGAATGTAATGTTATGTAATGTCGATGGCTCCCAAGGTAGAAGTAAAACTAATCCTTATATTAATGAATTAATCAAAATTTTGAACTTGTAATACTTTGATAACACCAGGGTCATAGGGAACTATAATCTCCCATTATTATAGGTTGAATGATTGGATATAGTGATTCAATGTTTCCTAAAAAACCATAGCCCTTTTACCTAATATGTTAGCTTTTATTTAGATTCCAAAAGACCAACCAAAGTTGATTTATAATTTTGTAGGTAATCATGGATAGCTTATTGCTTCTTAGGGTAATTTAAACCCCCTACATTCTAAGTAATAATCATTGAGAGGGTTAAGGTTGATAACCCTTTTCCTTGGATTTTCTACTATGTTTTTTTCTCGATACAGGTCTACTCTTTCCCTTGATTTGTTGTCTTTGCACCTTATACCTTAGGATGGTCTTTGTTATGCTTCACACTTCCTCTATCCTTATTGATAATAACTTGTTTTTAAGTAATTTCATAATTACCAATAGGGGTAGTCATATGTGCTTTAGGTAGCTTAGGCAAAGTAATGACTTTAGGAACTTCGGTTACTTCTAAGTTTGAAATTATATGCATATCATTCTTTAGACTCCCTAAGAATTTCTTAGGGCCAGGGATTCTTAAATTCTTTGTAGGATTATGGATTATCCCTAATAGAAGAATTAGTGACATTAATTGCTTCAATCTTAGATTTTAGCCTTTTCTCTAGCTCAATTTGACTTTTAACAGTGAGTTTTTTTATATAGGCTTCCAAATCCTAGCTTTAATGTTTTGATTAGGTTTCTAGAGGTAAGATAAAGATATTTTAGAGATTATTAAGCCCCCATTTTCATCTAGTCTTTGAATACTTAGTGTTTTAGGTAAAGCTCTTTCTTTCTTCACTTCCACATAAACTTTGGCATAGCTTACTCTCCTCAAGTTAGTTGTATACTCGTCAAAGAAAATTTTCTTAGTAAGAGTGCTAGCTAAATAATTAAGACTAGTAGTAGAAAAATACTTAAAAGGTATGTTTTAAAATATATATCCATTTAGCTACACATTTTAGGCCTTTCCAATGCCAGGGACTTTGCTCCAGTATATTCAATATTCATGAGGTATCATAGAAACAAAAAATAATCTTCCTTTATTATGAGTGTTTGTTTTAAACCTCATTTCCCTTATTTAGACTCAACCTGATTTTTAATTTAAGAAAACAGTGGTCTCTTATTTAAGAAATACCTAACCAAAGTTTCTTTTCCATCTAGTAGTTCCTGCCTTAAGGATACTTTTAGAGGTTGCGCAACGTAACTAAAGTGACCAAGTCCCTAGCTTGAGGAATGAATATGAGTTTGTCTTTAGGTTCATGGTCACCTATATCCTAAGTTTAAGATTTGGCTGTAAAGTTTTGGCTAGAGGAATCTTTTGGGGTAGATGTCAAGTAAGAACTAATGGCAATAGCATTCAAGGAGAGAATAATTGCAGAAGGAGACTTATAAAAATAAAAGTAAAGAGTGGGTTAAATGAGTAGAAGATGTCAGAAGTGGGGGAGGAGTAAGAACCTCGAGAGCCAAACTTAGAGTAGAGATAGTAGAAAAGGGTCTGGGAACCTGAAGTATCGATAAGAAAGGAGAAGGAATAAAGGGCTTATGCAGAATATTATATGAGAAGGAGGGAAGCGACATCTATTTCCCATGATTAATGTTGGTTTAGGCTAAGGAAAAAAGTGACAAGAAGGAGGGAATAGCATTTGAAACCTAAGCTGGTTGCATTTTAAAAGGGAAGGATAATAGTTTTAGGATTGGCAAAAAGGAAAGGGAAATAGTCATTAGCTAAATAACTTTGACCCAAGCCAAAAAAAGGATAATTAGGCTTTTAGAGAGAGGAGAGATGGTTTTTTTCTTGCTAGATTAAGTGCCTGTTTAGTTTTTACTATCTTACAATAAAGAGAAATTAACATACTTGCATAATGTGGCTTTTAATACTAAGACCACCAAAAGAACAAACTTTAAATGGCTAGAAGAAAATGTCATACTCTACTAAATATGTAAATGAAACAAAAAAAAATACTCTACTAAATATGTAAATGAAACAAAGAAAACATTCAAAATTGCGAAAGATACATGACCATTGCCAAAGGCTTGTATTCATCACA
Organism: Erythroxylum platyclados; assembly: GCA_027563515.1. Lineage (NCBI taxonomy): Eukaryota > Viridiplantae > Streptophyta > Magnoliopsida > Malpighiales > Erythroxylaceae > Erythroxylum > Erythroxylum platyclados. The sequence goes on along the minus strand of JAOQMM010000003.1, from coordinate 16,334,303 downwards.
TATAATCTATAATGTTTCTTTAGTTGTGTATCTTCCATTATATGGTTAGAATTATTGCCAAAATTTGTTGAATATTGTTTGGATAAATGAAACTTCTTAAAAGTTGCTCATGCAATATTTTCCATGATAAATGCTTCTTCCATTTGTAATATGTTATAGCTTGAAGTTAAGTAATGATGAGACACTGTCAAAGTATGGGTAGTATCATAATGATTTCGAAGTAAAGGAAAGTTGATATAGATGAAAATATTTTCTTTTAATACAAATAAGCTAAAAAGTATTACACTTGTAAGGAGCAGGGAAAGGGGATGGTAATAATGACTATAATAATTGTTGATATTAGAGTTGTAACTTCTTTTCTTCATTATTTATTGATATTTAAATAACTTAATTCCCAAATTCTAAGAACCCTAATTCAATTCTTGAATATTAGTCTGCTAACCTTGTAGTTAAAAGGCATGTGGTAACCATTTATATATCAATGTTGTCTCTCTTCTTTGGTTGGTGCTTAATTTTGTCATTGTTGTTTTCTCTAAATGGTCATTATGTTGGAACTCACACCACAGTTTTGTTCTTGCTGGGATAATGCAGATTCCATATCCTCCTCTTTTGCATCAAAACTTGTATATGATATGTTGGGCATAACCAACAGACTTGATTAGTTCAGTGATGTCTTTAGTTGCGTTATAAATTGCCTTATATGGATGTGCTTTATCCATCTCATTGCATTTTGAATACATGTCAGTAAGAGCAGTAATTAAAAGGTTATTCCTTTTCAAACTATTTTTTCTTACATAGTTATGAATCCACTCTCTCAACCAAAGTAATAATTATTGTATTATTCCAGTCAGTACCGGTGGATATGTGTCAGATTGGTCAAAAAAATGATATTCATCGTCTAGTTTTTGTATCTAGTTAAGGTACTAGTTAATATTGAAACTAAATTGAAAATTACAAAAGTTTTAATGACCAAGATTAAAAAAAATTCTAACCCTAATTGTTCCAAGTGTTGGCTCTACCATTGCTACTATTCTCTTAAAGCAAGTGAAAAAAAACATTAACTTTCTCCTTTCCTTATTCTCATCACTTGTTTCCTCGACATATTTGTCGTTATTACTTGATGCCAGGCTAGACTCTCTGCTCTTTGCCTTTTGTCTTCTCCATCATTGTCAACTCTCTGTGGTTCATCCATATTTAACTTTTAGAAGAGAATAACTTTTTCACTCCACAATAAATAAGTGTGTAGAAGGAAATTATCAAAAAAATTCTATTATTAATATTTCTATTTTGTGTTCCTTGTTGTCAAGATAAGCTGTCATGGTTTATAAACTTTATGTCATTATTGTTATTGTTTAAGAAATCTATATATAAAGTTTTTATCTTATTTATATATCTTCACCTAAGTTGGAAATTGTTAAAGGACTCTCTTCTATTGCTTTTGACCACTTTGTTGTGAAAGTTTTTAGAAATCTGCTAAATGATATAAGGAAAATGAATGGTGTGAAAGATATACTTAGTTAGGTGTATGGTGTGAAAGTTTGGATACATACTCTATTATAAGGGTTGGGATTATTCATTATTCCCTAGTTAGATAACCAAACAGTTCTAACTAGATATTTTCTAAAACTACAAGCTAGGATAGGAGAATTACACATTTTAATCAAAATTACTTTAAACTTTAATCTTTAATAGAGTTTCTCTTTTCATTGTTGTTAATGAACTGATTTGGTTATAATTTAGTAAGTCAACTAGTAACCTAATTTAAGTGAGTTTTATTTTTAGAAATACTCAAAAGAAAAAATTTGAATGATGTTAAGTAGAAATCTAATTTGAAAACCAACAAGTATAACCATTGAAGTTAAAACTAACAATTTCAAATGTTTACGAAATTGAAAGACCAAAAGGAAGAAGGATGACATATGGTTAACAATTTTACAGTTGTGGCAGATGCTTTCTACCTTAAAAGTATATATAAACTAAATTAGAAAGTTTTAACTATGAGAATGAAATGAAACATATTGCTTTGCCATAATTAGAAATTTGACATCCTAAAAGATAATATTATTTTACTATCATTTGCAAAACTTTATTTTAATTTGAAATTATCGTTTTACTTTTACATATGCTTACATTTATTTTTATAGATAAATAGAGAAAACTTCAAATACTCTTAACAGTTCAACCTCTTTGAAAATGATTTAGCTTGGACTTATACAAGGTTAGATCCTGATATGAAGAATGATACCATATGTTTGTATTGTGACAAAAATTTGAAAGATGGGGAAATTACCAGACTAAAGAGACATTTAGTTGGGATCAAATATGTTGTGTAACCTTATAATAAAGTTGGTCATTATTTAAAATGACAGATGAAAACTTTGCTTAAATTGTATTAGAATGAGAAAGAAAGAAGAAAAAGATTGAACTGTAACATTAGAAGTGAAAGTTCATTTTTCATTAGTGAGAATGATACTGACAATATTGAAATGGGTATTCCTACCCAAAAATAAGATATTATTGTAATTAATATAAGAAAAAGAAGATAACAAGTGTCCTTTTTTTGTTCCATGAATAACTATTAGAGCTTAATATTTAATTCGTAGTGCATTATAATCAAAAGAAGTAACTCATAATGTGAAGATGGTAATGAGTAGATGATTGTATAATGCAAATGTAGCAGTCAATGTTGTTTAGTTTTACTATTACCAACCTATGATGGATGTCATTGCCAATAAAGCATTCAGAACCTTTTCTACAACCATCCCATAAACCAGTTTCATTGGCTAAGTAGTTGTTGAATCTGAAGGGAGACTGTTTTGGAATCTTTTAGAACAATTCCTCCACTAAAATTGGTGTGTGATCTTTAAACTTTTCGATGCTGTCAGGAAGTTGAAACTTTTTAACCGTACAAAAGATTTAGGCCCATCTTCCAATAGCAATTCAATCTGTTTTGAAAACAACCAGAACCAGGGGTGAAACGTGCGAGGTGCATGGTGAGTCATTGGCATAAATCAACAGTGCAGGCATTGATGCAATGGTTGTATGACAATGAGAGTGACGTTTGACTGAGAATGCTCAATATCGCTTTGTAAATATTGTTACTCCAATGTGCTCAAATCTCTACGCACAAAAAATAACGCAGAGCCAAAAATAGCGTTTTCGTCGACTATATCTAAAACAAAGACGATCCAACGGCCAAAAATGAAGTTCAAGTTTCGATGCGTTTTTTCCTTTTAAAAATCCAATTCCTATATCTCTTTCCTATCCAGGGTGGATATTTCAAAAGTCAAAATCCAACGGCTGAGGATATCTGTTTCCTTTTTTTGGGAACCCCTAAAAATATCCCACAAATAAAAATCAATTCTCCTAAAAGAAATTAAAAAATAACTTATTTTCTCTCTCCCTATCTCTCTCTCTCTCTCTCTAAGCTACAAAATGGAAGCAAACGAGAGCCAACAGCACCACCCTCTTAGCTCTTACTTCGCCACCACCACCACCACCACCACCGGAGCCGTCGTGAACACCACTGGAACGGCTACAATTCTCTCGGGGACTAATGGCCTTGTGGCACCTAACAACAGCATCAGCAGCAACAACAACAACGCTGACACTAGTGCTGCTGTTGGTGGGGCGTCTATGTTGTACCCTCACTCAGTGGGGCCTTCATCAGCGGCCGTAGCGAGTGCTCCAGTGGAGCAGCCGGCAGCGAGGAGAAAGAGAGGCCGGCCAAGGAAGTACGGTACGCCGGAGCAAGCTTTGGAGGCGAAGAAAACGGCAGCGTCTACGAATTCTCTCGCTAAGAACAAGAGGGATGCTGCTTCTTCATCATCTCCTCTTTACTCGGGTTCCTCGAAAAAATCACAGCAGCTGCTTTCTCTTGGTTGGTTTTTTTTCTTTCTTCTCGTGTTAGTCGATTAAGTTGTTAAATTTGGTTTATTTGTGAAATTTACTAGAAAGTTTAGGAGGCCGTTTTCATCTTGTATTGAATGTGAATGGTGATATAGCCTTGTCTACTAGGATTAATTGGTTTTGAATGAAAGAGAGAAATTTGTTTCTGGTATGTTTTATTGGTTGCTTCCCCTTGATTGTTATTTACTAAAGGCTTAGTCTTTCCATGTTTCGGTAGCAACTTTTTGAATTCGACAGTTTAGCCTTTATGGATGTTTAATTTCTATCTTTCACGAAATCGGTGTTGGATGATGCTTCAAAAGGTTATGCCTTTTTAAATTATTTTAGGGCTGGAAGGCTTTTCGTTTTATACTTGTTTTCTTTCTTTTCCTCTTCTGGGTGGTAGGGCTGGTGAGGGTGTTATTAGTTTATTACTCTTGTCTTTGTTGGAGGAGAAGTGAAGACATTGATGTTTATTCCTGAAATATCTATGCCTTGTATGTTTTATTATGCTCTTTCTGGACAGTAGAGTGTGTAATCTCATATACCTTAAGCCGCAAGTGGCTTGATGTAAATGGTGGGGTAATGAGTATTGTCTTTATATTTTGCTTCTTGCTTGTTGATTTTGTTCAAGTACAAGTTGTCTTGCATAGTGCAGAGGTCTTTTCCATTTTGAATGGATGTTTATTTCATATGTTATTTCAGCTTGGCCTTTTACATGTAGACAGCTGTGTTTACAACTACATCTACATATCTGTTCATGTGACTCTGGTCTTCTCAAAAATCCCAGCTGGTTGCTACAGATAACGTATTGTCAAAATAGTCTTTAAAAGCTTTCCTTCCTTGAAGTGCCTATGCTAATTTTTTATGATCTTTCAAGATTCTCATTGTCATACTTGAATTTTCTCGTTCTTATTCTTTTCATTATTTAAGGTTTATTTTCAGTCATGACACTTCCATGAACATTGTAAGCTGTCATTTTGATCGACTTTATAATCTGTTACTTGGGTTTTAGAACAAATTTTCTTCTATTTACTGGTTCAGGGACTGGACAGGGTTTTGCTCCACATGTTATCAGTGTAGCTGCTGGAGAGGTATGGAGACTATACTTTAAAATGATGTTGCTATTTATTGGTTTTGTTGTTATTTCATCAGTGAGAAGTCGACATACCTAGATTTCTAAGGGCAACAGTAATGCCTTCTTTTCTGGGGTTCATATCAGACTTCAACTCTATGTCAAGCTTTTTTTGAGCTTTCATTTATACAAATAGTTGTGTATGAGCTTAATTCATAGCCTCATAGGTGGAACATGGATCTAGAACCTTCATTGACTGTGTTATGCAAATGCGATTGCTGCATATTTTCTTGCTCAACTAACCAGCTCAACTTTCTACTACTAACATGCTTGTGCAATGGTCCAGTGAAAATAAGATCTTATTTCTTTTCCACCCTTACCATCATGCATTGCCCTTTCTTTCTATTTGTACCTCTCTCTGCACCTGTGTGTTGTGTGAATTTACTATTGAGTTTTATTAACTTTCTTTGATGGAAGTATATGATATGTATAATATGTGATTGTTTTCCTCTACTTCATATGTTGATATGGTATGTAAATTTATCGATTGGTCGTTTCTTCAGTGTTTAATTCTGTGATCACCAAAGCTTGTAGTTTATGGTGATAAGTAAATCACTTACTTTGATGATCTATATTGAAATGTCAAAAGGTACTTATTGTCCCAATCCATCACTTGAAGGATCTTCGTGGTCATAACATGGTGGCTTAGATTTTAGTTTCAGGAAACAAAGTTTACTAATCTTTTTCATGGTTGGCAGTATCTTGTGAGTGGATTGAATAATTATGTACTTCAAATAGGAGAGGTAAATATATTGGATTGGCAGAATGGAGTGATGTAGGATGGGATGTTTCATATCCTAGGCTTTGGTTTTCTAAACATGGTGAGAGGTAGTGTAGAATTGGAATTTATTTTGGCCGTTTGTAGTCATTAGATGCTAATACCTGAAGGTACTTCTCATGGAAACACGACTTTCTAAGTTGATTAACAGCTGTTACTCTTTTCTATTTACCAAAATGATGTAATTTTATGCAGGATGTGGGGCAGAAACTTATGTTCTTTATGCAACAAAGCAAACGTGACGTGTGCATTCTTTCTGCCTCTGGTTCAATTTCAAATGCATCTCTTCGTCAGCCAGCAACATCAGGTGGCAACATTACATATGAGGTATTGTGCTTCCTTTTTCAATTCAGAACTCTATTCTTTATTATGTGCATTTCATGTAGGCCCCATATGTTTTATGAAGCATTCTGTTTGCTGATATGTTGCTATCAGGCCCTCTTAATGCTTATCCCCTCTGTTTTTTCCCTTGAGAAAGTGGCAGACCGGTGCTCCATATGGCTGCTTGAAGTTGTCCACTGTAATTAATTGACTTAATAATCTCAATATGTTTTCAATTACAAACAGGGTCGGTTTGAGATTATTTCACTCTCTGGATCGTATGTACGCACTGATATTGGAGGGAGAACAGGTGGTCTCAGTGTGTGCCTTTCGAACACTGATGGTCAGATCATTGGAGGAGGAGTTGGTGGACCCCTGAAGGCCGCTGGTCCTGTGCAGGTATCGAGCTAGATATACAATTGCTTGAAAGAAAATATTATTTATGGAGGCAAACTGCATTTGGGTGCAGATGTATGTTAGAGATGCATGCATGTGTATTAGTAATGTAGATAAAACTTCTATAATCTTGAGATTATGCTGTTGATTTTTTGATATCTGTTAGTCAATATGTTCACAGGTAATTGTTGGTTCTTTCTTACTTGAAAACAAGAAGGATATCAATATCGGTATAAAAGGTGATGCCTCTAGTGGCAAATTGTCATCACCAGTGGGTGCGGCTTCAGTATCAAATTTTTTGTTCCGCTCTCCTGTCGAATCTCCTGGGAGAAATCCTGCTGATCATCAAGCTATTGCAGGAAATTCTTTCATAATTCAACAGCAGGGGATGCATACAGCACCATCAAGGACAGTGGATTGGAGAGATAGTCTAGATGTTAGAGCTACAGTTGGTTATGAGTTGACAGGTTGGATTTGTCTCATGTTTTCGTCTCTTTCAATTTATCCTTTAATTGGTGGGTTTAGTTGACTAATCAACCATGTTTGATCCACTAACACTACTAACTGGTGAGCTTTTTTCTCAGGAACAACACTTCATGGAGCACACCAATCTCCTGAAAACGGGGACTATGATCAACTTGCAGAATAGTGAATATATCGAGTTTCAATGCAATATATGGCCAACTCGCTGTCTCTTTATCACTCTCGTTCCATCTCCTCCCCCCCTTCCTCTCTCAACAGTACACTGGGGTACAAAGGTATTTTGACAGGAGAAACTACATGTACATTTTCTCTTGAAGTGTAATATTTGTGTCTGTATAGATTAGTCCTTTACCCTTCTTGTAACTCATGCTACAAGCACCAATCTCAATAATTCATGTGATCTTCCACACCTGTGAAATCATTTGTTCATAGTTCCAAAAATTGATCCCATTGTTTTGCAATTCAATTTTTTATCAAATTTTATCGTTTTCTTTACTTAGTCTCCCAGATGATGGTTGAAGTGAATGCACATGCAGATTGACTTTGGACGAAATGCAAGAATGGATAAAGTTTCTTTAATGTTTGCTTAAGCTTCATGGAAAACTTGGCGTTGTCAAATTGTCATATTTTATTTGGTAGATGGATATTATTATAGGTTAGTGTCAACTCTACGGTGGAAGTAGGACTGACATTGAATTTGTTTGGTCCAAATTGCGGGGAACAGAGAATTTCCACACTTAACTGGGCTCCAATTCCAAATAAAGTTGGGTTTGCACGCAAATCTCCGAAAATCTAATAAAAATTTATAATTGATGATGATGGGGGTACAATTATGGTTTTTCTTTTCTAAAAAGTGAATAATTATTGAAGAATTGTACGTATAAAAACTCCTACCTAGAAAGTTAATGGCGTAAAAAGCAATCAACGTGTCTAAGAAAGAGAGGCTGATGCTCTAGCTTGGCGACATGTATGGTTGGGTTGTGCTAGGTTTGGATCGTTGTTGGCTTGACCTTGCTAGACCTTTAAATAGCATGACTTAAACTTGACCTGAAGTTTGATTGAGTTTCATTCATGTCGCCCGAACTTAAAGTAGTTAAAACTTGGGCCGTTCATTGTTTGCTTGAAACTTGACGCCTGATGATGGGCACGGGATCCTCTGTCCCTTTTACCCAATGCCTATTCTGTACCGTTTAATTTGGACCCTTCATTTAATGGTTTGGTGGCTTAGTGGATGGCAACGATTTTCGTGGTACAGAATAGGTATTGGCTAAAAGGTACAGGAGATCTGCTTCCCTGATGATGACCATTTAATTTTAACCGAAAGCATATAGTGTAGTTATGTTGATTTCACGAGGATTAGAATTATTACTACTTATCATATTTGTATTATTTAGTCTAACAAATTATAGTGCTTAAGATTAATTAAATTCAAAAAATAATAAACTAAAATAAATTAACATAATTGACTAACTAGAACAGATACTAAACTAAGAAACAATTAGAGAAGATAATGGTACCTAAAATTTGAATCCCCTAAGATTTCCCATGAAATTATAATTTCACTAATCAATTTAATCTATAGTTCATTAGATTGTGAAAATTCCTGCTAACTTCTCTATCAAGAATATTAACATCTAATCCTACGTCGATTAATTGAAATCTTTATTTAATTAAAACCCTTATAATTGCATTAATCAATTTATAAATTTCGCTATTAGGTTTGATGTTAATCGAAAAGATTTATGTCAACATATCTCTAGGTTTGCATGCAACTTGTTTCAATCATCTTAGATTTATTCATATAAAAGATTTCTCAATCTCAATTGCATGTGAATTTCGCTATTAGGTTTGATCATAATCGAGAAGATATTCATGTTGTAATATTAATTCAATATAAATCAACATGCTTGTAATATTAATTCAGGAATAATTAAGAACACACAATTGAATCTCAATGAAACTAAAAAATGAATTAAACTAAAATAAAATCACTAAAAGGTTTATCCCGAGGTTCATTTAATCTAAGTACCCACAAAGATTTAGTTTCTTATCATAGAAGACATAAAGAAAACCAAAAAACCAAAAGAAACATGACGAAATCCCTTTTAATCTTCCATGAACTCTACTTTAAATCGATGAAAATCTACTCCGAATGTGTTTCCTTGGTTGTTCTTCCTTCTTTCTATCATCGTAGGTCATCAATTTGTGTTTCCCAAGCCTCCCCCCTACTTATGCTCTTAATTTTGCCTTTTATAACTCAAAAATTAGGGTTATGAGTGGTAAGCAGTCACCAACATGGGCCTGTACAGTGACCATGTTGATTAGAAATCACAAAACTCTTGAATCAGGAACGAACACAAGCTCAAAATGTGCACATGGCCATGGGACACAGGCGTGTCCAAAGACCTATAACTCTTTGGAATTGTGTAGCCATCTTATTATACATGAAACATGTCAACGTAAACGTGTCCAAAAATTATGTGCATTTTTTGCTTCTTCATAACTTGGTCAAAACAGTACCAAATCAACCCAGATTTGTCCCAATTCATTCCTTTTGCTTCGAATAAGTAAATTACAACCTAAAAACACAATAGAAACAAATTAAGTATCAAAACAATAAAAACTCTCAAATAAACAAGCAAAATGCATTAAACAGGGGACTAAAAATATGGCTTATTAAGCCTAAACTTCCTCACACTTAAGCATTTGCTTATCCTCAAGCAAATCAATTCTATTACTCTCAACTTAATAAGAAACAACTTGGAGAAAGGATTAAACAAATCGAAGATATACATTAAGATTCTCTATAGTTTTTCAATTGCAAAATTCATTGAATTGTTAAGCACTAAGTTACTTGCGTCAAATTATAAATCAATCTAATTTACTCCACAATTTTTTAAATTTCAACTCAATTCACACCATTCAACTTAATGAATAAAATAATCATGCATAAGAAAAATGTTAAAATATTTAAACATTTTTTCATACCCCTTATTAAAAATAAAACACTAAATTTAAACAACTTATCTTAGGAGAATTCAGAAGCTTATTTGAAAAGTTACCTAGTCTTTTGATGCAAGAGTAAAATCCTTGTCATGAATATCCTAATTACTCAACTAAGTCACTATCTCAAATTGCTACTAGCATTACTCTTTAACTTCGATCTTTATATTAGTACAAATCTAGTGGAGTGAAATTATATATGCTTATCTATTCATATACTACTATTTTTCTTTCTTTTTGTATTTGTGGGGTAACGAAAATGCTAAACAAGAGTTCACATTTAACTCAACATATGTACAAATTATACATAAAATATCATAATGCAAATTAAGTATCCATTCTCAAAATTATTGAACAAAATTGAAATTAACTTCATCATCAAAACTCATAACTATTTGCCTAAACAATTAACATCACAATCATAACCAAACTCATAATGAATTATCTTTATCATCATACTCTTTAAAGAAATTCCCCAAATCATTCATTATTAACATAATTATAACAAAATTGATAAGCTTGACTGCTAAGTCCCTCTCTTACACTTAAGTTGTAATTTAATGTACAAAACATGCAAGAAAAATGAAAAAAATATGAAAAATAATGGGAGAAGGTGAGGATAACTGGTACTCTTCTCATAGTAAAAGATTTTCAGCCTTGTTCAATATTATTAACATTTATCTAGTACTGCCAAAATTTTCTCTACTCTAACACAAAGGGTGATGTTGTCTTCATAGCCTGTGGAACTTCATCAAATCCTAATTAACAAAATTATAACCATATGAAAGTAACTAAACTACTAATAAAAAACCTATAAACTACTCAATCAAAACAATAACATCTAATTATTAGGTTGCCTCCCAATTAGCATTTCTTTATGAATCATTTAATTGGACTTCTCAACAAGTCCTTCTTCAACTTGGATTTATAATCAACAGCTTGCTTTCTCCCATATAAGGGTTCACTAACCTATAAATAGGCCATATGCTAAGGACCTAATGTATCAAATTAATAAAACCGTAAATCTACTAATTCCCTTTTTAATAGCAAGTTGTCAATATAATAAGGAATAATAAAACCCTCTAGATCTTTGATTGACTCTGACAATTTGTTTTGTGAGAAGTAAGAGCCCTTTGCATTTAAGATGATTATTATTAATTTCTCAATAACTCCTTATTTGGCTCCTCCTCTTCACCTTCCTTCTCTTTTTAATCAAAAACTTCCTCTTGTTCTTCAATCTCTAGCTTCTTTCCACTCTATAAAGTTATCATATTCACATGTTTCTTCAAACTTAGCTTAGTGTATCTAAATAAAACACCTACTGTATGTTTGGTTGACAGGAATGGCATAGCCATTCCTTGTCTATTCTTAAGCACATATCTATGACGTTGTTTGG
>JAOQMM010000003.1:16305910-16317490 GCA_027563515.1 Erythroxylum platyclados | reverse complement strand
TAAAAACCTTTTATATTTTAGTAGTTAAAAGCGTGGAAAATAGTAAGAACTTTTTCTTTTCAATCATTTTACTAAAAATTCAGCAGCACAACAGCTGTATTTTAACCCTCCCAAAATTTTCAAAAACCTGCATAGCACATTTAAAATACTTCTATATTCACATCAATTTCTTAACTACAAATTACGGACTTCAAGTCCACTTACAAGCAACCCCAAACAAATAATTTTCAATATTCACTACAATAAACTTTAAAAGCTAAAACATATTCATGCATTTCATTTAAAAACCTTTATAAACCTCCATTCTTTACATAAATGTAAATATCAAAATGACAAAAACACAACAGCACCCGACGATACCATTAATCTTGAGGCGGAGTCCCAATTACTGTAACATGTACACATACCTGGGGTAGTTTGTTTAAAAACATTAACAAAAAATAAGGGTGAGCTAAACGAGCTCAGTGAGTTTAATCAGTTTACAAAACAAAATTGAACTTTTCATAATAATATAACGGTAATATTGTCACACAATTATAAAGCTTATAGTAAAGCATTTTTCGTAACAATTTATTCATGCATCATCAAATCTGGTAATAACATAACATTTTGTAAAACATAGTTTCAATTTCTTTGAAATACTATTCCGAAATGCTTTTTTGAACTCAAACTCATCATATAACAATTTTCACTTTCCATTTCCCTTTTTCCTTAACAATAAATAGTGGTGGCAATAAGTTTTCTGAAAACCTTAATATAGAAACATAAGCCAACCACTTGAATTGGCACTATACGGTGCCTCTCAATCACTTTCAAAATAACCATACGGTACCCTTGGCATAAAGTCATAGAGCTGGTTCTGCATCGCTTACCCGTGACTGGTTAACCACTAATTACGGAGCTTGTTATGCATTGCTTTCCCGTACTAAGTTAACAGTTATAAACCGATAGTTACGGAGCTGGTTCTGCATCGCTTACCCGTAACAAGTCACGGAGCTGGTTCTACATTACTTACCCGTAACTGGTTAACCATTATTTACGGAGCTGGTTCTACATCGCTTACCCGTAATAGGTTAACTGTCATAAATATACCGGTAGTTACGGAGCTGATTCTGCATCGCTTACCTGTAACAAGTCATGGAGCTGGTTCTACATCGCTTGACCGTAACGATTTTTGGCTAATAAGGACACGGAGCTAATTCTACATCGCTCTCCCATGTTATCTTAGCTAATAAAGTCACGGAGCTGGTTCACCATCGCTTTCCCATGACTGGTTAACTGCTAGTTACGGAGCTAGTTCTACATCGCTTACTCGCACTAGGTTAACTGCTATAAACCAATATAATAACTCTTATCAAGCCTAACGATGTACCATAAGCTAAAATCTTCATTCCCTTTTTATTCAACTAATACCATACTTTCTATGTAACTTCAATTCGTATGAAGTTCAACTTTCTAATCTCAATTCATATATTGCTAATTCATAAGCTTATTCTAGCAATATTAACTTGAAATGTATCATTCATATAAAACTCAACATAATTATTCCTTTCATGATAAAGAAGAAAACATTTGCATAAAATCAATTTAAAGGAATACTCATGTGTCATCGATTCTTTTACAAATAACTTATTCATATAAAACAGTTAAAATACACTCACAACTTGCTAATTTCCTTTTCATCATGTTAAAATCCTTTGATTGGTTTCGTTTTCCGATCCGAAGACCACTTTCTTTCAATCTTTTGGACAATTGAAGAATACTTAGTTTTGATGAAGCTCATCATGCTCCAAAACTTATCAAAATTGGCTGCTACCTTCTTCTTTTCTCTTTGGCTTTGAGTCTCCTCCTTCTCTCCTCTTTTCTCCCTTTTTATTTCATTCTCACGTTAATGTTGAAGGAAGGAAGCAAGATATCTTAAATTTTGCTTTTTATACTCATTTAATGCATTACACATGTCACCTTCCTATTTGTCATCACTAATGACTCATCAAACACATGCCATCCTCTCATTGGTCATCTCTAATGACTCATTCTTCCACTAACACCTCTTCTAAAAAGACCAAATTACCCTTAATGATATGTAAAAAGACCAAATTGCCTTTTAATGACATGTAAAAGGACTAAATTGTCCCTTATTAAATTTAATTCATTAACTAACCGAATTATATTCCAAAAACATTCTATAACCATCTTATTTTCAAATTGACCATGAAATACTCTAATTGGGGTCAATTCTTATTAATTGGATGCTTATTTTTTTTTTGGAATGGGTTTAAAATCATCAATACCCATTATTTTCCAAAAGGGGCATTTTAGTCCAATAATTTCAGATTACTCGAATTCTATTCATTTTTGACCCATTTCAGTACCTATGGACTCCAATCCTAATTATGGAGCTTGTCATAGTATTTTGAAATTATTTGGTAACTTTTCGGTTGCCTGGAAGAATTTTTGTATTAAATCCGGAAATCACTAAATGTCACCAAAATCGTCCAGATTTCATTTAAAAGTATTACTTAAATCTCCAAAGCACATTTTGGGACTTTTAAAACTCGTTCGGACTCATTCCGTAACTTTTCGGAGTTTTCAGAAAATTTTCGAAAATTTTTTCAGTCCAGTCCAGAACCATCTCTAGTCTACCCGTGATCTCCGTTATAACTTCAATAATATATTTAAACGCTTAAATTACTCTAATATACCATAAATGGAGCATACTCCATAAAATGCATGTAGAACATATTACATAGTATAATAATCTAACTAGGATATTATGTAACAACTTATTTTCTCATTCCTTATTACTGATATAGTGGAGACACATGTACAAATGATATTATGGACAATCTCTTTGATATGAATTGATGCAAAGGTATTTTCTCTATTGAAGAGTAATCAAAAGCAGCAAATGAAATTAAATTATATCGTGAAGGTTTAGAGAGTTTTGTTAGACTATGTGCAAAGAAAGAACTTAATAATGAAAAAATAAATTTTCATACTTTTAGTTCATCGTTTACTTATTAGTAAGATATTTTTTGTTCTCATAATTATTAATTTAAAATACAAATGAGTGGTGGAGATTATTTGGTGAAAGTGGTCAAACAACTTTTTTATTATATTGTGAACGTAATTAGAGCGTTTTTGAACGTATACTTTGTCAAACAACTTTTGTATTATAATGTGAACGTAATTAGAGCGTTTTTGAATGTATTCATACAAAGAAATAATATTGTTTGAAACATAAAAGAGTTAATGACTTTATTGACGTTAATTACAATCTGAGGATGAAAAACATATATTTTGTTGAATTAATTTTACTTTTACATTAATTTTATTTTTATTGTTAACTTTATAATTTTTCAATTATGTACTCAGAGCATAAGAAGAGAACGTAAGATCCAATTAATATTGATTATATTGGCTATACTGATTTTTGGATTAAAAAAGAAGAACTATCACTTAATCTTAATAATAGTTCACAATATTTGTGACAATGAATAAAAAGATTATTTATAAAGAAAAAACATTTTGTCACGTCGAATAAGTTAATAACATATTAAATTTATGTTTTATTTTGAATATATTTAACATTAAAAGTATAATATATTATAAATTTATAACACAGAATAATTTCATATGTTTTTAGTTTGTAATTTATTAAAATGCAATAAAAGATTTTAATGCAAATTATTTGAATGAAAGTGTAGTATATAAGTCTTAAATAATATTAGAGAATTTAGAACTTTAACAATGATGTTAAGCAACTTTTTTCAAAAATATAATTTTGATATCTAGATCTATAATCAACTAAGAATATTTGGTTTGACGGGCGTCTGATGCCGACCTGATTAACTCTAGCCGCATCGCCGTCGCCGCCACCACCACCACCATCAATAACATCTAACCAACGGTGGCCCTCCACCGCGTGAGGGTGGTCGCTTTGAACATAATTAGAAAGACAACCATGAGCGACGACGAAGCAGAGGCAGAGTACCACTCTAAAGACTTCGAGTGGGAAACACTAAGACAAGAAATCGAAACTAACCCATCTTACCAATACCACTTATTGGAACCATGCCAACAACAGCAGCAACAACAGGAAAATCAACTTTCGAAGATTGAAGAAACTGAGAGTGAAGATTCTAAGGCTTGGCAACAGTTCCACAGGCGTCACTCTTCCGGTAGATTCTTCAAGGTTTGATCTTTTTTTTTTCTTATAAATTTTAGTTTGATGTTCCTCTTCGTTTATGGGTTTCTGACATTGTGTTGATTGCGTGAGTTTTGTAGGAGAGAAGGTACTTGTTGAAGGAATTTCCTGAGTTGGTGTCTTGTAGGGAATCCTCTAAGGTTCTGGAGGTTGGTTGCGGGAATGGCAGTTCTGTGATTCCTATCTTACGGTAAAACATAGAAATATCTGAAAGTACTGTCTTTTGTTTCAGAGTATATGAAACCTGTCTTGTTTTAGTTCAGTCTGGTTACAATTTGATTAATTGAGGTACAGGGTGCATGCTGACTGTTAGTCTTGCAGTTTGTTTCCATGTATGTTTTTCACTTTTTAATAAAGCCCCTTGCTTTTGCATTTTTTTTTCTTTTGGGGGTTGGGTGGTATTGTGAAGAAGAAAGGGCTGCTGGGAGGTGCATAGTGGGCAGTTTTCAGATGATAACATTTATGTAGCGGCTTCATTTCACAGTAGATCAATTGCTTCTTACGTTGAGATGGAACTTAGGATTATTCTATGGATTGATGATAGACTTAGTCCTATATGTGATGAAGTGCTCATTCAGCCAGATGGAAGTATACATTTTCCATTTCAATGTTTTTCATTCCCTTTTGGTCTACAGCTAGATATTAGGTGATCACCTCTAAAGAACCACGATTTTGGTGTCGCTGAGATGGGAAGCTTTTGGCTTATTAGTCATGTGGTTGCAGCATTGGAGACAACACTTGGAAACTATTTTCATATGCTCAGTTTTAACTCATTATTGGAAACTGTATGGGTTCATTCAGTTATTATATTCTAAGTTTCTGTCATCACCTATTTGGCACTTATGTTGCAGCTAACATGATGCAATTCATGGCATTACCTAATAGATATTAAGTTCATCTCGTCTATGGTATTCTTTGCCTGAAATGAGCTGCTTCATCTTTCTGCTGTCATTTCATGACTAGCTATTTTTTTGTGCAGTGGCAACAGGACCATCATCGTTTATGCTTGTGACTGTAGTGATAAGACTCTTGAGAGAACTAAGAATATTGTGGACACTACCCAAATCTTTGGAGTCCAACGTCGCTTTAAGTCATTCCTTTGTGATTTTGCATTCACTGGGTTTCCAAAGTGGTTAGTCTGTGATTCTTGCAGAGGAAACTGCGGTGCTTCTGAGGTTACTGGTTTGTTCTTAAATTCCATTTGTTTATAAATTGGATTAGCATCACCTGTGAATACTATTTAATTTGGTAATTCTGTATGTTTATTCAGATGTTAAACAATGTGGTACAGTAGATATGTTGGGTCCACACTCTTCAAAAGAAAGGGATTGTTGTATTGGTGGGGTTGATTTTGTTACCTTGGTAAGACCTTTTCTTTGGATCTGCAAAGTCAAATATAGAGTAATGGAGTATCTGGTTGTGCCTCCAGAAACAAGGAAATTATGTAAAACTTAAAGTTTATACACATATTTTCACATTGAACTTAAAGTTTATACACATATTTTCACATTGACTGAAGTGATAATCTACTTGTGATAATATATGGATGTTCACCAATTTTTGAACGTTGGTAGGAGAAGGCTATAAAAAAATTGGAAGTTGGAAGTGGGATGTGGAATGTGATTGTTGATGGATGGTGGTTATCAAATCAATTCTATATTAGATGATGAGCCCATGGCAAAACTTTTATTGTTTAACATTTGCTAGAAAATGAACCATAGGCTTATTGCTTTAGTATTTCTGTTATGTAAAATGAAGTCTTTCCTTCATACGAATATTAGAATGAACTAAAAAAACAAATGATACAATGTAGATACCTATGGGTTTGTTAGTTTTTCTGCCTTTCAGTGCTAGAACTAATTTTAACCATATTTAAACTTTTAAATTGCTGATTTTAACTTGTTGATATGTGTTTGGTCCTAAACCAGTCATAAGATTATTTTCTAATGGTTGCATTCTATGTTGTCCTTACTTGAAGATCATGTAGATCTAATATTAATATTGAACTACTGTTTATTTGATATAGCAATATTTAGTGTTATGATAACAATAAACATATTGTACTTATTATGGAATATTATATTGCTCTACTATTATGAATAGATGGTATAAACCTAATGAATAATACACTTCATAATCATTCGTGATCTTTATTTCCATTAATTGAGGCTTTATAGTCGGCTAAATTTAGATAATGTATACATTCTCTCTCCCCGCCTTTCTTCACTTTCAATTTCATATGGTATTAGAGCCAAGTTCTATTTTTAGGGATATGAAATCCTTTTCTTTCTTCTTTCTCAAAGCATCTTTAACACTTTCTGTGTCTTTCTTTTTGATAGTCCATTGAGAGCATCAATTTGTTTCCTTTGTCTTCTCTTTTGGTAGCCCATCTACCATTGAGAGAGTTGTTATCTCTCTTTTATCTTGGCAGTCCATTGAGAGTATCATTACCCTTCATTTGTTTTCTTTTATGTTGAGGGCATCATTATTTCTATTCTATCTTCTTTTCTAGTAACCCATTGCAAGCGATATTGTTTTTCCTCCATTTGGTTGATCTATAAGATGAATTCTTAGGAAAGAAATATACAAGGAGAGCAATTAGGAGCTGATGGTAGCAGTTGATTAGTAAGTTATCTTATGTTGCTGCAACAATTATCTTATGTTTTTGTAATAACTATCTTATTTACACTCTAGTTTTCTTATTTATGAAGTCTATTTTTAATAGAATTCCTATTCTATTTTAGTTCTAAAAACTAATAATGTATTTAGTCATTTAAAGGGCATTACGATGAATAACAAGATGGTCAAAATTTTCCTAAAAAAATAGTTGACAAAAAGCTTGTTAGAAAGTTTTTAAAGTAGAACCATTAGGCCTAGGAAGGGGAAGAACTCCAGCAAGGGAAAAGAGGACTTTCCTATGAATTGTCCTGTGACTAGATTCTACATAAAAATATATATCAATTTGGTGTCAAAGCTGGGTGTTATGGACGACTCTCCAAACGTCTCAAGTCAAATGGATGTGTTCATAAGAAACATTGAGTAGAGGTTGTCTACGATGGAGAACTGCGCATAGTCCGGCGAAAAGTCCTTGAACTGACAACTAGAGGATATTTTGCGAGAGTTGAAGGGGTGCGGTAAGAACAATGATGTGAGGAGCAATAGTTGCACCAATAGGGACCAAAGGAGGAAAGAAGTGTTGTGCTAGCAAGAGGGATTTTTGTTCCTAGGTATTCTAAATTAAAATTTCTTTCATATGATGGTACTGATGATCTGTTGCTTCAGATCCATAAATGTGAATAGTTCTTTGAAAATTAGTGAACACATGAAGAAGAGAAAGTGAGGCTGGTAGCATTTCGTCTTAATGGGAAAGCAAGAGGAGGTGAGTATGGATGACATTCACGTAGCAATTTCACCTGAGGTTCGATCCTCCTATAAGCCTTAACCCCTTAGACGAATTGGCCAACTTAAAATAGTTAGGAAAGATGGAGGATTATTAGGAGTTCCAATCTTTGCCAGCTTGAATTATAGAGCTCACTAACAAGCCGCAAACTAGCTTATTCATTGTTGGTCTTATGAAAAAAGGAGTTAAATTGCAACAACCAATCAGCTTAGGAGTTGTTAAGAATTTGGCCTGCACTTATGAAAAAAAGTAGAGGAGCAACTAGGTTGTCTTAAGGAGGAATCATAAGGCAACACCTGCTTGGAGCAACCCGAAAACATCCTCTGAAGAACTATAGGGAAGGGACATTCTGGGATAGCATTCAGTATCTGCAGCACAAACAAGCCTTTCTTTAAGAAGTAAACCAAGACAAAGATGGATGAATGAAGGGCAAAGAGGCTTTGTTTCAATGGTGATGAAGCATTCTTTCGTGGAAATACATATAAGAAGCTGTTTTGGGTAGAATTGACAAAATCTGGAGAAGATGATGAGGAGGAGGCTTCTTGAAAATTCTGTGAAGATTTTGAGAAGACCCATCTTAAGATTGGGCTTGAGGAAAAGTGCTTTGTCCAGAAGGGGAGTAATGATATGCAAGATGCATTCTTAGGGAAGAAATATACAAAGAGAACAATTAGGAGCTAATAGTAGTAGCTGATTAAGGAGTTGTCTTATGTTTTTGCAGTAGTTATCTTATTTAGGAAGTCTATTAACTTCAGAAGTTTATTTTTAATAGGAGAATAAGTTAACAAACTTCTTTTTCTTTTTTTGAAAATTAAATGAAATATATTAAAAGAAGAAGCCAAAGGTTTAACATAAAAAAGGCATTAAAATGAATAAGATGGCTGTCAGAATTTTTCTAAGAAAACAGTTGTCGGAAAGCTTGTAAAAAACAGTTTTTTTAAGCAACAACCATAAGACCTATGAAGGGGATGGGGAAGAACTCTAGCAAAGAAAAAGAGAATTTCCCTATAAATCGTCCCGTGACTAGATCTTGCACAAAAGCACATGTTAGTAGTTTTAGGGTTTATCAAAAAGGGAAAAAACAGCAAAAGAAAAAAAGAAAAAATATTCAACAAGAAAAACTAGCCAACAAATTGAAAAATTATACAAATTTTTAATTAAAAAATATCTTCATTTGCAAGTTCAAAATTCATACTCAGACTAGACATTGAGAACAGCTACATACTATCTTGAGAGGAAATGCTGAAAATCATAGAGATTTAGTATTTAGAATATAAGTATAATGCATACCATATGGAAATATGTGCATGTTTAATAATAAAGTTATTTAGATACTAACAAGCAAGACTTTTTTTCTAATCGTAGAATATTGTCTTACTATTATAAATCTAATGAATAACACCCTTAAAAACCCCTTTGTGGTCTTTGTGTACTTAAAATTTAAACTTTACAGTTGCAGTCACGTTAAATCAACTTATGGACTCTTCCCCTGCGTTTTGCCTTTTATATTTAGATAATATTCCAACAGATCAGGCTTTTACAAAATTTGCAAACTCTTTGGTAATGAATTGCTTCTTGCCGTATGTTCTTGCCAGATATTCACTTTATCAGCAGTACCAGTTCAAAGGATGCCAAAAGCTGCAATGCAGTGCTTTTCTGTGTTGAGGCCTGGAGGCTTGCTCTTATTCAGGGATTATGGTAATACAAAAAACAAGTATTCAACTACTGCGTAACAAATGTGACATTGAATGTGCTATTCAGGTGTCTTAATTGTCAATTTTCATATGTTATTAATTATGAAGCTCTACAATTGGTTGCACTTATAAATTTTCAGTTTGATGAAACTTAGGGCTATATGACATGACAATGCTGCGCTTTGAACCAGAGAAGAAAGTGGGATTTCGAGAATACATGCGATCAGATGGAACTCGTTCTTATTTCTTCTGTTTAGATTTTGTCAGGACTCTTTTTGTGGATGCAGGCTTCATTGAGGTAACCAGCTTTTCTTACATTACCATGAAAATTCATCATTCTAGTCCAGTTTCTGTACACAATTATCCATGGCATCACATTCCATTTGGCTGGCAGCCAGGGTTAAGTGACTAGAACTAAGGGAAACTCACAATCTTGTTTACGAGAACAATTATTTTATGGTTTACTTTCTTGGAAGTCTATGCATCTCTACGTCAACTTTGTATGCAACTGTATATACTTGAGAAACTTTTAGATAAATTGTAGTGTTGGGACTTTGGAGTTTAGAAAGGACATCTTCTTTGGTTGATGATGTTGCTTCCGTTTGTGTAGCTGGAGCTTGAGTATTGCTGCATTCAGTCTATAAACCGACGAAAAAGTAAAATCATGAGAAGGGTGTGGGTTCATGGGAAGTTTCAAAAGCCGATATGAAGTGGTAGTCAAGATGCTTATTTTAGAAGATTTCAGAGCTTATGCCTGCTGGTTCTACAAATATGGTGTTTTGCATGGCACCAGAGTAATGTTCAATATAATTTTAGATTTCAAAGTCGCTCATTTGAAAGAGTGAGTTGACTGTGGGTATTTAAGAAAGCATCCCCGAAGTTTCCTGTTTGAGTAGTACTGAGATTTGTCACTATGAATGGAAAGCTTGGAGAGATGAATGGTGATTATTGTCCTTAAAATTGACTGTTTTCCTCTTAATGCCCTCCAAGTTTTTACTAAATCTATGATGTAAACCTTAGAATTGCCTGGTAAATTCAATGTGACCAGCTGCATTTGAACATGACATAGCTGCCTGATTCGACAGTGTTAGGTTCTTAAACCTCAGTAGTGATGTTTTGCCTATCAGAAAAAATGTTGTTGCAGTTTAACTTTGCTACTAGTTAGAGGCTTGTCATATCCATGCATCATCATATACTTTAGAAGCATCTATTAACATCGTCAGGTGAAGGCATCTCTGCCATTTCCAATTAGGAGAACAGTTTCTAGGTCTTTAGGATTTTTTTAAAATTAATTTTTCTAATTTTTTAGAAAATTTTAAATTTATGGCCAATTTTTTAAAATTTTAATTTGGTGATTATTTTTTAAAAAAATTTGTATATATCAGTATAGAAGGTTGTTTTTACTAATGTTGTGTATTTACTAAATCTTATATGGATATTCATTTTGTTCATCTATTAATTATATTAAAACTATTTTAATTTAATTTATACAAATTTTAAAAAGTCAATTAAATTTAAAAAGTTTTAAAATTTTAAAATTTTTGAAGATACTTCAAAATGATGGATGTAATTTTCATAAGAGATTATTGTTTGGGCATTAAGGAAATGAAGGTTAAAGAACCTTCTAATTTCTTTTGACTGGATAATCTTTGCACAAGAAAATCAGTTGAAGAGCTTAGCATCTTGTAGGAATTAGGTCACCCACCACTAGATTGACCAATGTAAGTTCTCTGAATTTCATCAGCCAACTTGTGACTGCCAAAGCTGACTTATACAGAGCAGATTATATCGTTTTTTTATTCTGTTTTTATCCTAATTTACGAGTATCAATTTATATATATATTCATCGGATAATATATAAGATATAAGAAATCTGGCCTAATTTATAGGCTAATTTTTTAAATTTAAACCGAACTTAAAACTTAATAAATTTATATATAATTTATTAATTTTAACAAATTTTGCCAATTGGTGAGTCGGAAGAGATGCGTATGCTATGCCCGGATGCTAGGGCGCGTCTTGGGCGTTTGCATGCATCACTGTCTCCAACCCCCATACTCCCACCAGTCACCGCTATCTTTGCATTGGTTTAATACAAAGTCAACAAACATGTACAGCAAGGCGAGTCTTCCTTGGAATTGGCATTTGGCAGCGAATGTTTTTGTCTTTTCTTTGTTTTGTCGATACCGAAATTTGCTTGTGAATTAATGTCTTTGCAAGTGTCTTATCTCATTTTGTTATAATTATAGATTATATATATATTATATTCAAATTATTTT
>JAOQMM010000003.1:16267968-16283187 GCA_027563515.1 Erythroxylum platyclados | reverse complement strand
GAGAACAGAAGTAACATTCGTAACTAAGGCCCTGTTTGGTTGGATATTAATTAATGTAACGGAACGGAGTAGTTTATAATGGAATGAAACGTAAACCTATGAAATGTTGTTCAGGAGGATGGAAGGGTTCATAATATAACGTAATGAAATATTGTTTAAAAAATGGATGGAATGGAACAAAATGTATAATAAATTACTATTATATCTTTATATAATAAAACATATTAAAAATGGTGATTTGTTTTATTTTTGAATTAAAAAACTGTGAATTATTGGACATCGTATGAAAGTTTGAGTTACACCACCATCTTCTCATGCAGTCATTGGTGTGCAAGACATCTACGTGACTTGCATGGGCGTGACTTGCTCCCATACAAGTCACCATGCGTGACTTGCATTGGTGCAAGTCACCACCACCATGCAAGTCACCAGTGAATGACTTGCATGGGTGCAAGTCACGGCTGTGACTTGCTCAAGTCACTTGCCATGAATTGAAACAAGTCACGGTTGTGACTGTTCACGGCTATGACTTAATATGTCACAGCCGTGACAGTTCTAAATTTGTTCTTTTTTCTAGTATTTTCTTTGGTTCAGAGCCGGTTATAGGCAACCCCAAAATAAAGATGATACTTACCACCAACTCTCGACTCTCTCAACTCTCGACTCTCGAAGATACCCATGTTGTCGACGACGGAAGCGACTCTCGATGACGTCTATCTTTCTTGGTAAGGGCGAGGGTGGGCGAGGGTATATTAGGTAGGGGAATGTAAAATAGTTTACATTCCATCGGCAACCCCCCGAATCGGGGGGTTCGTATTTTTAACTTTTACGATAGAATGAAACGTAAACCTGCAACCTCCGAAACCCTCCCATTCCATTCCCTTCCATTATAAAACCTCTAAACAAAGGATGGAAATGTGTTACGTTCCATCCCCTTTCATTATGAGCCCTCGAACCAAACAGAGCCTAAATCATTTTTATTAATCTTCATTAGTATTTAAGGAGGAGGAAAAATGAGTGATAAAAAATTTAAATTATTTTATAATTTAAAAATATAATTTAATCAAATTCTAATAAAATGATAATATGAAATGACGATATAATTAAGTACAATCACATTAAAAAAATATTGTAAAAGAGTATAGAAGATTGTAAATAGAATTTATAATACTTCGACAAACAAAATTTACTTATATCTACTTCCCAAAACTCATTTGGTTTACATTTGGTTTGCAAACTTAAAAGATTCATATATGGATTGAAATAAGCATCCCACCAGTGATATTGAAATTTCATGATGTTATCTCATCATTTGGTTTTGAATAAAATATCATGAATCAATGTATACACCAGAAGGTTAGTGGGAGTAAAATTTGTTTTCTAGTATTATGTATAGATGACATATTTCTTACAACCAATGAGAGGTGTTTGTCACATGATGTGAAACTATTTCTCTCTAATAATTTTGAAATGAAAGATATAGGCAATGCGTCTTACATCATTGACATTAAAATCATCAAGAATGATTATGTGGTATTTTGAGTTATTAAACCTATATTAATGAAGTTTTAGAGAGATTTTGGATGAAAGATTGTTTACCAAGTATAGCTCTCATTGTGAAAGGTGATAAGTTCAATTTGGACTAATGACTAAAAAATAATTTTGAAAGGGAACAAATAAAAAACATTTCATATGCTTCTGCAGTCAGAAGTCTAATCTATGCCCACGTTTATACAAGACCTGACATTGTATTTGCTATTAGAGTGTTAGGTAGATATTAGAGTGACCTAAGATTGGATCATTAGAGAGCTATAAAGAAAGTATTGAGGTGCCTTTAAAGGGCTAAAGATTACATGCTTATTTATAGACAAACCGACAATCTGGAGGTAATAGGATACTCAGATTCAGATTTTGCGAGGTTGTTGATTCACGAAAATCAATATCAAGTTATATCTTTTTGTTTGCCCATGTAGTCATATCTTAGAGGAGTCTGAAGCAGTCTTTGACTGCTATTTCCACCATAGAAGCTGAGTTTATTTCTTGCTTTGAGGCTACATCACATAATGTATGGTTAAAGAGTCTCATTTATGGGATTAGACTCGAGGATCCCATTTCTAGGCTATTAAGAATATATTGTAACAATTCAACTGCTAATTTTCTGTCTAAAAACAATAAGAGTGGTAGTCAGAGTAAACACATCGATATTAAGTTTTTATATATAATGAAACGTATTAAGGAAAAGAAAGTGGTCATTGAACACATTAGCACTGAATTGATGATAGTTGATCCTTTAACAAAAGACATGACATTAATAAAGTTCAAAGATCATGTTGTTAGAATGAGATTGAGTTCCATTATATAGTTTTCGTTGTACAAACAGTGTTGTTTTCGTGAAACTCTTATAATATCTTCTTATATTATGATGCACATTATTGAATTTTGAGAAAATTGATTATTTTGAACCTGAAATAGACATTAGGTTTATTCATTAAGTAATATTACCACATTTGGGTTGATACAAAATATAGTATATTGTAATACATGAATAATAATACTCATCTACTAGATGACCTATCGTCATGATTCATATATTATATTTAGATCGTATTAGGATTTGATACCAAGTTAAACGTATGGACTAAGTGAGAGGATGTGATAATTTTTCATATTATGGTATTAAATGGTCCATCGTTATGTAATTAATGAGTATGAATGTCTTGATTTTGTGGAAACTGACAATGTACTTGATGGAAATACATTGATATATGTTTTTCTTACAAATTTTTCAGGTACATAAGCTCATTTTTTCTACTAAAAATATACACCATTATTTTAAAATTGAGAGAGCTTAGAAGAATTTCAAAAACACGTACTGTTTAAGCAAAAACATCAATAATTGGAAGTATTTTGTTTTCTTCCACGTTTAGTTTATATATTATTGTACTAAATGTTACTATTAAATATATGTTGAATTGGCTAATACTTTTATCAAATTCCAAGTAAATCCGATGTATCGTCAAGCCTAGTAGCGGAAGAATGCAGTTTTACATCTTTTAATAAACCGGAGGCGCGGAACCTGATGTTTCTAAAAATGCTTAAAGCACGAAATTTTCCAAATTGAAAAGAGAAAACAGTTTCAAATCTTTGATTCGTGAATTGAAATAACAAAATCTTAAAGGGCTAGGAGAGTAATATGAAGAAAGGCATGGGTACCGGGGTAAATGAAAAAAGATGCTAAGACGAAACCCTAATTCCTAAAACCCATCTTCTCAGCCTATATAAACCATCGCTAAAACCTCTCTTGACAGATATCTTCGTTGAAGTCTTGTCAGCTACTCCAATCTTGCTCAAAGGTACAAACTAATTCGCAAATGTTTACAATTCTTGTTGACCATTGTATGTTGTGGGCAATCTGACTTGTACCTTATAGGTTGCGAGAGTTGTTTATTTCTACCCGTAAAAAGCACATATCGAAGGCTTGCAAATGGGTCTTTATCTAGAGATTTGCGAGCTCAAAGCTTGTGCAATATAACATATCGTCCATACTATGATTGCCCTTTGGTTTATTCACTTTTTATTTAAGGGTTTCCTATGGGACGATGCACATTTCGATCCGTTTGCATACGACTAGTTATATCAACTTTCAGTTTAGTTGTACCCAGATCCGGTAGCTGCGTCTGTGCATGCTCTTTTATGTATTTGTTTGTACATGTAAATCTTTGTACATTGTTTTTGCACTTTTTTTTTCCTCTGTCTTTGTAAGCCAATTTGCAGAGCAAGGGCGTCGAT
Organism: Erythroxylum platyclados; assembly: GCA_027563515.1. Classification (NCBI taxonomy): domain Eukaryota; kingdom Viridiplantae; phylum Streptophyta; class Magnoliopsida; order Malpighiales; family Erythroxylaceae; genus Erythroxylum; species Erythroxylum platyclados. The sequence goes on along the minus strand of JAOQMM010000003.1, from coordinate 16,279,398 downwards.
AATGGCGTGATTTGCATTGAAGGTTGGCAATACTAAAAGCAATTCTCCGTGCCTTTCAGTTTTGTTTTTGTTTTGATTAGGCCTCGAACAAGTTGCTACATGTTTTTTCTTAGTCCTCCAACTTTTATCCGTTTCTTCCTTCTATTCCAGTAAAGGAAGGGGAAACTATGAAGACATGTTTTTTTGTTTCATATTGAATGTCCATTTGTGTCAATTGTCATCTAGAAGTTAGCCAATTTGCAGAGCAAGGGCGTTAAAAGATGGCGTGACTTGCATTGAAGGTTGGCAATAATAATGGCAATTCTCCGTGCCTATCAAATGTCTTGTTTCCATGTTGATCAGGCCTCGAACAAGTTGCAATATTGCTTTTATTATGTTCATAATGTTCATTAATTCCCCTTGTAATAAAAGGGAAGTGTCATCTTTGACCACAAGAATGTCATTATTTTCCGAGACTGTTAACATCCGCTGATGAATTTGATATTACGAATATCCAGTGTCTCAAATAAAAGCAGGCAATTGTCATTGTGTCTCTATTGTTTTTGGCTTGCTTTTGAGCCAGCCAAGTTCTGAGCTTCTTCACCCGGGCCATTGTTATGCAGGTTTTGAGCTGGTAATTGGAAATGTCAAATCCCAAGGTTTTTTTAATATATATATTTTTATAGGGAAGAATAAAACTGGTCAACAGACGTCACTTCAAAAACCGCTGAAAACTTCCGTGCCCTTTGTACCGGAGATAAAGGGATTTGGAGTTCAGAGGAGCCTTTTTTCATTACAAGGGTTCAACTTTCCACTGCATAATACCTAAATTCATGTATCAGGGTTGAGTTTTCACGAGGGAAATGGAACTGCCGGAGAATCAATATACGGCTTAAAGTTTGCAGAAGAGTACTTCATGGACGGGAGTGCTGTCAATGGAAAATGCAGGACCAAAAACTAACGGCCCCTCTCTTCATTTGTATCGAGAGACCTCCTGGCTTGATGGTCAGCATGATGCATTTGAAACTCTAGTAGTGGAAAACCTCTACAAACTGATGTAGTTGAAGATCGTGTTCATATAACAGCTGCCTGATTAGACATGCGATTGTGATGTTGGTTCTCACATAAAGTAATTTGAGATACTTATCGTAAATTGGTCTACTTTTGTATCCCTCGCATCTCGTGATGTGAAACTTTTACTTGCCGTGAATTGAATCATGTATATACTTCGTGGAAATTTTAAGAAGTGTCTCTGAGAGTAGATGTAATGTCTTTTTTTCTCTACACCCTTTAATTTACCTTAATTATGTGATTGGGTTATATTGAAATTTCTATTTATATCATCATATATTGATTCGTTGCATCCATTATTGGTTAGAAATATGTATTTTAAATTCACAAACACTTATTTCACCTTTCCTTTTCATTGGGGACCAAAAGAGAGATAATCATGAGAAGTGATGAAGAGGTAGAGAGTGAGAGTGATTTAAATTAAAAAAATCAATTCTAACACTTGATGACTCTATGGCGTTGAGTATATTACTGAAAGTTAGAAAAGCATTAAGTGTTCAAATGAAGCAAGGTGGGTTAAACTATAAAGGGAGAATATATTTCACTAGATACCATGTTTATCACAAGGTGTGAATTTAAAATTTATATTTCTAACTAATGGATAAAAAGTATCAATATATGACGCTATAAAGAGAAAATTCAATATAACTCAATCACATAATTATAAGGTAATTTAAAGGGTATGGGGAAAAAGAAAGACATTAATTCATAGAGATTTGATAAACAACTCTTTCTTACATTTACTCGCTAAAACCCTTCTTAAAATTTTCACCAAGTCTCTTTATTCAACAAAATGAAGAAAAACCTTCTTACAATAATCTTATTTTTCTAATCTTGTAGAAAAGTCAATTTTGCTTACTATGAAACATCCAAAGCCATACAAACTTCAATAGCTCAATGAATGTGAGGAGATAAAAATGACAATGCATGTATTGATTTCTTTTTCTATTAGGAGGTATAAAGATGAGTTGTTTTGTGATGTAGTACCTATTTAAGCTGGCACATTCTATTGGGAATGTCGCGATGATATGATGAAAAAGTTATACATAATAGCTTTAAGAATAGGTATATCTTTGTGAAGGAGAACAAGTCAATTATCTTGTTCCTTTAATACTCAAGCAAGTTTATTAAGAGAGTTTAAAAGAGAAGCAAGTGATGAAATATATTTGATGTTGAGAGTAAGAGTTTAAAGAAAAAGAATTAGTGGTTAGAAAACCAAAGAAGCATGGAGTGATATTAGGAGTGCTTTTTATGCTATCCAACTTATGATTATACTTTTATAGAAAAAAATTCCTTTTGAATCCTAAGGATTTCATTAAAATATAAATAAGATCTTAATGATAAAGAGTGTTCTAAAGGAACTCCAAAGTTTTGAAAACCTCTTATGTCCTTTAAGCCTATCAATATTTTGTCAATTAATTGATGATGCAAAATTTTCTTCATTTTAACTTTTATTAGAATCTATGACTATAAGTTTGGAAACTAGCTAGTGGTGGTGGTCCACCTGTAAAACCCCAAACCTTTTCTTTCAATGAAGGTAAATTTTTATGTTTGGTGAATAGTATTTTTTGCGTGATTAGTGATTTTTGGGGACCCGACCCTAAAAATAATTGGAAATATTCAGAATAGGTATTAGTCTAATGATACTGAAACGGATCGAAAATAATTCGGATTGGATGGATTTCGGGAATTCATGAAGTTTAGGACTTAAAATGTCCCTTTTGGAAAATTAAGGATATTTATGATTTTAAACCCATTCCAATTTTTTTAAAGCATCCATTCAATAAGTATTGAATGTAATTAAAGTATTTCATAGTCAATTTGATGATAAGCCAGTTGTCGAATATTTTCTGAATTTAATTCAGCTAATTGATGAATTAAGTTCATTAAAGGATAATTTGGTATTTTTACATAATGATTGGGGGCAAATTGTCCTTTTTACATGCTGATTAGTGGATTCATGACTTATGATGGGAGATGACATATGCCACGTGTTAAAGGAGTAAACTAAGACATAACATTGCTTCATTTGAGATCATAATCGTGAGAAAGAAAACAAAAACAAGAGAGGGAAGAAGAAAGCTGATTTTTTTCATGGTTTTGGAGCATGACTTGAAGGGAGCTTCATCAAGACTGAGTGTTCTTCAATTTTTCCAAAATACTAAAAGAAAGTGGTAAGTTTTCCTAGCCTAAATTTCTGGTATTGGGGTTTTTAAATGTGATAGATTCATGTAAGATCAATGGTGATTTTGATAAGCAATAAAATAGATAATAAGTTTGGAAGCATTTAAGGGTTGAAAACAAGAAAATCAATCAAGGAATCAAGCTTGAGAGAATCTTCCATGGCTAGGTTTTTTGTGTGATATGATTTAAAAGCCTATTTTGGTTGAAGATAATAAGAGAGATAGGTACATTTAGTGAAATTCTGTTTTAGGTTCTCGGTTCACTTGAATTAGTCCCATTATTTTGGCCATAACACAACCTACAAACCTCTAAATTGGGTGATTCAAACTGTAAATGAAACCTAAGCATACTAGTAAAAATCTCTAGCAGAGACCCTGACCTAATTCTAGCTGAATGATATTGAAATTTGAGATTGAAAATGGTAACCAGATACCGCCCCTGTGTTGAAGCAGATTATGATATTTGGTACATGTTTCATGATTTTGAAGTTAAAATGGCATGATTTTTGATGCTATGGAAACTAGAGACATAGGGGGGAAAATGTTTAAAAGATCTCAAAACCTAATGTGAATGTTTTCTATGTGAAAATTATAAAACAAGGAGAGGTATGAATTATGGGATGGGGTCACAATCATGACACAAGAGTCACGATCGATTAAATTGAATATATAATGTCAATGCCTTGTTTCTGAATTGGAAATAAATGCCTAAGCGAAATTTACTTTGTGTAGGTAAAGGAAAGGCATAGAACGCGTGAGTGTGCTTAGCGATAAATTTACAAAATGGTGAGTATATTTTAATTGTTTCATTTGAATAAATTCTTTGCAAAAGAATTGATGGCATGTGATTTTAAATTATGCATCCAATTGTTTGATAATGAGATTGAAAGAAGTTGAAAATTGTGAAAGTACATGGGCCAAAGGCAGTGTCACGATCGTGACACCTTTATCACAATTGTGACAAGCTCCAGACACCTCCCATTTGTTTTTTATTTTGAAACTGTATACATTACTTTACAAAATGATTTAAGCTTTATCCCACGAGTTAAAGTACTAAAAGGAATGATTTTGTTTTTAGCCTATGGTACACCGTTAGGCTCATTACATGATATGATACCGATCAGAGTACTCCAAACATGCATGGCAACGTCCAGGGGGGCGTCAGTTACTAAAAGTGGGTGGTATCGTGTCTATCAATAGTCCAGTGAGTTGCCCTCTGCACGTATGGAGTATATAAAGTGCTAGCCAAAATTGTTACAAGTAAGCGATACAGAACTAGCTCCGTAACTACCAGTCTATAATGGTTAACCTATTATGGGTAAGAGATGCAGAACCAGCTCTGCGACTAGTGGTTAACCAGTCACGGGTAAGCGATGCAGAAGCAACTCCATGACCTTATACCTAAGGATACCATAGTGCAAAGAAGTTTGTAGTGGGCTATATCGTATAAGAAGTTCATGACAATAAATAATGTCGCCACTATTTGATTTAAAAGTAAAATTGAGAAATTTAGTTTCAAGAGGCTTTTATGTTTTATATTAGTACTATCTTATACTAAATGAAATGAATTTCTTTTAAGGAGGTGTCCATGATTACAAGTGATTTGCAAAGAATTTTATTTACACTCACTAAGCTTATTTAGCTCACATTTTATTTTCTGTCTTTAAATAAAACCTCCTAGGTGCATGCTTAGGGGCTTCAACAGCAGGGACTCCACCTCGTAAGTAGTTAACTTCGTCACGTGCTACTGTGTAGACATTTTTACCTTGTAGATACTTTTGAGAACTATTTCATCTCTTTGAACATGCTTTAGAATGTACATTTGTGTAAAGAATGGATGTGTATACAGGTTTTTAAAGAAAATGCATAATTTTCTTTTAATTTTTCAAAGTTCATTAATGTAACTATTTGAGGTTGTGTGTGAGTGGATTTGAAGTCCACAATTTTTAGTTGAGAAATTGATATGATAATAGAAGTATTTTGAACTTTTACAAGGACTTTGAATTTTTTGGGATGTCAAAATACAGTCGTTGTGCTGTCAAAATTTTTAATTATTTTTTATATTTCATTAATTTTATAATTATTTTTAAAACTTTAAAATAATATTGCATTTTAATTTAACTGTAAATACTATTTAAATTTTTGTTTTAGGTAATTTATATCATGACATTTATTAAATTTTTTTAATTTTAGATAAAAATTCAAATATATATATATAAATTAATACAAAATGAAAAAAAAACTGTTGATAGCTAAATAGTATTATAATATCAGAAGTATAATAGAGAAAAATTGAGTTCCCATTTCCCAGCAATCAATGAACATGGCGCATTTGGCAAAGCAACAGTTTTCGATGATTGTTACAGGGCCCTGAAACCGTTCCTATAAGAAACATGATGCTTCCATCCTCCACCATTGAAAATCTACAGAGCCTGTGTCAACTCATATAGGTAAATCACCATTTCTCACTCTCAGTCTTCATCATCACTTGATAATCAGTCTTGTCTCTTGGTGGCCTAACCATCAACACTACCGTCCTTAATCTTTCTTCCATTGAGTTTTGGGGAAGGCCAAAATTTCCTCCTTTAGGAGATTTTTCAATTTAATATAACTTGAATTCATTAAGAAAAACTCTCTTTAACTTTTTTGAAAACTAAAAGAAAAGTAATTAAAAAATATGTGACGAATATGTGGAACCCAAAAAGTGGGAATGAGAATAGAAAGCGAGAATCAGAATAGGAATAAAATTACTGATTATATGTGTTTGGTATGATATCAAATATTAAGTACCTAGGCTCAACTATTATACTATAAAGTACCTCTATTAAAACTCATCTTGATGAATTTTATTTCATTATCATGCACGTAAAGAACATGTATATTAAAATTGTAAGCTTTCCATCAATTATATTAAATATTATCATCATACAAGTAATTTAAAGAAACTTTGATTTGTCATAAGAAAACTATAACTTTAAAAGATGATAAAGTATCTTTATTTTAATGGAGCTCATTGAAAAAGAATTTCATGAAAGTTCTAGTAAAAGTAAATATAGTAATTTAGTTATTAAAGGTAAAATTACTAAAAGAAATTCTAACATCTTAAAATCATGATCTCAATAAAAAATTGAACTAGAAATTCGACTTGTTATTAATATTTGAAATAGGGACACATTAAACGTGATAGTTATAAGTTGAAAAATAAATATAAAAATTTTGGTAGTAAGTCTCCTAAAGCTAGTATTATAGAGAAAGAGCTTGTAGAAAACATTCTTTTAATGATTGAGGCAAAGCTTATACCTAATTATGAGTAGATTTTAGATATTGCTTATTCTTTTCACATATACCTAAATAATAGTTAATTCTCCATTTATCAAGTTGTAGTTAATGGAGTGGTATTGATTAAAAATTAATTACTCTTTTTAGTTTATTGGTATGAGAAAAATCCAAATTAAGCTGAATGACGAATTGGTGAGAACTTTGACAAACATCTTAGATATCCCAACATTGAGAAGGAATTTGATTTCACTAAATAACTTCTATTCCAAAGTACATTACTCTAGTGGGGGTGGAGTTTTAAGACACAAAGGGTGCCCTAATTATGATTAAATCCATAAAGATTTACACTTTGTATATTTTAGATGGAATTATTATTACATTTACAATTTTAGTACATGTAAATGAAACATTGTTGAATAAGAGAGGGGTATTAAGTAGACAAAGTATGTTAAAGTTAGACTTTTGTGAGCATTACATCTTAGGAGGGTGAGCCTCGGAGCAACTAGTAAAGTTGGTCCTTTATGACTATAAGGTCACAAGTTCAAGTCATGGAAATAGTCTCTTTGTAAAAATACAAAGGAAAGGCTACATACATTATGACCCTCCCCAGACTCCCATAAAATGGGAAGTCTTATGCATTGGGTACGTTGTTGAGCATTACATCTTAGGAAGCAAAAAAAGAGTTAACTTTAGTTAAGCTATTCAAAGAACATAGCATACTATTGACTACATTCATTCAAATTTTTGGGATCGGCTAAAATTATTTATTAGTTACTATTTTGAAAAATATAAGTTTGCTTTCTTCAACATAAGACTGGCTTTAAAACAATGAAAGGTTCTAGTTAAAAAGTAGGTATAATAGAACTAAATGTCTTAAAATATATAATAGTTTCGAGTCTTATAAAGATTTTGATGATTTCTATAAATGTTATGGTATATCCAAACATGGAATGATTGTAAAAGCTTTTTAATAGAATGGTATTGCTAAGAGAATAAATAAAATACTATTGGACATATGGGGTTGTGTTCTTTCATATTTTAATTTATCTAAAGATTTCTGGGTTAAGATGTTCACACTATGTTATTTTGTAAATTGCTTCCCTCTTACATTTATTGATTTTAATATTCTTATAGAAGTAGGGTATAATAAACATTTAAATTTTATGTATTTGATTATATTGTATATATGTGTATAAAAGATGACAAGTTAGGTTAGATGTAAAAAATATACATTTAATTATGAATGAACGAACTGTAATTGAATATAGGTTATAAGTTGATCTAAAGTCACCTAAAAATTAAAATAAGTAGAAATATTATATTTGTTTAAATTTCCATACTTATCTAGAAATGATAGTTTGTTTTTTTCTTTAATATAGATTAAGGGAGCACATAAAAAGCTTAAGGCAAACACTAATAAATTAGAAAATTCCGTCATAATCTCAACCTGAATCTATTAAATCTATGTTCTTATCTTTGAAAATAATGATTCAAAGAAGGAAGAGAAAGATATAGATGCACTTTAAAAGGCGCAATACAATATAGCTAAGCACAACTAAAGGTGGAAAATCATGAGACTATAAAGATTGATTGAACTCAATTTAGTGGCATCATAAAAAAATTTAAGTATGCCTTCTGTATACTCTAATTTAAGTGAGCCTTCTGTATACTCTAAAACTATCTTTTATAATTTTTATGTTAAGTGTCGTAGCTACGCATAAAGAGATAAACTCCTAAAAATGATACTTGAGAGTTAGTAAAACTACCACCAAAACAATAAATTTATTGACTTTAAAGGGATCTTTAAGAAGAAAACTAGTAGTCTAAAAGTAAAGATATGAGGTAAATAGCCCAATTAGTTACAAAAGGATACAAATAGAAAAACAAAGTTGACTTTATTGATATCTTTTTTTGTTTCCTATTGTAAAAAGCATTTATATTTGTGTTTTTACTTAGTTTTATTTCTATGTATAATCTTCAACTAGAATAACAACAACAATACCTAGTAGAAATCTTGCTAGCACATAAGGTTTAGGGAAGACCATAGATATCTATTTATTCAATTTGTTATCGAAGGAAAAGAAGACCATATTTGCTTGTTGAAAATGTGACATTTTTTTATATTTCAAAAATCTTAGGGTAAATATGTCAGTTGTATTTATTTTAAAAGAATTTCTAATAAATTACTCTTTTACTTAATATAATTTATTGATGATATATTTATTATATAGAACATACATTTTTGCAGTTAAGATATTGAAATCCTGATTGAGTAGTGAATTTGAAACAAAAGATTTGGGATTCTTAAAAAATCATGATATGATAAAGATATATTGAAAGGGAGATTCTATCTTATTTAATAGAGTTATACTTTGAAAGTTTTAAGGAAATTTGATATAAAAAATACTAGGCATATTATACTTCAGCCACAATACTATTCACTCACCTAAAACAAAATTGAACATTGGTTATACGTCTTCAGTTCATTACTTTAATATAATTAATAGAAATAATGTGCACTCATTCTAATATTTCTTCTGTTAAGTGTTTTAAAATCTATATCTATTCTTAAAAAAAAGTAACGATTAGTTGTAAAGTAGATTATGAGATATTTATTTATAGTAAAGTAGATTAAGAGAGATTTACGAGTTAGTACAAACAAACATTTAGAGTTTAGAAGGAAATAGTAAGGATTAATTGGTTTTGTTAACTCAAATTGTATATCTAGTCTTGACAGGAAAAGATCTATTACTAGTTATATTTTTTATATTAGTGATTACAATTAGTTTAAAGTAAATTTATAGGCTACAATTGAATTATTACTATATAGATTGAGTATATAAATTCTAGAAAGCCTTCAAGAAAACTATTTGATCGAGAGGATTATTTATTATACTTAATATTAATTAAGAAGTCAAAATGTTATATATTTATTTAAAAATTAAATATTTCATAAAGGATCAGGACATTAAAACAAAATACCATGTTTTGGTGATATAAATTCTTATAATAATATTATTGTAAAGAAGATTGGTACTATAAATAATCCATTATATATGATGACAAAGTTTTCACGCTTTTTATATTCAAATGACACTTAAATTTAGTTAAAATTCTCATAATTTAAGTCTGACACATATGATGACAAGGTCTTTTGTACCTTTTATGTTCAAACAATAGTTAAATTTATTTAAAATTATCATAATTTGGGATATCATATAAAATGAATAATTAAAGAAGGCGGAGATTTGAAAGAACGTGCTTGAAAAATCAATTAAAGTAAGTCACTCTTTATTTTTGATATAACATGCAAAGTTATTTGTTTTAGTCAATTAATTCAAAGGTAGATTAGTGTTCCCTGAACAAGACATTTAGTTGTAAATTTTTAATCCAAAATTATAAATATGAAAATGTAATTCATGACAACATATAAATTATCTTCAAATTTATACATATCAAATAAAAATAATAGAAAAATGTTTGTGATTCTTTTATTAGAAACATTCTCTTAAACTTTTCTATAAATAGTCATTCATTTTAGCTTTTAGAACTATCAACTTGAAAGTTTCAAAATAAAGTGTGAACCAAATCTTAGTTATTACAAGGTTTTGGATATTTATAATTTTTAAAAGTTTCTCTTTCTTCAATATAATATTTTTTTTCAAAGAAAGTGAATTAATTAGATGAACAAAGTACATCTGGTCTGGAAAGCTAGTAAATAGTAAAAAAAAATCTCTAAGGAATGTTAACTAAGAACAGATGAAAAATAAATTCCAAAATATTATAAGCCACCAAGAAGAATTAGTTAATTTCCAAAATTGGCAAGAGTTATCAATCAATGACTCCGTAATTATGAGCAATATCAGTACTCATCTTATTTTAGAAATCTTGAACTAATATCAATTACCTAATTCAATTGAAGGTACTTCGAGTGAATTCTTGTAAAGGAAGTTGAGTGTTTTGGAACATTCTCATGTTCCTTTCCTTTCAAATAGCTTAAGTACTAACATCTTATGTAAACTTTGTAATCAAGGTCCTCAAAGTTTAGACCATCTACTATTAACAGCACTAAAAGACAAAGACTCTTGACTTAAGGCAGTGTAAGAGGATATGGATTCTTTGGATAAGAATAGTATTGACATATTGAAAAAGGTGGTTCCTAGGAGTAAGCTTGAGCTTACAAAGGTGGTTCCCAGGAGTAAGCTTGAGCTTTGTAGTAAGCTCATTAGGATGGCTCTTAAGTGTTCTATAGGGTGGTAGATTTCTCCTCCAAAATAGGCTAGAGAGGGAGATTGTTTTGGGTTCATCCCCATTTTAAAGATGTTTATTCGTCTAACTCCACTAAATTGTCAAAGGAAAAAAAATAGTTGGATTTGAGGCAAAAGTTGATAAGTTAAAGCTATTTCTAGAGCACATGCTTGTGTTTGAGTTGCATATGCTCGTGTCAATGATGGATATGATTGTGAAGATGAACAAGTAAGCTTCTATAATCGTGTTCATATTGGAAGATGACATTTGAGGAAAGACACGCTTGTGTCAAGTCAAACATAGTCGTGTAAGTGGAGGACACAATGGTGTCCACCAATCGTGTAAGTCACTGAGACCATGTATTAGAGTGACATCAATTTTGAGTGACATGGTCACCACACAAAGCCATATGGGAGACCATGTACGATTTTTTTTTTTAGATTTTGAAAGTTTGATAAATGATAGAAGTTACATGAGACAGAAACACATGATGATAAAAGAGTTTTAAAGTTTAAATAGCATTGTTCAACTACAATTTAATTGAAGTTTGAGTTCTATGTTTACTTCAGAATTGTATTAGTGTGTATGTGTACCCCAAAAGACCACTTTAAAAATCTTGATATACAAGCGTAGAAACTTAACACAAGTATCGAATTCGAAGTAAGCATAT
>JAOQMM010000003.1:16191913-16207881 GCA_027563515.1 Erythroxylum platyclados | reverse complement strand
GGGACTTGTGTTTTAGAGAAGATTTTAATCTAGTTTTTAGCATTTTTAGTTTGCACATCAGCTGATAAGAATTACAGGCACCCTCACCCTTGCAACCACATTCAGCAAATGACGAATCACGTAATGATAGGCTAGAAAAGCTACAATCCTTTGATCAATCAAAAGTAGGGGTTAAAGGGCTTGTAGATGCTGGAATTGAGAAAATTCCCGACATCTTTGTCTTGCCACCTGATCCTGAAGTCGCTGATGATCAGTTTTCCTCAGCAACTCATCCAATAAGTCTCCAAATTCCAGTAATAGACCTGAAATACGTGCATGGTGAAGAAAATACAAATGCACGTAAACAGATTATCGAAGAAATTCTAGAGGCATCAGAGAAATGGGGTTTCTTCCAAGTTGTGAATCATGGAGTTTCCACTGATACCTTGGAGGAGATGATTGATGGAGTCCGTAAGTTTCACGAACAACCAAATGAGGAGAAAATGAAGTTCTATTCACGAGATATCTCCAGAAAAATGAGGTACAATAGCAACTTTAATCTCTACGATCTCAAAACTGCAAACTGGAGGGATACCAGTTACTTTATCATGGCACCAGATGCTCCTCAACCTGAGGAATTTCCTGAAGTTTGCAGGTATTAGCCATTTAAAATGATTTTCAAGTTTAGTTAGAAGTAAAGTTGCAAATTTTTGAACCTTTTCAGGACTTTGTCTTAACGAAATTTCTACTAAAATGATGCTATTGTTATCACGATTCGTAAATTTTTTGACTTAATTTTATAAATGAACCAAAGATAATTATGGCTAACTTTCTTTTATTAAATATACATGTTTATTAATTTTATAACCTTTTTGTTAAATATATAAGTATGTTGATCTGTATAAACTTATTAATGAACTAGTCCATCTTGATGTTTTAAACAAATATTTTATGCAACTCACCAATATTTACAATAATAATTTTCTTTTTGTTGGATACATGCGCCACTTCATCCACCAATTACAGGGATATAACAATCAAATACTCAGCACAAGCTAGAGAAGTTGGAATTACTATCTTTGAGTTACTCTCAGAGGCACTCGGGCTGAAGTCTAATCATCTCACTGACATTGGTTGTGCTGAAGGGCATTACATCTTGTGCCATTACTATCCTGCATGTCCTCAGCCCAAGCTAGCAATTGGAACTACACCACATAAGGATGCTACTTTTATTACAATCCTTCTCCAGGATGAAATTGGAGGCCTCCAAGTTCTCTACGATAATAAGTGGGTAGATGTTCCTCCGGTTCCAGGAGCTTTGATAGTAAACATTGGTGACTTCCTGCAGGTAAGGATCTCAAAACCAAAAACAACGTTGATTCATTATTATGCTTCTCCAAGTATGTTCTTAGGCAATATTAAGGTCTGGGTTTGAAAATTTGTCTTCGACTTTTGCATTCTGTTTGCACTAGCTTGTGTCGAATGACAAGTTCAAGAGCGCTTTGCATAGAGTTCTGGCTAGAGACGTTGGCCCAAGAATATCAGTGGCATTCTTCTTCTCATCATATTTCAGTGCATCAGACAGGCTTTATGGACCGATAGAGGAGCTTGTATCAGATGAGAATCCTCCTTTGTATCGACAAATTAAGGTGGTAGACTATGTTAATAGTTACTACACAAAAAAACATGATGACGGTGCTACACCAACCGCTGTCATTGATAATTTTAGGCTGTGAAACCACCGTATGGAACACTACAATCTGCAAAAGTACTTCTCCATTAATGAGTTCTATCGTCCGCAGGTTGTCTACCAAGTTACACTATGTGTTTCCGACATTGTGCCATTATCAATGGTATTTAATAAATAGTGACTGTTTAAAACTTCTCATATTTTTATTTATTAAAATATAATTTCTCATATTTTTATTTATTAAAATTATGATTATTGCCTCAATAGCATTCATAAAATTGTGTCTATAATTATGGTCACAATCTAAATTTTGAAATACTAATTAAAGGAACAAAGTTGGTGATATATCAAAAAATTGGTTATTGGGTTAGGCTGTGAAGTGTAATTATTTATATTTAGAGATAAGGACAAGCAAAATTATAATTAATATGTGCACAAGTCACCTTTGACTAGGAATCTCCGACAACCACTCTTTCAAAATAGGGACAGTTTATTTTTGGGTTTAGTGATCTCATCATTTTCAGCTTAAACAATACTCTCTCTTGTTTTCACTCTCAGGATAAGCTCAGATCAGGGGCTTTTACGAGAAAAGATAAAAAAATTTCACTCGCTTGAAAGTTTAGAACATCATCAGAAGCTTCTGTATAAAATATCTAATGCCGCTGTTTCCAGCCAAATCTATTCTCTTTTTACCACTGCTCCTTCAGCTCTCTCCAATTTCCGAGTTCAGCATTTGGTTTTTTAAAAATTATTAACTTATCCAGCTTTATTTGTTTCTCCTTGCCATTTTTTGTGTTTATTAGTTCTTCTTGTTACCAGACTTTTCATTCAGGAATGTCATAAAATCCCTTGGCTTATCATGTGGCTTAGTTTTAAGTAGGCTTATAGTTATTGAGTGGATTGGGTATTGTTGGTGTTTTTGGTCCTTTACACTTTAGACTTGCTTTTTTCATAAATTTTTTTCATCTTGTTTACGTTTACTACCAGTTTTGGTTCAACTCTTTTTGTTTATAATTTTCAATATTGTGTTTGTTATGTTTTAACTATTCAATACTGGATTTTAGCATTCTACATAATCGTAATTGCTAGTAATAGTTATGATTTTAGACCATCGAATTTTTTATTTACTTGTGGTCATGTATACTTGTGATCTTCAAATCCATTTATTACGGTGCCTTTTTTGGATTTTATTAACAATCCTTGTTTCCTCTCTCGAGTTATATCAGAGTTTTTTATAAACTTGTGAGACTTATCTTCTTTAGCTTGTGTTGGGCATTGAGATAGGAGTGGTAGTTTTGACTACCGATGATAAAGCAAGGAATAATCCTTCGGTGAGTTTTGGGCCTAAGAAAAAAGATGTAAATCAGATTACAGATAGGTTCTTGGAATAGGTATTTTGGTTGTTAAGGAACTTATAAATCATGTTGTGGAGGTCAAGAGAACTAAATATAGGATTATGTCTGTAAAGACTGTGGTGAAAGGTGTTGTTCCCAATGTAGAGTGTGCTTATAAACGCCAATTTTGGATAAACAACCTAAATGTCAATTTTGAGAAGAGCTAGATAAGATGATTTAGCATATCCCCTGACCAAAAAGTTATTATAGGAGGAGACATTAATGATCATATAAGAAAAACCTCGGACGAGTATCTATAGACTCATGGGGGTTTCAAGTACAAGGATAGGAATTCTAATGGGACTACTTTGTTGGATCTTGATAGCTAATTCTTTTTTCAAGAAAAACGAGGAGCACCTAATAACTTTTAGGAAGAAGCTTGCATAGTTTATAGCATTGAGGGATGTTAATGGCCTTCAACCTATCCATAATAGTTAGTCTTTACTTAACTATTAGTCACATTATAAAGGAGACTTTAGAAAAAGCTTGCTTCAATTAAACCATTCTAAACCAATTCACTTTTTGAGCTTGATGTCTAAAAATCTCCTTATAAGATTTATTTATGAACTAACTAAAACTATGTTTTAGCCAGAGAAATAAGTCCTCTATATATGGGTTTGGCCTATAGTCCGGGACATTATCTATGATAGAGGAGCATTCTTTATAATTGCAAATCAACTGATTGTCATTGATAACATCCTTGGCTTTTGTGTTCTCTAGGAATCGATCCTCAATCTAGGCATCTCATTAATCCAATTTAATGGCCCTAACTTGTTACAATTATGAAAACATAGTGAGGAGCTATTACCATTGCCTATCTTACATTTGATCTCTTTATAATTATTCCTTTAGTTTCAAGATTTTTACCAAATTCTTCTCAAAAGCTCTTACCATTTAATAAATATGTGTGAATCCATTTGACCCATAAATCTTCCTTATTTTTCAAAAGCCTCCAAACCTTTCTAGCCATTAGTACCTTATTGATAATCCTTATAGGGGAGATACCAAGTCCTCCTTCCCCCTTTGGCATCCAAACCTCAGTCTATTTAACTTTGGCAATTGAATTCTTAATCAAATCCCCTAACCATAAGAACCTTCTCATTATTTTCTTAATAGTTTTTATCAGGACTTTAAAAAGAAAGATGTGACAAATCCAATACATATGCAAGGTGTTAGAGCACTTAGTTCATAAGTTGTACTCTTCTAGTAAGTCAAATGCATATGTTACACTATTTGTCAATTCTCTTTTTAGTTCTCTTAATGAATGGAAGAAAATCCCTATAAAATGGTCTCTTGTTAGTGATAGGGATACCTAGGTAAGTGAAAGGGGTCCTTTATTTTGAGTCCTATTAAATTTGCTAGCTATCTAGCTAAATGGTTAGTCCCAAAATATACAAACAAGTGGCTTTCATCCTTATTGATTAAAGTCCAAAATGGTCCTTAAATATGTGAAGATTTGCCTTCAAGGTGCTAAAAAAATTTTCATCAGTCCCAAAAAAGAGTAGCAAGTCATCAGCCAAAAAAGACTAAAATTCTCAACTTCTTGAATTTTTTCATGAAACTTAAACTTCTCTTCATGCCTAATGTTGTGATTAACCAATCTAGTTAGGGCCTCAATGCAAATTGTTACAAGTAAAGGGAAATTTAGTCACCTTGCCTTAGCCATTTACCCCTTTTGATTATGTAGGTTGGTTTCCTATTAATTAAGATACAATATGATATAGTGGAGATGCATAGATCAATCCAGTTTCTTAATTTTTTTTTTAGGAAAACTAAAGCTTCCAGGATGTGCAAAAATGAATTCCCAATTGCTTGAATCAAATGCCTTGTGAAAATTAACGATAATAACACATCTCTTTAATGAATATTTCCTATTTTAATTTTTAACAATTCTTGTGTTAACAAAATGTTACCACCCATTTGTCTTCCTTAAATTAAAGCACAAAAACTTTAGAACTACATTTGTTACTTCATTCTTGATTTGGTGTTAGGAATTTGTAAGAAAGACGGCATCTAAGCCATTAGATCCAGGGGATTTTCTAGGATTGAGCTCAAACAAAGCTTTCTTAATATTAGTAACATTAAAAGGCTAAATTAATGTTGTTATTTCCTTACCTATAAGTTAATCATATATAAAAGGTTTTAAGACCTACACAAATGAATAGCCTTTTGTTTTGGAATCAACTGTGTCTCTAAAGTATTTGTAAGCTACTTATTTGATTTCATTTTAAGTTTGAGCAATTTCTCCATATTTCTTGAGCAACGAGGATATCTTGTTGATATTCTCTTAGAAAGTATTGCCTTGTAGAAGAACTTGGTAGTTTCATCACCTTCCTTAAGTCCTTGAATTCTAGATTTTTGTTTTAATAAAGAGTTATACACCTTCAGAGATTGTGTGCAGTCAATCAAGGTAATTCTCTCCTCTATTTTCTTGGTTGTGTTAATTGGAGCCCGATAAAGATCTTGAATTTTTCTAAGCTTGACTCTAGCTTCCATAATAGCAATTTGAGTATCATTATACCTTATCTGGTTTATCTTTTTAAGTTCCTTTTTTTCATCATTTGAAGCTTTTTCATGTATATATAGAATTTAAAATATTGAAACACTAATGACATTCCCTTGGTTACTGCTCCTTAAAAATTCGTCAATTTTTGTTAGATAATTATGAATTGATAAGGATTTCTACTTTTATAATTCGAGAAAGTTTTGAGTGATAAATAGTGTGTGATTTGAGAAAAGAGGGCTACCAAAGATGGCTTTACTCTTTACAAAATTAACCACCTAAGCATCATTAATCAAGGTCCTATATAATTTATTCACAATAAGCTATCTCCCACTTTGTTTATAACTTCAGGTAAAGAAGTTCCCTTCATACTTCAGGTTAATAGTTTTTTTTATAATTGACACAAATACTGAAATCTTCATTGAAGTTCCTCAAGCTTATATTCCTTTTAGCTTTAAAGTGAAGAAGAGTGACATTAAAGTTCTAAAGAATTTTCCATAATGAATCAATAAATGAGTGGGTCACCTTAAGATTTTGCAATGGATAACTTCTTTAAATTACATAATTAGAGCCATAGACAAAGTTACCAAAAAAAAACATAATCTTCTCTTGGAGCAAGTCATTGAGAGATGAATAATTTGATTTGGTGTTAGGAGTTAAGATACCTATATTCTATTTAGATCATATGCAATTATTAGGCATCCATTATAGTGGAATTGATGATTGGTAATAGTTTTCCAATGCTTTTCTAAAAAGTCTAACTCCTTGCACTTATCAACCTTTAGTCTCCAAATGACCTATTAGTAAAGGTTTTATTTCATATAGTTTATCTTAAATCACCTATTTCTTTTTAGGGCTATTGAGATCTCTGACATTCTTTGTGAGGATAGAGATTAAGAGAGACTAAGATGCTTAAAGCTTTGAGCTCTATTCTCTCTACCAAATTTTCTCTTGTTATCCACTTTGAGATCCTCCTTCATGGATTTTGATACACCTTTATCCTATTGTAGGGTACACCGATAACTAATCATAATAGAAGGATTTTGGTCCTTAGTAGACATGTTAAGTTGAGGTGTTGAATCTACATGTTTATGTAGTTGAGTTTCACTTCCTCTAACTCCTCCTAAAGAAACATCAGCTTCTGCTAGAGCTAACAATAGAGAGTCATTATTACTAAGAGTTTGTTCCTCCTTGCGCTCATCCCTCACAAGTTCCTCCATATCCTTTTTTACCGTCAAATATACTACTTCATTATCCTTTAGAAGTACCTACATTATTAAGTCATTATTTTTCCTAATATCTACTTTAGGCACATGAGAAGGTTCCAATTCCATGAGCTTAAAATAATCCCCTCTCTGAAAGACCTTACCAGTCGGCTTCCATTGCTTCTCCTTCTTGTTTAAATATGGTCTCCATTGATCAAAAATCTTAATTGAATCTTTAAACATAACATCATTCACCCTTAGCCTCAATATGGAAATCGTATTAGGCAAATCTCAGTACAAGTTAAAAACTATACGAAAAGCATAACCAATTCTTTTAATTAAATTTATTGCTTCATTAATGCAATTTTTCTTTCCAATATAACTAGTCAGGTGGTTTAATTCTTTAGTAGATCAATACTCCAAAGGGACATTATGAATCTTGATCTAAATTGGAACTTTTTTTTACTTCAAGTTTTCTAAAATGATTCCTAGTTTTCAATGTTGGAGGAAGATAAGCATGTTAATAAAATGCCAAGGACAAGCCTATATGATCTTCTGAAGGTTTGTTTCTGAGTGAAATTTAAAGGTGAATAAGTTATCTTCATTTAGTAGCACATCCTTTAATCCAATAGACTTTCAGTGGCATATGGCCCAATAGTTAATCTAAGGGGAAGCTAGAAATTTACCTAGAAAAAATCATGTTAATAAAGAAAGACCATATGTTTTCTCTTTTATTAAGGATTCATATCGATTGATTAACAATGTAATTTCTATAAGTATTGCTAAGGGAATAAATCGAAGCTTATCGGATGAAGAATTACTAATAACTTAATACTAGCTAACAAAAAAATGTTATTGCTTTGCTAGAACTTTGAAAGGATATGCTAAAATTAAAGAGCTTTAAATTGAGTAGAACTAAGATTATAGTAATTGGAGTGTAACTTTTCGAGTATCAGGGTTGCATCGATGAAGAGATTAAGATTGTTATTATAGTTATACCATAAAAAGATCACTTTAAAAACCTTGGATCGATTATTTAAAAAAGTGACAAGATAGATGATATCATAGCTCACTGTATCAAATCACGGTGACTAAAATAAAGGAGTGCCTCAGGAGTTTTATGTGAGAAGAAGATTCCACTCAATCTAAAATGTAAACTCTACCATTTAGTAATTAGGTCAACATGCTCTATGGAGCAGATTATTAGCCTATTAAAAAAGTGCATAGTTATAAGTTAATGGCAACAAAGACAATGGTGCTTTTTTCGTTGTGCAACCTTACAATAAGAGATATGATCATGAATAAAGTGTAAGAGAGAAGTTAGGGGTAGCTAACATTGATAGTAAAATGAGAGATGCAAGGCTTAGGTGGTTTAAATATGTTAAGAGGAGACATCTTGACACCCCAGTGAGAAGATACGAAAAGATTGTACTTATAAATTGTAAGTGAAGAAGATGAAGACCTAAGAAGAATTAGGGAGAGATGATCAGGAACGGTATGACCCTGCTAAAATTTTTCAAGTACTTTTCCCTAAGTAGAAAACTTTGACAAACTGGGATACGGATAGAAGACCCTATATAAAGATATCATTCTCTTTTCATAGGCCTTTTAAACTTTTTTCTTCAATTATTGTGGCTTTTAATTAGCCTACACACTTTTTTTAGCACTTGTTCTTTTAGTTAGTTTATTTATTTATTTCACATTATTTTTTCTTTTTTCTTTTTCAATTGCTCATTTGTTTTATTTACCTATGTGTTTCCTTTCTTGTTTGTTTAATTATTTACTTACTTTTATCTTTATCTTTATTTTTATTTTTATTTTTTTATTTTGTTTTGTTTATTTTAAAATTTTCATTTATTTAATTATTTGTTTTTATATTTGTCTATTATTTTTCAACCGTTTTTAAAAAAACTTTTTGTGAGTCTATTAGAAATAACGTCTCTACTAGCTAAGAATAGGGATGCGTACTATTGGACCTCTCTAAAACCCGCGTCTTAGTGAGATTCTTACTGGAATGTTGTTGTTATTATTATTGTTACTGTTATTTTTTATGTTAGCTAAGTTTGGTGTTATAGTCAGGGGTAGGACAAGTAGGTTAGAAAGGTTATTAAGGAGAAACAATCACAAGTAGAGAAAAGAAAGGAATTTAAGATGAATAGATATAGATGAAAAAAGTGGTTGAACGAGATATGGTAAGCTAAAAAAAAAGGAAGCTGAAGAGGGTAAAGTATAACTAGAAAAATGTGGGAGGTGGGACAAGGATGACACAAGAAAAGGACGAGGAGAAAGAGGAGTATAATGGGAGAGAAGAGGAGGAAAGTTGACAAAACTTAGGAGATCAATTTAGTTAGGAATAGGCGAGGGAGAGAACACAATACCAAAAGAGGGAATAAACAAACTAGACTACCAGAAAGTTTAGAAAACAATTCTTAAAATGGTAAAATAAAGGTAAGAAATAGACAAGAGTTTAAATAGAAAGAATAACCAGAGAGTTACACCAGGAGGCACCTTAAGCTCCTCCTGGAACTTGAAAAGAAGGGGAGGAACAAGAAACTAGTACCCTTACAACTAGAAAAGGAAAAGTGGGGAATTAAAGACATGGTGGAGAAACCGAAAAAGGGAAAAGAAACACTGGTCTAAAAGCCAGTCAATAGGGGAAAAAAACATGAAAAGTTAAAAACAGTACTTTTAATATTGTATTATATTGGTCGGTACTGGCCGTATCTGTCAAAAATTAGTATGAAACAAGAAAATTTTATACCAAACTTTGGTACTAGTCGGTACTAGCTCTTTCAGTTCGTATTGACTAGTAACTAAAATATTGGTTAAATATTAATCAAAATTGTAATTTAAAAAAATTAAAACTAAGTTAAAAAACTTAAAAATTTTCTTATATAAAATAATAATTACATATACGTAAAAAGAAATATGATAAAATTATCTATAATTTGTTTAATAAATAGTAAAGGTACAACTAAGAATGTATTAAATAAATTTTTTATATAACTACACTAATACAAACTGATTATAGATTATACAAATAAATATATTAGTTTAATATAATTAAAATATATTTAATAAATATTTTAAAATTTATATATTTCATATTAACAATGGATATACTTTTTAGAGCATATATGTGAAAAAATTATTATAATAAATTTGAAATATGTAAAGATAATATTTGAAATTAAATGGACTTATCATAAATATACATTTTTATTTTGTATTATTGTTAATTTTATATTTATTAAAAAGTTAAATAATATTTTTTATCTTAATTTATAAGAAATATGTGAAAAATAATATTAATAAAAATAAAAATAAATTTTTATCAATTTTATATTATTATATTTTTTAAGATAGTATTGAAGTAAAGTTAAAAATTATATAACATAATATATTGAGAGATTGTCTTATAATTTTATAAAATTTAAAAATTAGTTTATAATTTTTAAAAATTATCTGAAATTATACTCGATATTGACTAACACTAATATCATACTGTACCAGAATCAAATCCATTATCTAAGTCCAGTACAATATTCATAACATTGGCTAAGTAGTCATAGTAGTTTAATAGATACATAAGGGCAATAAGAGCCTCGGGAGGAGAACAATAAGCTGAAAGTAGGAAGCAAGAAATAATAGAGAGCTTCTCACACTAAATACCATTTGCTATAGACAGGACTCCTATCTCTCTTAAATGGAACTATATCAATTTGAAATTTATAATTACTCCCAAAAATATATGAGAGTCTAAAATTATTATCTTTTAAATTAAATTAGTCTAATTTTGAAAATTCTAAACCTTAAATATAAGAATTGATGTATATATGATTGAAAATTAATGATTAATTTCTATTAATTCTATAATTACTTACTATTTTTTAAAAATATTATGTAACTCCTTAAGATATAAATTATTTGATATTAAGTGTTGTTCCTTAGATCAATTAGGAATAAAAATCAATAAGAGTTTATTTATAAAAAAAGTGTTCATAATTTAATACCTTAAGATTTTAGATGAAAATAAAATGCTCTTTTCCTTGTATATAAATTATTCTTTTTTGAAACAAAAATTTATAAAATTAATATAATATTATATCTTCTCTTGTACATAATTTATTTCTCTTTCAAAATGAAAAAAATGGGGCTTTAACATTTGACCATGAATTTAACTCTTTGGACAAATGGCAATAAGTGCTTTTCAAAAATGTAAACGCCACTTCTCCATTCTCCCGAGGTATCCAAACATCAAATGTGAAACTTAGACCAAATAGATAAATAAAATGAAGCTTTCAAATTGGTTAGAGCAACCAATAATGAAGTGCATGAGTGGACAATATGAGACAATGAACGTCAAAACCAAAAATTGTCAGGAAGCGATGATTGCGTTTACATTGCTTTAGACTCGACTACAGGAAATTGGTCAAACGAGTTGCGGAAAATTAAGTGGGCTAAAAAATCACTTCATATCCATTAACTTTTTCTTGTAATCAACGACATGAATACTGTATCAGCGTTAAATTTAGTTCTGATATAATTATAAAATAATTCTAAATTTTATAAAATTGTAAAATAGTCATTTAATATTTTTTAAAAAAAATTATAATGATATAAATATAATATAACAATTATTTTATTATTTTTATTAATATTATTTTTACGTATTTTTCATAAATTAAGATAAAAAACTGTTTGACCCTCATATAAATAAATTAAAAATAATAAAAGGTGAAAAATATATTTGTAATAAGTTAATTTAATTTTAAATGTTATTTTTTTATATATTTCAAAAGTTATAATAGCAATTTTCACATGTATGCAGGAAAAATTAAGTATATCGTAAATATGAAATATATATTTAAGAATATTTATTAAAAATATTCAAATTATGTCAAAATAATATATTTAGTTATATAATCTATAATCAATTTATATAAGTCTAATTACATAAAAGAATTTAATATATTTTCTTTGTATCTTTTCTATTTATTAAATAAATTGTAAAAAAATTACATATTTTTTATGTATGGATAATTATTATTTTATATAGGAGATATTTTAATTTTTTTAATTTAATTTTAGAATTTTTTAAAATTAAAATTCTTATCGGTATTTTAGTTTCCGGTTAGTACCAACCGATATCAAAGTTCGATACGGTATTCTTTTGTTTGAAACCATTTTTTGTCAATCCGATCCATATGGTACAATATTCAAATTACTGCTTGTAATTAATAAGATATTCGGTAAATGTGAATTTTCATGATAAGAATGCATATATTTATTTAAACACTAATTAAAGTATACAGTTGAATAATAATAATAATAATAATGATGATAATGATAATAATAATAATAATAACTTTTAACTTACACCAAAATGAGTTGTAGTTAATAAACTTTTATTAAAGAATCTTTGATCATTGTAACTGATGTTTAATTCACTAGCTCAGAAACTAAGTAAACTAGGATGTGAACCAATATTTCTACCAACTTCAAGTTAATTAAGAAATCAATCATATTCAAAAGAGAAATCATCCCTCAATTGAAGATTTCTGAGTAGCAATACTTAATTGAAGGATTGAACACCTTTTTGAAGAAGAAGCCACTTTGGAGACTTGGTCATCAACTGTTGTCAATGGAGAAGGCAAAAATGAACTTCAAGTTCATTTCTTAACTACCTAAATCACTTGTAAGAAGATAAGAGGCCTAATACTTGTATTATATTAGAAAAGCCCCCCCTTTTTTTTTCTCTCTTAAAGAGTTTCACTTAACTTTTGACCGAAACATGTCAAACTTTTGGTAGTTTTGAAGTGGATCATCATTATATATATATATATATTAGTTAATCTTTAGTACTCTTGACTGATAAGTAGACTCCAGGAACTTAGAGAAATCACACTTTATTCCTTATTTTAATCACACAATCATCACCATCAGGCCATATTATATGCTATGTTGACCATCTTTTGAAAACATTACTAATCAAGCACTACAGTTGCTTAACAGTGTAGGGTTACGCTTAATACATACGCCGTAAATCTTAACTACGCTTATGGTTGGATATACATATGTTTATAAATTCTAATTAAATCTGTATTGAACATGATAGGATAAAAAATGATTTCGAAAATTAGATCACTAACATGATTTTTTATAAAAATTTATGAATCACGAAGTCTATTGAATTATGATGATTTAATTTTTTTATTTTATTCGCTATTTTTATTTGTAAAATCGGACAACTTAAGAGTTATGAATTCATTAAGAAGTGATGGATTTATTCTTATTGAGCCATATAATGTTGGAAATTGTCAAATATTGCCTTGATCAAGTATTAATGGCTTCAAAGGATAAAATCGATATCTCAACTTGAATTTGATTTGGTCTTTCTTGCAAAAGGTGGCTGAAGACTTCCCTTTATTAGGCAGGTTGGCTTTTGGTCAAAATAAACTAAAAACCACTGTACCTATTGTTGAGTGTTTTACTAAGAATGAGTCACATTTTTAAAACAAATTGAACGTGCATGTGATGTAGTATCATAATAACTTTAATTTGTTGGCGAAACATCACTAGAAGGGGCTAGATGGTTCTGTTAAAGCTGACTAACTTAGTCGATGGCGGCTTAAAGATCTGGTCAGTAAAGAGAATTGGATGTTTCCTAAATCCACTTCATAGATGTGATATTAGTAGTTATCGTTCCATGAGGTAAAAAGAATTTTAGGAAGTTTATGCCTCAATTCCAAAAGAAAATTAACTTTTTCTTTGTGATCGATCAAAAAAGAGATCTATTTCAATAAAGCTTCTTTGATATTTTCAGTTTTTATTGCTTAAAGATTGAAGTCAAGAAAAGAAAAACTGTTGTGACATGCTATATACACTTGATGAAATTATTATAACAACAACAACATTCAGTATAAATATCTCTGAGACACAAAATTCTGGAAAGTTTAATAATATACAGTCTTACCTCTAACTAATAAAATAGTTATTTTCAAACTTGACGAAATTACTAGTCAGAGATAATATTACGGGCAAAACAGATTGCATGGTTATATGAAACTTCATAAATATAGTACTAATCACTTATTTAATCTACGATCAACAAATTTTAACTTAACTTAAGGCCCCTCTTGCCAAACTGTGTGCACTCGGTCATTATTGAACAAGTCAAGAATAGAAATTAACGTGTCACTATCTGAAGAGTAATCCCAATTACTGTCCTATCTAATAATTTACTACGCAAAAACTCAACGTGCGAGAATTAGGTTAAACATACACGTGATTGATGTAAATGATCAGAAGAGGTGTCCAATCCTCTTTTTCAACGAGCATTCTGATGGGTTCTTGCACATGCCACTCTTGAAGCAGATAAAGGGTAATAGAATATGAATCCCTCTTGCTTGCTTTTGGCTTCATTTCGATATATAACTGCAAATTGCAATTAACCATATAAACTATTTAGCTTTTAATTTCAATTCACATGTTCTATTGGGTATGCTGAATTTCTGGCCGACGACTTTTGGGTACTAAATCCATTTTTTCAAAAAAAAAAAAAAGGAACTTTCGTTTCATTTGTCCATCATATATATATGTATGGTTTTCCAACGTTGGCATTTTATCTTTTATATTGCTTGGTGTCTTAAGGTTGATTATAAATAATTCAATGATCTTAAAGATAAGATGAAGAAAAACAGAAGTTCTAATTTTCAAAGAAGTACGCAAAATTATTGTCGCATGAGATTCTTATATCTTACCACCTACCTCCTTCAAACAAATTATTAAACCCCAAGAGTAACAATCAAAGTCTAAAAACGTACAAAGTTTTTATTATGTATACTGAGTTGACAAAAGGTTTTAATAAGCGTACTACTAGATTTTACCACAATTTACATTTCAACGAAACTCTCGTTGATTGTTGTCGTTATTGTTGTACCCTCAACCTTTATAAGGAACCTTGATTCAAAAAGGATTCCCATCTTTTTCGATTTACATGTCCCATTAATGTCATAGTTTTTGGTACAGGTATCATAATTCTTTTTAATTTTCTTAACCTAGTCCTAGTCTTTTTGGTATAAAAATGCCATTTCATCCATCAGTCAATAGCTTGAAAATAGGGGAATATGTTTTTAAAAGCATCATTAAATCTCTAACAAAATTATAGCCCCGTTCAGTGGAATAATTAAATTTTAGTTTTATATTTGTTTACTTACTTCTTGAATTTTCATAATTAAAATTGAAAGTAAGGGCGAAGTTACAAAGGCTGCCCCTAACCAGCTCCCCTAAATTCCAATCTTGCCATATTCCTTTTGCTTTCACGTGTTATTTGCATGATTTGATTCTTCCAATACGTTTAGTTTACTAATTTTATGCCTTCTTTTAGTTGTGAAATGATATGATATTTCCATTCAACAAAAAGTGTCAAGGCATTTATATTTAAGATCTTACAAGTGGTGTCTACTTTTATAATTAAGTTGGAGTAGAAAAGGTGAAGATAATAGCCATAAAACCGCTAAGATGTAAATGATGTCAACCATAATCTTCATTTTTCTATGTCCAAAGCCATCCAAACGTTATTTTATTTTATTTTTGGTTAATTTTAATATCTTAAATTGATATTTTTATAAAAGTCAAAAAAGTCAACGTACTTAATGCACAATACTCCCTATTTTGCGAGGGTCTAGAAAGAGTCATGATAATACGCAGTATTTCCTTTGTATTTTTACAAAGAGACTATTTCTGTAACTTAAATCTGTGATCTTATGGTCACAAAGGAGGCTCACCCTCTAAATTGATATTTCTATATAGAATGAATTGCTATTGTATTATCTATATAAGAGTTATTGGAGTCGATATTTTACCAGTAAACATCATGTAAGTGTCAATATATCTAATTCAATTTAATTTAGTTTAAGTTGTCTTAATAATGATAGATCAAGTTTTATCACCTTTAATAAAATTTTTCTTCTTATTTGTAAAATTTTTATGTTTAAATAAAATTTGTGCCACTGAAACTAATCTTTAGCTTTAGATATTACATTGCGATTTTTCAAACCTTGATCTTGACTTTACTTAATTTCCTTAACTTCATCTTGTTCAAATTCTTGACTTTAATGCATTCTTTTTATCTCTTAGTAGAATTGCTTCTATATTGTTAATTTTCTGGAAATAAATGTTCAATTGGACTTCTA
>JAOQMM010000003.1:16146920-16171412 GCA_027563515.1 Erythroxylum platyclados | reverse complement strand
CTGCCATTAATCAAGATCCCAAAAGAGGTAGTTGTGATGCATCCTTGAATCCATTTTATGAACAACTGAGGGAAACCGATAACTTCCATGGTTTGAAGCAAGAAGGACCATCGCACACTATCAAAAGCTTTTTGTAGGTCCACTTTTATAGCACAGTTTTGAGGGGATTTCCTTTTAGAGTACCCCTTCAGGAGTTCTTGCAATATAAGAATGTTATCTCCAATGTTTCTATTGCTTAAAAAAGCACCTTGATTTCCACTTATGATAAATGGGAGGATAGCTTTCAACCTATCTGCTAACACTTTGGCAATGATCTTATAGAGAATATTGGTACATGAGATAGGTCTGTAATCACTCAAGGTTACTGGATTTGAACTCTTAGGGACTAAGCAAATAAAAGTCTTATTGATCTCCTTAAGCATCACTCCAGTAGAAAGGAACTCTTTCACTGCATCCTTTATCATTCTTCCAGTGGACTCCCAAGTTTTTTGAAAGAAAACTTCATTTATTCCATCCGGACCTGGGGCCTTTGAACCATTCATTTTGAAAACCACCATTTCTATTTCCTGATCTGAAATAGGTTGAATTAAGGAGGGGACCTTATTTTCTGGGATTCGGCGGTAACAACTTGCCTAATGTCCCTTGCACTTCCTTCAGGAGAATCTTCAGTTCCTAGTAGTGTTTGAAAGAATCTCCTTGCTTCCTTAGCAATCTCCTCTTGACCATAAATTGTTTCCCCTGTATCCGTTTTGATAGAACTGATTTTGTTAATGTTTCTCCTAACTGTCACTGTATTGAAAAAAAAATTTGAACACCTATCCCTATCTTTAATCCAATTAATGCGAGATCTCTACTGCAATAAGGAGCACTGATTGTCCACAATACGCAAGTAATTCTTTAAAGCATTCCTCTCCTCATTAACTAAAGAAAAATCAGTAGGTTTATCAGCCAAAGCCTTCTGGATTACTGATAGCTTATTTCTTGCCTCTTCAATTCTGCTTTAGAGTTCTATCCTTTCTGAACATTTAGTACCTTCAACTCCTTAATAGCTTTAAGCTTTTGCACACAAATAAACTGCTTAGTACCATGAATCTCATGCTCCAATCCCTTAGAAATAGCTGCTGGAAATCCTTCCTCCTGAACCAAAAAATTGTTGAACCTGAAGGGATGATGAATCCTAACCTGCTTAAACAAATTATCCACTTTGATAGGGGTATGATCTAAAATTCCTGGGTCCATAAAAAAGGCTTTACTCTCTGGCAAAGAGTTCAGCCATTCGACATTCACCATAGCCCTATCTAACTTTTTCTGGATAAACCATTGAGCAGATTGCTTGTTAGTCCAAGTGAAAGTGCGACCTTCAACCTTTAGATCAACTAGTTCCACATCCATCATACAATTCATCATATCCGAATTGTAGTTAAGAAGGTTACAATTCCCTTCTCCTTCAGACCTATAAAGGGTAGCATTGAAATCCCCACTCACCATCCACGGGTCACTTACTGTAGATTTTATTCTACGTAGGGAATGCCATAAATCCGCCTTTTGGAAATTAGTATTAAACCCATAAACAAAGGTAGCTAGGATAAAGGATTTTTCCAACTTAAAAACTAGCTTAGTGTGTATGTGTTGCTCACCAGCTTCCAGAGCCATAATATCCAAAAGTTCCTCATTATAGACAATAATTATTCTCCCATATGCATGCCTTTGGTGATTGGAGAGGAGCTTCCACTTTTTCCCTAAACAGCTGAGTTTATTCATATTTTATATTCGAATCTTAGCTTCCAAAAGACAAATCAACAACAGCTTTTCATTCAAAACAAAGTCCCTAACAGCATTAAACTTAGAGGGACTATTTATTCCCCTAACATTCCATATGATTAAACTCATATGAGAGTGTTTTTTCCTTTGGAGCCTTACCTACTGCTCCTATTACTCTTTCTAGAATTCACCTTCTCAAATTGCTCCTCTTGAATGCTATCTTTCTGATCTTCTGTCATGATCTGTTGTTGAGAGTTTTCCTCCGACATATTAAGTAATTCCTTATCTCCTTGACTAACCTTCCCTTGAATGCAAGGGATAAGTTCAGTAGTTGAGTCCACTACCTCATTTGGAATCTATACCTGCTTACCTTTGTCTCTAGAACTTTCCTGCTGAACTCCATCATCTGAATTTAAGACTACATCATGAACTATGTGAGCATCCCCCTCTTGAGTATTTGGATTATGTCCTTCCGACTTAATATTCCCTTTATCTACTTGATTTTCTACTTGAGTCCTTGCTTCCTCCAGTTTTCTATCTTCAATCGTGTGAGTATCCTCAATTCCTGTTACTTCCCAATAATCCCCTCTTTTAAATACTTTCCACGTAGGTTGCCATGCCTTTCCTTGGGCTATGAGGGAAGGTTTCCATTGGTAGGTAACCAATACTTTGTCCTCTCTAAGGAAATGCCCATCTGCCAATCTAAGAATAGGGATATTATCCTTCATCTCTTTGGAGATATCCATCCCCACACATATACGTGCAAAACCTACCCTTTTCCTCAATGTAGTATTTTCATCCATACAAATAGGTTTACCCAGATAACTAGCAAGCAAACTAAGCCCTTTAGTTGTCCAATATTCCAAAGGGATATTGTGAATATTCACCCATAGAGGGATATTCTTCAATATGATTTTTTGTAGCTTTATTCCAGGTTGCCAATGCTGAAGAAATAAGGGGAGTTGAGTGATGCGCCATGGTCCTTCCTCGATAACCTTTTAAGCTTTAGTTTTGGAATTAAAAGTAAATAGCAAGTTGTCTTCCTCAGTGAGCATCACTTCCTACAACCCTCTTCCTTTCCAATTTCTTTGCGCCCAAGCATGTATCATAGGAAGTGCAGGGCGATTGTCCATAAAAAAACCAATTATAGTAGCTTCCCAAGTCCTTGCCCCTTCCTGTAAAATGTCTAAACTAGGAGCAACCATTAGCTTACCCTCTATCTCCACTGGTGGACTGTAAAATAGTAAAGTGTCGGAATCATCTCCCACCACTTGTTTCCATGATTTCCTAGCTGTCCTGGTGATTGACTGCCCATGACTCTTAGGGGTAGAGAGCTTCAGAAGGGTTTAGGGTTCGATATTGTTGGGTAGACTAGGTTGATTGGTAGATTGCGATGGAGAATGGATGTTAAGGGGTTGGGAAGGTTGAGAAGATTGAGAGGGGTTAGTTGAAAAAGGGGAGGAAGGTAGGTACGAAGGTAAGGGAGGGAAATCTGACTCCATGAAATTTGTGTAGTTGCAGGTAAAAGAGCAGCAAGGGGAAAAGAAAAAAAATCCAAATCAAATGGAGAGAGCAAAAGAAGAAGATCGAGAAGAGCAGAGAAGGAGGAAGGGAACCTCAGACAGTAACCCACTGTCTAAGGCTGAGAAACGAGAAAGGCAGAACTATGGATTGTGACGAAGAGAAGAAAAGGGGAAGAAAGCTAGGGTTCAGCCATTCCCTGAATTACTTTATATCACTTATTCATATATATTTTTTCTTTTATAATGGGGATACTGAAAGTTCTTAAAAAGAATCTATCTCTAACTTAATTGCATGAAAAAATTATTCAAAATGTATTATAGTGCAAATCAAGTATCAATTTTAGAAATTAATGGAGCAAATTAAAATTAATTTAATCATTATTGCTCGTGACTATCTATCTAAACAATAAAATTAGAAAAAAAACACATAAACTTACAATGAATTATCACAATCAATATTCATTCAAAGTTTAAAATTTTCTTAAAATCATTCCTTATTAAGTTAATGATAACAAAATTGATAAGTATAATAAATAAGGCCCATATTTAATTAATTTCCTCCTCTACACTTGAGTTGTACATTACCTTTAATATTCACAACATAATAGAACAATAAAACACTAGAAAATAATGGGAAAAGAAAGAAATTAAGGTAACTAATACTCCTTTGATAATAAAAGATCCTCTACTACTGGCTCACTCTCAAACATGTAGGCGTAAAGGTAAACAAGGATTCATATTACCTATACAACCTATAAAACTTAATTAACTCTTATTTGAAGTAAAATAATCATGATCCAACAATGAAAGAACATCAAAAATACTTCAATCCATGACTTTAAAACTGCTTTTAACTTAAAATACATACAACCAACATCAATCATCATTGCTAAAAATCCTCTAAAACTATTAGTTGGACTTCTTACTCAATTCCTAATAATAGGCTCATTAGCTTCCAAATATGCCACATGCTCCATTAGAATATGGCTTTCTATCTCCTCTTCTTCTTCTTACATGATACAAAAAAAATTTCGAAAGATAATTCATTAATATAAAGGTGATGCATGTCGAATGCACCAGAAAATAAACTTAACTATGCACATTAAGATTTATAGTTGTGGTGAGTTGGGATAATATCTACAGGGAATGTACGTGTAATTTTTTCAATGAAAATAATTGATGCTTAAGATAAAAGGGGCCTTTTGGTTGCAATTGAGGATAAAAAGTAAAATTTAAACTAACAAAAGCAAATTAAAGAAAGCAATGAAAATATGATAAAATTGATAAATGATTTTACAATCCAGTTCTCAGAATAATCTCAACCTAAACATAAATAAACATACGTCATTGAATTATCGTTTCCACACTTCTCTTAGAACTATTGGTCATAGATTAACAAGAAGCTCTATTAATCTCGGATTTCCCTTAGATTGCATTTAATCAAAAGAAGGTCTTTAATTAAACCTAACTACTGAACAACTTAAAACAAGCTTTCTAGATTTAGTCAGACAACTGTATTACAAATAAGGAAAACAAATCAACCTAAGTAACAACCACACAAGTTCGGGTTATTTAACCTATGTTACATTATCTTTAATGATTCAATGTCATTAGTTGCCACAAATGAACCCAAAATACAACTATTACGTAACGTATTCAAGATTCTACAAATGAGTTTATATAAAAACAATCTAATAGAGCCTTTAGATCATTCTTACATTATACCAAATTTAATAAGAACAAAAATAAAGTAAACAATCTTTAAAAAAGGGAAAAACAACAATACACAATGACGATATGCTTAAATACGCTCCTCGGCATCGATTTCACCTCTGAACTGGACTAACGAAGCCTAGCCCAACTTGGATCCCAAGAAGGTAAGTTCTTTGCCCTTTCCCGTGCCTCCAAGATGAGTCTTCCCTTATTTGTTGTCCAAAATGTCGATTTATAGTAAAAACTAGGCTTCTAGGCATATGCAGGTTTGGGTGCACAGTCGTGCATCCAAATGTGCAAACCAATTAAAATGCACAATTCGTGAATGTGCACGGTTGGATGCATGGCCAAGTGTTGTTGAATTTTTATTCTTCTTGTGATTTCTTATCCAATCTTCACCCTAATCCATCACCTTCTTGTTCCACAAAGGCAATTGAGTTTGAATATTAAGATGTTGGCTCAAGGTATGTGCTTTTAACCCAATTTAGTTTTTGTTCTACAAACTTGTTCCTAATATTAAATATGAACTAAAATGAGTATCTGAAGCCTTTCACAACAATAATCACTAAGTATTAAGAAGTGAATGTATAAAAAATTAAGCACACATTAAAAGGTTATGTACAATTCATGTTGCCATGATCAAAAGATACAAAGATGTTTATTTATCAGCTTCACTGCATATTACTTGAAGTAGTCTGCTACTTTAACAACCATCTTTGTTTCAGGTTTTGAGTGATTTTGTTGCTCAATCCTCTTGCCATTAGGTTTAATTTGCATTCAAGGATGATATTCTAGAGAACTTGCTCCTACCTTTGAGCATCCTTCTTGAATAGTCTATTATTCCTCTCTTTTCATAAGTTGTAAACCATTACAACTAATATTAGTTTTAGGACTTTATAATCTGCTTTGCTAGCCATTTTGATTGATGAAGCCCATTCAACTACTTCATTCAAAGAGGTGGCTGAGTTTCTTATGTTTAGCATACCTAATATCTTTTTTCAAATGTTGTTGGAATAATAACTATTAACCATGATGTGATCCATTATTTCAGTGTACCTCTGGCATAACTCACACTCCTTAGATGGGATGGCAAACTTGATGTTGTCCTTTATAGCTAGTCTTCCACTTATCCCTAACCAAAAATGAGAGCATCGGATGGACGAATATCATTATCCCAAACTAGATTCTTCCACTTCACTTTAGTGTTTAATTCTTTTTGTATGCATTCGCTACAGGCCTTGGTCTTAAACTCCTAGAATTTGGTCTTGTTTGGAGGTTTGGAGAAGGGGAAGATTGTCCATAATTATTCCTACACCTATGTTGCAATGGAAAGGCCATATCCCTTAGTTGTTACTTATGAGTGCCTTCACCTTTATGCTAGGTATGATTACTAGCTTCAAGTGCTAAATTTCCTCAATCCTATATATGGGATCCCTCTTATGCCAATTATCAAACCAAAATAGTGTAGATTCTCCATTACCAATCCTATGTGCAATTAGCTCCTGTATCCATTGTCTTGATGTCATTTTCAACTACAAGTACCCTCCCTGCTTCTTAAATTGTAAACTTATAAGGTTATCTATGGTTTATATTAAAAATTGGAAAAATAGACCTAGATATATATCCATGTATTCAATCAAAAACATAGAGGGGGTATTCAAGTACTTCAATATAAAACTAGATATATTTAAGTTTTGAAAATGAAATTTAAATGAGAGATCAAAAGAGGTATCTATGCATGTAATTAAGAATTGAGAGATAAGAGACTTAGAGTAATATTTGTATACTTAACTACAAACCTAAAGAG
This sequence comes from Erythroxylum platyclados, assembly GCA_027563515.1. Classification (NCBI taxonomy): domain Eukaryota; kingdom Viridiplantae; phylum Streptophyta; class Magnoliopsida; order Malpighiales; family Erythroxylaceae; genus Erythroxylum; species Erythroxylum platyclados. Next base: position 16,164,608 of record JAOQMM010000003.1, on the reverse strand, counting down.
ATTTTTGGGTTTGAAACAAAAATTTAGATAAAAGATCCACAAAGGTATTCAAATATTGATACTATAAGCCTAAAGAGATGTTTAGGGTTTGAAAAGGAAATTTGAACAAAGAGTTTAAGAGATATCCAATTGATTAGCTACAAACCTAGAAGATCTCCAAGTATTTAAATATAGACCTAGAGATATCTATGGTTTGGAAATGAAATGTTGATAAGAGACCAAAAAGGGTATCCAAGTACTTGACTATGAATCTATAAGGATATCTAGACTACAAACCTAGAGTTGTACATAGGATTTAGTTGGAAATTGAGGTAAGAGATGTAGAAAGGTATCCTGGTATTTAATTGTGAATCGGGAGTCTTACCTAGGTTTTGGTATGAATGCAAGATAAGATATCTAAAGAGTTATCTAGTTATTTAACTACAAACCTATAGAGGTATAAGGTTTGTTTAAAAATTGAGGTAAGAGGCCTAAAGAGGTATTTAGGTATTAATTATAAACCTAGAGAGGTATCGAAGACTTTACTTATTTGTGAAAATAAACAGAAATATGCGAAAGCATATACTTAAATGAGGCAGTATAAGAAATTCCTTTGTACGTGTTTCTAACCTTTCATTTTCTTAGGTCATTGTTTACCAATCTTCAAATTAGAAAGATTTTTGTAAAGACTAACTTTTTCTTAAACTTTTGTCAGTCATTCTTTGACCTAGCTAGCTTTCTCTTTCTTTCTCTCTTTTTTTTTTGTGAAATTTCTATTTAGGAGCATGTGTTCACCAATTTATAGCCCACTTTGAATTTTGAACTTGCTTATACTTTTACCTAGGTCATAGCTCATCAACCTTTTGTCCTAATGACCTCTTTTTATGCTCTAGCTTTTGCATGAGTTTCCATTTTTTACGTTTTTATCCTGACAGGAACAAACATAAAATCACAGTAGCAATGTCAACAAGATATTCTCACATTTTCTTATTTTTATATTTTTTATTTTTTATTTATTATAAATTGGTTCTACAATAATTTAATACTAATTAAATTTTTAAATCTTAAAATTTTTTCAAACTAGTTTAATATCTAGTAATATTTTTAAAAGATTGGTTTTACCTACTTTGATTTAAATAACCACGCACACGAGAGAGTACACAAGTGTAACAGTTAGGCTGCATAAATAATCTGAAATGGAGGTGGAAACATTTTACAGATTAATCAAATATCTCTTTGTTCGTCGATAGAAATAGAAAATGCAATTTTGGTTGGATATAGTCAATTATCGCTCTGTCAGAGCCTAAAACCCCGAAGAAAAACCCTATTCTCCACCATATTTTACCTAATTCACGCAATCAGTCAAAGGTATGGCTTCGGCAATTTCAAACGTCTTCAATTGCCGTAATCCCCAAATTTCCCCGCGAAATTGCATTCCAAGATTCTCCGTTTTGAAATCCCCTCCTTGTTTTGTCAGGTAAGTTAATTTTTGCATAAGAATTTGATGAGATTCCTTGGTGTGTGGTTTGTTCCAGTTGATAAGCATGAAGCTGGGTCTTAACTGTTCTTTGGCGAGAAAATGCTGGGAAGATTTTTCTTTTCTAGTTGCTTCTGTGTATCAATTATTATCTCGAGTAAAGGCTATATTTTTTTGTTTTTTTCCTTTTCAATACCCAATTTCTTCATTTATGTTTATGGGTTAGCATAATTCATTACTAGAATTCAACTGGAAGTTGTGAACTTTCTTGGCATTCATTGGCTTATTGGAACTTAGAGAATATAACTGCAATGGCACTCTGTTGAATTTTACCAGATTCTCCAGAGTAGGTTCGCCGAATGAACGGATGATTTGTGCTGCAGCATCAGCTGCAGGCACTTCTACCCCTGATGGTGACTTAAATCCGTACGAGGTAACTTTGAAAATTCCTGGAATTGGTGACATGGAGATTAGTTTTACAAATGGTGGAGCTATTATGCATGTGGTTGTCCTTTTTGTGTTTTTTGAGTTATAGAAATTTTTTATATTTTAGGTGCTTGGAGTGAGCCCATTGGAAGGCTTCAACAAGGTTAAGATGGTATATACCAAAAAACGCAAGGAGGCTGAGATAGTGGGTGATGAAGCGACTGTTTCACGTGTATGTTTTTATTTTGCCATGTATGGTTTATGGAGTACTTATTCCGTTGAAAGTTAGATGGTTTTCTATTATTAATCGTATTAATTGACTTACAATTGGGATCTTATGCTTTCTCATGCTTATGCCCAGCTTGAGAAGGCATATGATAAGCTGATGATGGCACAGTTGACAAATCGAAAGAAGGGTATCACATATGGTTCATTCCAGGTATAAGCTGTTGTTTATCATGATTTATCTTGATTAATGGGTAACATTTTTATGGTACACTTTTTTATGTAATGTTGCCAAGTATTGGTGCCCGAATGTAGAGGTTCTAACAAACAGTTCTATTTTTGAGGTTGAATTCTAATGCAAGTTTGCTATGAGTTTCTGATGTTGCTGAACTGTCTTTCTGGGGGTTATCATGGAAAAATGGCATTATTAATCAAAAAGAAAAGAGGGATGAGACTAGATATTACAAAATTGAATCTTTTCTCTGCTTATGTTTTCCTTGATTTGTGGAGGAAAAGGGTGGTTAGTAACTTTCACATGAGAGAATTTGAATATGTCTTTCTAATACTAAAAAAACTATAAAACACACTCAAATTGAAGCTTCTACGTTCATAATCTTCATTCACTGATTTAAGAAAACTTTTCATGGTAATTTGCTTCAATAAAGAGATAGTGAGCTATCATTTGTATCTTATTGCTGTAGGTGGCTTCAAGAGCATGAACTAATAAAATTGCATATTCAAAAGAGGCTCTTTTGTGTGAAACTTGTTGAATCTATTGGAAAGTTCAAATGCCTTCTGGAAATCTTAATCCCATTGCAGTTTAAAAGGAAATATCATAGGTTAATTCTTGGTTTATTGATCATCCTTATATAATTTTATGAACTTTGCAGGTCTCGAAGGACATAAAATATGCTGATAAACAGCCAATTGTGCCATGGGGGCCAAGGTGTTTCCCCCTTTCTCTTTAATTTATCAAGTAGATACTCTTCCAATTACATTCATGCTTGAAATTGTTTAATTCAAAACTCTATCCCCCAGCCAAATTGGTCTAACAGGTCCTGTGGAAGTAATTAGTCTACCACCGGCTGCTTTTCTTCCCTGGCTCTTTTTTTTTTTTTTTAACGTTGCCTTTTATGTGCCCTCCAACCTAAGGTCTCTTAGTACCCTCATGTATATCTTCTTACATTTTCAGGTTTGCAAAGTCAAGTGAACAAGACATGCGAATTAACTTGGCAATATCTGCTGCATTTGTAAGTGGTGAAAAAGTTCTTCCTGCAAAAGGATAAGATATAGTATTTTGGACTCTCTCTCTCTCTCTGAATCCCTGTTTTTGTATCTTGTGTATTGTTGTGCAAATGCACAAGCATACATGTGTAAATGTGCATGCATGTGTTACGACATGTTTTGATTGCTATATCTGTGACCTGAATCCTTAAATCAAGCTTGAGGGCATGTTGAAAAAGTTAAAAGAGGAAGATTTCCAATTTTAACACCTTGAGGTTCCTCTTCCATAGATTTGTTAAATGCTACCTGTATGATTGTGTTTCCAGTCCTTATTGCCAATCCAAGTTATTATATTGTTTGACATCCAATGACTACAATGGCAGTCTGCAACTTTACTTCCATTTTCAAGAACTGACTTCGAATCTTTTGAATTAAATCAATTCTGATTCTTTGTCCCTCTTGTTAATGGAGTTTTCTTCCTTATTTTACATTTGACTTTTCGCAGACAGCTTGGATCCTCATCAAACGCAATGCAGAATATAAGCCTTTGCAGTTTTTGGCTTTTGCATTTGTATATCGAGTTTTTGAGAAATTAAAATCCTTTGAGCCTCCTGTGTCGCTGACATATAATGTGAGTAAGACTTATACAGTCTTTTTTTTTCCTTCTTTTTGGGATGCCAATTATCATCCGCCTCTGATATTTTTTCCAATTTTTGTCAAATTAAGTTCCTTTTGCATGTGAGATAAAAATAAGGATCACTTTGATGCAGGAAGAAGGAGAAGATGATGGCCGGGCATTGCGAATGGGAAAAAGACTTCTTCGCTCTCTTGCCTTAGTTTTTGGTTCTATTGCTTTTGCTTCTTTGGTAGGGTGTCTTTGCAACTTTCTCGCATATCATCACTCAGTATTTTGGAAACTTGGCGTTTGTTATAATAATAGATAAAATAAATTCATCAAGTTGAGAACTTCAGTTATCTTCTCTTGACTATCATGGGTAGCTCTTTTGTTATATACACCTGAAATCCTATCGTCCCACCCTCAAAATAATAAAATAGAAAGGAAAAGAGAGAAAAAGAACAAGAATGAAAGTTAAAAAAGAAAAAATTCTTTTAATCTTTTGTAATCCTCTTCATGTTTTATAGAACTATACCTGCGATTTTTACTTAAATTTGTCATTTCTACTAATATTCTAGATGGTTTCCACAAGAATGTGTCGCTAGTCATTGTCATGGCTTCCTGCTTGTATGCAAAAGAAAATATAAGCTTATTGGAACCAGAACTTAGCAAAACTTGGAGAAATCAGCTTAGCTTGATAGCCCTAGTTCTTTGAGACATTTCCCTGCAAGGGTTTTCGAGTTGAAAGATGCCATACCCTGTATCAGATCAGTTACTTGTTCTAAGTTGGAAGCTTGTTTATTTGTTTCCCTAAATACTTGTTGGTCACTTCACCATCGCTTGTTACATATTTAACTTTGTTTGATTTTAACCTTTTCAGGCTTATACTGGTATTTTAAACTTGATCGAGCTTGCCGGCAGTTATATACCTGTTTTTCTATACAATAATCAGGTAGGATCTTTAACTCCTGTTCACGAATAGTAGACTGCTCTCAACTCCAAATGACTTTTACCGATAAAGTATATGCAACTCTGTATAGCTACTCAGATACACTTTAGGGCATATTTTAATCTTAAAACTGTTTTTACTGCATGACAGATATCGTCTAACTGCATAACTAATTAATAATTGAGGACTTGGATCAGTGGATGGAGTTTCTATGGAACTTGTTCATCTGGTCGCATTCCTTATTCTATTATGAAATAAACTTTTCTGTACCTCAAGTTTGTAAATTTATGTCAGGTTGTTCTTCCATTAATTTCTAAAGCTGCTCTACGTGCAGTTTACTCTTGAATAACAATAAACCTTGTATCTAACACTGCAAATTTGGCTATATAAGCTCTTTGGTGGAAATTATCGCTCAACACTAATGACGTGCTTTAATTTGCAGGAACTCATAGTAACAACTTCTACAGCGGTTATTCTTTATATTTTGGCATCATTCTATAGATAGCTTGTAACAACCAAGCAATTATGAAGTGAGTTTCGCTGGGAAACTGGTTTTAGTTTCAAAGTTATCTCTATAAAACTATCCGTCTCAAGTTAGCCAAATGAGGAATTGTAAAAGGTAACTTGCATATGTAGAATGAAATTTTGGTTGAATTTTGATTCATGTGAGATGCCTGTGGTTTGTTACTGGTATCATATTTCTTCTACTTGCTTGTTTTTTGCTGTAGCATTGCATTGTAGTCATATGCCGAGACTACTGAATGTGCCCTATCAAGAGCAACGATTGTAGGATTTATTATGAATTGTAATGTGTTAATACTGGTACTTGAGTTGCTCGAAAACATATCCACTAAGGTCGACAGGAGAAATGGTTCTGTAACTTATGTGTCCAACGTCAAACTTGCGTAGCTCGTGTAACTTAAGTCGAAAAGAGCACCATGGAAAAGGCATTTACATGTACATGTACAGTACATGTTCCATTTTGATTGCAATTGTTTTTATCAATAAGGTTTAATTGGATAATAAATAAGAAGTAAAAATTATAAGAATAAGTAAAAGGATGATATAAAATAAAATTTGATATTGAAATAAAAAGAATGCATCAATTTTATGTATAATAAAATAATAAAAAATTTAATAATTAAAATTAAAATTAAATCTAACATAAAATTGAGAATAATAATAATAAAAGTTAAAATTGTATTTTTATAAGAGGTTATGTTTCATCATTGCTTTAAAATTATCTATCATCTTTCATTGTTGTAATACATTACACTTTTTATGTTAGATATAATCAAAATAAGATATTAACTGACTATTGGTAGATGTTCTTAATTTATTTATCGTGACAAATGCATTTTCTTCATTAATTACCTTTTTAAGTTTATTATAATCAAAATTAAGTAATAGTTTTTCTTCTTTGATCTAAAAATTAGTATGTTGAATATAATCAATATGAATTGGATCATACGTTCTCCTGTTATTAATACATAATAGAAAATTATAAAGTCAATAATAAAAATAAAAAATAAATCAATGAATACATATTCTTTATTCTCATATTATAAGTAATGTAAATAAGATTACTGAGTCTTTAATTTTCAGACAATTTTGTTTCTTTGTAGGGATACATTAAAAAACACTCCAATTACATTCGTAACTTATGCAAAAGCTATTTAATAGAACAATCTAATAGTGAGTTTTCTCAATGTTGGATTACTTTTACCAATAATCTACACCATTCATCTTTATTTTAAATTAATAATTAAGAGAAAAATATATTATTAATAAGTAAAGAATGAACTAAAAGTATAAAAACTTACCAGGCTATATTTTTTTCATTATAAGTTCTCTCTTTGTTAATCTAACAAAACTCCCTAAACCTTCACAATATAATTTAATTTCATTTATCGCCTCTGATTGTTCTTCAATGGAGAAATACCTTTAAATTCAATCACATAAAAGAGTCTATCCATAATATTTGTATAAGGCTTATAGTATTTCTCCTTCCCTTTGAAAAGACTCATAATTGTTTTGTGAACTCTATACATATCATCATATATATACCCCAAAGATGACTTCTCATCTGAGTAAATAATCCACAACAACCTTATAAATGGAGCCACAATCTTCGGAATGATCAAGGCATCCCAAAATTTATTACCTAGAATAATAACACAAACTTCTTTTCTTTTTGCATTCTTTTAATAACTTATAACTTGAAAAAATGTTTACTTGTCACTAAATTTTGAATTAGTAATTTATAATCATAAACATTTTTTAAAGTAATAAATGTCGTTACAAACATAATGATAGCAGGAGGTACAATTTTAACCCAATCTTATTACTTTCTTAACCAAGAAAAAAATGTAATATGGGTATATTTCAAAATTATGATCTTAAATGTAAATTAACAAGACTAGAAATATCATCCATATAACCAATATCTTTTAAATAATGAGCAATGTATGAAAATCAATAAATGTGCTCAAAGAAATACAAAAAACATGTTTTTATAATTTGTGAATGTTGATCGATTATCATCTGTCACGTACTTCATCACGACTAAATACAAAGAGATATAGTAAAGTGAATCTGTAACAAAATGTGAAAATCTTTACTCAATTTGCACTTTACATGTTTTTGCTTGTAATTTTATCATTATCAAATTGTTGTGAGATAAGATAAGAATAAGGAACATGCTCAAGTATGTCTATGAAATAAGTCAATAACTCAATAAGTCTAACATATACAAAACAACTTCCTATGAAACTTATGAGAAAATTAATAAATTATTAATTATATGTTGGTTGTCCACTGCTAGGTTACTGGGTTTTTGTCCATTATTGGGTAACTGAGTAACTGAGGCATTTGCATGGATTGTCTTCAACACTAAATTATCCTTTAAAAACTTGGTAAAAGGTTAATAAGTAAAGGAGTAAAATCAAAACATGTGCCTTCTTCAAGTCTCAACTTGAACTGGAGTTTTGTAGAAACTAAACTTTTATACACATTAACTAAAGTTTTCCAGAAACTAATACCAAAATAGAATCCATACTATGTTTTTCTCTTTCGAGATGGTAAAGACATACAAGAATTGAAAGGATTCAAGCTCCATTTACAGTGAAGATAATCAACCCCACAATCCCCAATTCGTCTCCAACAAACCAATTGTTTCTATGCCTAAAAACTTCAATCACAAATTCACAACTTAGTAAACTCAATGTCTTTAAAATAGATTCATAAATCATAAATAGCAATAAAATAAGAACCAAAGACTAAAAGAAGAAAAATGACAATGATAAGAAAGAACATTGAAGTCTGAAAATAGAAATACCCTAATCCTTGTGTTGATGAAAGTCTAAAAGGTGAAAACAAAAATTCCCCTAATCAGGTAATCCTTGTGTCTTCTCTATTAGTTATTAAAGAGGTTAAACAAACTAAATAGTTATTGAAGAGATTGAGTTTGATTAGAGATGGAGACTAAAAATGTTTCCAAGATTGAACAAAACTGTAAGAGTTAGTGAAAAGGTTGAAATTTGGTTAGATATGGAGTGTGGAATTTAAAAAAAAAAAAACTAAGAAGAAAGTGGAGAAGATCAGGTTGCAATTTTCTTAGTTATAATTGAGCAAGAATCGGCCGGTTAAGTAATAAACCGACTAGCTTTTATTTATAACGTTTATAAATGTGAGCCATACTGGAAAACTAGCTGATTCTTACTTTGCCTAACTGAATCGACCGATCCGATTAAGTTTTGAAATCCTTTATTTTTATATACTAAACATGGTAAAGAATAAGTAAATATATTATTATTAATGCATTCAAAGGATCGATTGCTTAGTGCCTTTGTCTCCTAAAAGTGTTGTCATTTGAAAGTGAATCCATCTTGAAACTTAATCTCTCTAGAGGGATAAAGGAAAATTGAAGCACAATAACAAAATCTTCATTCCTTTTTATGCAAGGTTGCACTAGGAAATTTAGGGCTTTACATTCCACATAGTGGGAGGAAAAAGTGCAAGATTGAAGGTTACAACTGTAATGTTGAATTGAAAGATAGACAGACATAGAAGAGCTTGGTTAGGTCAACTTAGAATACATTGTTCAAGTCCAATTCAAAGTCTAGGCTAGCTCATCTCGCTCGACCCGAATCCAAACAAACTCCTCCAAACAATTTCATTCTAGAAAATTTTCTAAGACCAAAATAACATTGTTTTGGTCGGATAGTCAAGTCGTTCAAGCTTTACGAGTCAGACCCTTAGATCCGAGCTCTACCAGATCTAAAACTCATTCAAATTAAATCTTGTTTGTTGACTTCTATTAGAATTTTTAATATGGGTAGAGTGTAAAGCCTATTAATAAGAATTGGGTTTGGGTCAACCGTTGCCAAAATAACTAGAACTAGTCATTTGGATAGTTGACCCTTACTACTTATAAACCTTTTAATATTTTCATGTTTAGTCAATATGATATATTCTAAAAATAGGCTAATTTATGAATTTTTTATAAAAATAAATTAAAATTTTTAAAAAATAGAATATCAGATTTATTTAATAATATCTTAAAAGTATACGTTAAAATATCAATTAGAGTTGTAGAATTGGCAAGAGGCGCAGAAGTCCAACTAATCAACCCTTACCTATATAATTATTTGGACCAAGTTACATGTATAATAACCCGGCCCATTTTAGAACACGCCGTACTTAACTCGACCCGTTAAATGGACTTAGATCCAGATCCTAACCCGAATGAACAGTACGTTTGTCAGTGTGATTGCAAACTAAGTGTCTCAACACAAACCCGTTATCAGTACGAGCGCAGAGAAGAGAAAGAGAGAAGGAAGAAACCCTAAACAATCCAGAGCGAGAAGCGATAGTATAATCCTTTTCAAAGAGAAGAGAAAAGGATTGCGTTCTTCTTCTAGATTTTCTTTTCAATTGATATCTTGAGGGTGCTAAAACAAAAAGAGGAAAGATGAGGATTATGATAAAAGGAGGTGTGTGGAAGAACACAGAAGATGAGATCTTGAAAGCGGCGGTTATGAAATATGGCAAGAACCAGTGGGCTCGTATCTCTTCTCTTCTCGTTCGCAAGTCAGCCAAGCAGTGTAAGGCTCGCTGGTACGAGTGGCTCGATCCTTCCATCAAAAAGGTACCTACTTTTTTTATTTTTAATATTCCTAACAGAAAATGAACCAGCGTGGTAGCCTGGTGGTTATGGATAAGAAATTTGATTTCAGCATATGGGTATGCTGCTTTTATATTGATTTCTGCTTTAGCATTAGTTATGGTGAATTGTCAGTTATAGAGTTTAAACTGGTTTGAAAATGTGGACACGAGTTGAACGTTAGTTCCAAAGTTGCTTTACTTTGTTACTTAGTGTCGGAAATGACTCATACTGTTCATCTTTTATTTTAGCGGACTGATGCTTTGATTTCTGTGATGTTTGAAGACTGAGTGGACCAGAGAAGAGGATGAGAAGTTGCTTCATCTTGCTAAGCTCATGCCCACTCAGTGGAGAACTATTGCCCCTATTGTTGGACGAACACCATCCCAGTGCCTTGAACGGTATGAGAAGCTCCTCGATGCTGCCTGTGTTAAGGATGAGAACTATGAACCTGGGGATGATCCTAGAAAGTTGCGTCCAGGTGAAATTGATCCTAATCCAGAATCTAAGCCTGCACGCCCTGATCCTGTTGATATGGATGAAGATGAAAAGGAAATGCTTTCTGAAGCGCGGGCTCGGTTGGCTAACACTCGGGGTAAAAAAGCTAAAAGGAAGGCTAGGGAGAAACAACTTGAAGAGGCTAGGAGGCTTGCTTCACTGCAGAAAAGGAGAGAACTGAAAGCTGCTGGTATTGATACAAGGCATCGGAAGAGGAAAAGAAGGGGCATTGACTACAATGCAGAAATTCCTTTTGAGAAGAGGCCACCTCCTGGCTTCTTTGATGTTACTGATGAAGATAGACCAGTGGAGCATGTTCAGTTCCCCACCACCATCGAGGAACTTGAAGGGAAAAGAAGAGTTGACATGGAAGCACAGTTAAGAAAGCAGGACATAGCAAGGAATAAAATTGCTCAAAGGCAGGATGCACCATCGGCTATTCTACAAGCTAACAAGCTTAATGATCCAGAAACAGTGAGGAAAAGATCCAAGTTGATGCTTCCTGCACCTCAGATTTCAGATCGTGAATTAGAAGACATTGCAAAAATGGGTTATGCTAGCGATATTATGGCAGGCAGTGATGAATTAACAGAAGGGAGTGGTGCCACTCGTGCCCTCCTAGCAAACTATGAGCAGACACCACGTCAGGGGATGATGCCATTGCGGACCCCACAAAGGACTCCTGCTGGTAAGGGTGATGCTATTATGATGGAAGCAGAAAACCTAGCGCGGATGAGAGAGTCACAGACACCTTTATTTGGAGGCGAGAATCCAGAGTTGCACCCTTCGGATTTTTCTGGAGTCACTCCTAAAAAGCGGGAGATTCAAACACCAAATCCAATGCTGACTCCTTCGGCTACTCCTGGAGTTGCTGGTCTTACCCCTAGGGTTGGCATGACACCATCAAGGGATGGATTTTCTTTTGGTATGACCCCAAGAGGAACTCCAATCAGGGATGAGCTCCGTATAAATGAGGACATGGACATCCATGAAGTGGCAAAGCTAGAGCAACAAAGACAAGCTGATTTAAGAAGGAATTTGCGCTCTGGCCTTAGTGGCCTTCCACAACCTAGGAACGAATACCAGATTGTTATCCAACCACCTCCGGAGGAGAGTGAAGAACCAGATGAGAAGATCGAGGAGGATATGTCTGATAGAATAGCTAGAGAGAAGGCTGAGGAAGAAGCAAGGCAGCAAGCATTACTTAGGAAGAGATCTAAAGTACTGCAGCGGGAACTACCTAGACCTCCTGCTGCTTCGCTGGAACTGATCAGAAATTCTTTGTTGAGAGCTGATGAGAGCTCCTTTGTTCCTCCAACCTTGATTGAGCAGGCTGATGAAATGATAAGAAAGGAGCTTCTGATGTTACTGGAGCATGATAATGCAAAGTATCCACTTGACGAGAAGCTGAATAAGGAGAAAAAGAAAGGTACCAAACGCTCTGCCAATGGACCTACTGCTTCAATTCCTGTTATTGAGGACTTTGAAGAAGAGGAAACGAAGGAGGTGTGTACTTGATCATGCATATTTCCTTATTTTTTGTAAAACTTTGGGGTTGGGGTATTAAGTGATTAGCCTAATTTGTTTCTTTCTCTTGCAATTTAACTTTTTTTTTCCTTTAAGATAGCTATTTTGAGGCATTGGACAAACTGATTAACTTCATTTGAATAGTTTAATCTTGGCAGCAAGAAATATGTTCTTCCAAAATTTTTAGGTTTCTATTGTAGTGGAAAATTTCAATTATACTGCCATTGTTTCTTCTAAAACTGCTTTTGTATTATTTCCTGTGGATTTGGGTAAAAACTAGAGGATGTTAAAGCCCTTACGGCATTCATTTTGAGTCATCAAGTGGGGTAAAGATCAACAAAGTTGTGGAGTTTTCTGGTATTACTCCTCTGTATTTTAGGCCTAAGACTTAGCATCTGTTCTCACTCTGTAGTTCATTATACTTCTGATCAAAGTTTATCTATCTGAGAAGTTTAGTTAGCCTCCATCTTCAGCATTCGGGTTCTGCTATAGATTGATGAGTGTCTACAAAAATGGGAAATTATGCATGTGAGAAGTGGATTTGGTGCATTGTGCTAATGTTCTGACAAACAAGCTGAACTAGGAATACTCTTAATTGCTTAAGCACTAACCGTCAAGGTCAATATTTGTATTCAGCTTGCAATGCTTTTTGCTTAAGATCTGAAAGAGAAATGTTATACTAAATGCTTGAAGTATTGCCCTATAGATTCTACCTACCTTGCCAATCATCATTTTCACATCTGCTATTTGACTACCATGACTTTGATAATAAGTTAGGTTCTCTATGCTATAGAAAGTGCTCTTATGATTCCATTCTTCTTTGCAGGCTGACATTTTAATCAAGGAAGAAGCTCAGTATATCCGTGTTGCAATGGGGCACGAAAATGAGTCCCTTGATGAATATGTCGAAGCACACAAAACATGTGTAAATGATCTCATGTACTTCCCTGCTCGAAATGCTTATGGTCTCTCAAGTGTTGCTGGAAATGTGGAGAAACTTGCAGCATTGCAGAATGAATTTGAGAATGTCAAAACAAGGTTAGAGACTGAAAGAGAAAGAGCTTTACGTCTTGAGAAGAAGGTTAATGTTCTCACACAAGGTTACCAGGTATAATTTGGTTGTCAATCTTGTATGTTGTGTTGTTAGTTGTTAGTATTGTCCTGTTTCCTTTTATGTTCTAATCACTGGATACTGCCTTCTTAATTTTGATAGTGAAACCCCCAAAATTTGCTGCATTTTAGAATTCCAAACTTGATGTATAATTGTGCTGTGATACAAAATGTAATTTTAGTGCCTTGTGCATGTTGGTGATTGATGCTAAGTGCTCTCTTGCAACTATGCTAAATTTTGGAGCAGTAACTCTGCATGGGAAGCCTATGTTTTCTCAATCTTTTGTTTCAACCTCATTTATTTGACAGTACATAACTTGAGTGCTTCCAAACTTTAGAAAAGCTAGAGCAATTAGCAACTTGAAAGCAAGAGCAAGAGCAACTGCTTTAAACTTTGAAGCACTCAACTCACACTAGTGTACTTTCTCCATCGCTTGTTTTCTATCTCCTATTTTCAACTTGATAAATATGTGATTGGAATCCATCAAAACATATTTAAATTATGGCTTTGTGTCATTATTTGGGATCATAAACTCTTCAATGCAAGTCATAAAATTGTTAAGGCATCAGTTAGCTTACATTCCATCAAGGTCCATGGCATAAATATTTATGTGATGCATCAAATAGCAGTAATCACTAAATATTTATTGTTTACAGTTGGTTTATTATTTATTTGAAAATAAGTTGTGTATTCTTTTTGGACTTGAATAAATGTTTGCATTCATGCTAGATACTTTTCAAAGATCACAATCCCAAGTTATTGAGTTAGTGGCTTTTGAATGGACAGGTGCGGGCAGAAAGGCAACTTTTGCCACCTATTAATTCAACCTTGAAGCAGATTGAGACAGCTAGTACAGAACTTGAGTGCTTCCAAGCTTTACAAAAGCAGGAGCAATTGGCAGCAACCCATAGGATAAATGTTCTTTGGGAGGAAGTTCAGAAGCAAAAGGAGCTTGAGAAAACTTTACAAAGTCGCTATGGGAATCTTGTAGCTGAATTGGAGAGAGTACATAATCTCATGAATTATTATACAACAGTGGCTAAACAACAAGAGCAAATTGCTAAGAATAAAGAAGCTGAGGCGGCTGAGGCAGTAGCAACAACTTCTGTTCCAGATACAGAAACTTTGCAGCCTATGACTTCAGATGATCAGGGAAGTTCTTTGCCAGCTGATCCATCTCTTCATCAAATTTCTGAACAGCAAATGGATGCTGTTGACAACAACACAAATACGAGCCCTAAACCTGGAGATGCACCAGCCGATGAAAGTGTCGTGACGAATGATGTTGATGGGAAAATCTTAGGTACTGTTGGCAGCAGTCAAATCATAGGGGATGATTCAGTTGCCCCGGACCAACAAGCAGCCATCCAAGATGTTGCCTTGATCAGAGGAGGAGAAGCCAATCAAGCAAAAGTTGCTGGCTTTGCCAATGGGGATGAAATGAAGACCACCAATAGTGGGGATGAAAGTGCTGAAGCAATTAAGGATGAGGAGAATTTACATGTCATGGATGGAAATGCTGTTGATGGGGGAACTGTTGATGTGTGACCTCAGGACTAGATTAAAAAAGGATAGTAACTTGCTAGAGTAACGTGAAAACCTGAGAATGAGGTGCACCAAAATCTTTACAAGCCTCCTGGTCTAACCATTGGGAACAGAAGACGCCAGAGCCATGCATGATGCCAAGTTTGTTTATGTACTGGCTACTGTAATGATTAATCCGGGACCTTTGCCTGAGTTCCCATAATTTTTCTTGTCATGATATTAGCAGAACTGGACATTGTTGCTCAGGACTTTATTTTGTTTGGATGGCTGAAGCGACTAGGGGAGGACCTAGTCTGTTACATGGTGAGGTATTATGTAACTGTTGGTGTATTGAGGTACTGTTTTGAAATATCTTTGTAGAGGATCTAGTCATTGTTGTTTGTCGTTGAGAGTTAAATGGGTGGAAACTAGAGTATGGATAATCCGAACTGAGCTCAAACTGGGCCTAGGCTTAGGATTGTTATCAAAGGCCTAATGCTGCCAGGAGCTTTGAGTATTTTGCATTGCTGCGAGCTCAATAATTACAAAAAGTCAACATGTGTAGCAGCTTATTTGCTTCACACAATTGATTGCTTACTGCAGAGTCAGAATGGATCACGGGGTCTCGATTTCATTAATAACTTTATGTTGGACCCAAATAGAAGCTGATATGAGTGGTGTAAGTTTCATTAATATAACCCTCAAGTCTCCTCTAAAACGCAAATGGATCCACAATTCTTTACTTGTTAATTGAATGTACGTCTCTTAGGAGGAAGGTGCATGGAAGCTGAGGGACTCTTGCATTATGGAAGCACTTAGCCGTCAAAAGATTTGTTTGTCACGTAGAACTTGTCAACCTGAGTCATATCCAATTGAGATCAGATCAGGAATGAGTCAACCTGAGTCATATCCAATTGGGTTTATTACTGACACTTATCCAACAGCTTGTACGCTATATCTAATGCTTTCCTATAAACACTCATCCATCCACTCCTTAATGCACGACAGGAGTCAAAAAGAATCCTTAAATTTAATTTACTGGCATGCCAAAGAAGAACAACTTTAAGTAAATGTCCTCAGCCCCAACCTCTAAGCTCTCTTTCAAGATTTATCAGCTCCATATCAGCTAAACACAACCCGATAGACTTTAGCCATTATTAAGCTCAGTAAGTAGTCTCTCGAACAAGGTACGTGGCATCTGTCGGCAACTAGTTGCTCAAAGGTGTATATACGGTACAGGTACGCAATCATGCCCATTGAGGTCTATGTAGTGGCCTTTCCTTGTATCATGTGGTAGGTTTCATGTTATTTGAGTAAAATTATGGCTTTTGTGCAGGTCTTGTGAGGCTGCATTTCAATTATAACCAAATTTGATTGAACAGAAAACACTTGTATGGTATTAAAATTTTCCCTTTCAACTCCAATTCCCTTCTCTTTTTGAATACCATTGTTGGTGAAGATAATTGCTAAAGATCCTTGGAAATTGATAGAATCTTTGTTGAAGTATTAAAGTCCAGTACTAAAAAGTAGCTGAGTAGAAGAGGGAACATTTTATGAGTTGAAAAGGAGGATCAATCTTGTAGAGGGGCTCTGATAGGAAACGCAAAAAAGTCATTCATGAGGGAGCTACTTAGTGCCCAAACGGTTCAACAAAATTGAGTTTCCTCATTTTTATAGCTCAAGATTAAAGTAATAGATAGTCAATATGAGCAATTTTTCTTTTTGAACGGTAGACCTTCTGATTTAAAGATAAGAATTGTTTCGATGCACATGAATAATAAGGCATGACAATGACACCAATTATATGTAAAAATCGTTTGACTTCATATGTGTTGAGATGGAGAAAATATATCTTGGTGTTGGAACAATGTTTTGGTGAATCTTTCAAATGATCATATGGGTGAACTAAAAGAATTGATATAGCAAGAATTAATGAAGCATTATTATAAGGAATTTGATTTCTTTTTCACATAATTTGGTGATTATTGAGTCTTATATTGTGATTTTGTTCCTAAAAAGCCCTATGAAGGAGATTGAATACCCAGTGAAGTAGATTAATAAAAAAACATACAACAATCTTATGATTTTACTAGAAAAACAAAACTTGTGACTTAATGTTATTTTAGTTACATAAGAAATTTAAACAAAACAACTAGTTCTAGTTTTTGGGACAATAATAAGCCTTCAATTGTTGATAGAGGAGCTAAATAGACTAGGGGTTTGTTGGGAAATCTAATTAAGGTTCTAGTAAACAAAGATATAATCTAGGGTTAATAAGTTTATAAAGCAACCAATAGCAAAGAATTGGATGAAAAGAGTATAAGTTTTTGTTTTTGAAGTGATATACCTAGTCATAAAGGGAAGCGTAAACAATTTCAAATATATATTATAGAAAAGTGATTGAAGGATATGGAAGTAATTAGGTTATAAAAGAGAGTTGTGGAAGGTGGAATTGATCAACCTTCCATTTCATTGTATGCGATGACTATTGTGGTAACTTAGAATTTCCAAAATCTAATGTTAATGGAGCACTTAAGAAATAGAATGTTATAAATTTTGGTTAATGGGGAAAACAGTTAGAATTTTTGTGGTCGAGATTAAAAGAGGCTTCCAAGGGTATTGAACCACTAAAGACTACAATGGGAAGAAGCATGTAATTGAATTTCTCATATATATGTAAGAATTTTCGTTAATCTATGGCTAGTCAATAATTTTGTATAAATACTTTAGTAATAAAAATTGGAGGCTATAATAAGTATTGGGAGTGTAGTTCACTAAATGATTTCATTTTTAATTATTAGAAGAGGGCTATAAGTTCATTTAGTAGAATGGTTAGTTGGTTCAATAAAAATTAAGAAAGGCCAACTGATATAATCAACTTTATATAAGAAATTCACTAGATTAATGCAAAAGAAGGATCTAACGCATAACTTTTTTCTATGAAAGAATGAAGAACAACATTAATGGA
>JAOQMM010000003.1:16124378-16146820 GCA_027563515.1 Erythroxylum platyclados | reverse complement strand
ATTCACTAGATTAATGCAAAAGAAGGATCTAACGCATAACTTTTTTCTATGAAAGAATGAAGAACAACATTAATGGACACTTGATTCTCAATATTATCCCAAATCACAACTCATATTTCTGAAGGCACTATTAATAACATCATTGACTTATTTTTTAAGTTGTTTTTAGTTAATTAACCCAGTTACCTCTAATCAGGTTACATAATCACTACATTAAACTTAAAGAAGGAGCTCCAACTATAGATTAAAGACCATATAGATATATTAGTCAATAAAAAGATTCCATAGGAGTTATTACGCAAGACATGTTTACTTAAGGTATTATTAAGAATATTATGAGTCATATTTCATCCCTTACAATGTTGGTTAAAAAGAAAGTTGGTGCTTAAAGATTGTATGTAGATTACAAGGTACTCAACAAGCAAATAATATAGGACAAATTTCATATACCTTTTATTGAAAAATTATTAGATGAATTGCATTAGAGAAGATGTTTATCTAAGTTGGACTTGAGATTATGTTATCAACAAATCAGAACGAGGGAAAATGATACCTATAAAATAGCTTTCAAGACTTACTAAGGTTATTATAAATAATTGATAATGTCATTTGACCTTATAAATGTAATTGCAACCTTTCATAGTTTATGAAAACTTTGTTTCAACTACTTTTTAGGAGATTTATTTTGATATTTTTATAATGATATAATAGTGTATAGTTCACCATTAGACTAGTATATGACTCATTTAATAGAAATATTACATATTATGAGAATAAATTCTTTGCTTGCTAAAAGAAGTAAATGTGTATTTGGAGTTGACCAAATGGAGTACCTAAACCATATAATAACATCATAAATGTAACTATTAACCTTTAGAAAACTGAAGTTATGAGGAAGTGGCCTATACCTAACTCTCTCAAGCAATTGAGGGTTATTTTTAGGTTAGCGTGTTTCTATAAAAGGTTTATTAAGGTCTGTGGACGATTGAGAAGACCTTAACAACCTACATCAGAAGGATCTTTTAGAAGGAAAGAGGAGGCAAAGGAATCCTTTAAAATCTCAAGCATTCTTAACAATAACTCTTGTGTTATCCTTACCTAACTTCTTTAAAACTTTAGTTATAGAGGTTAGTGATATTGGAAAAGGTATAGGAGTAATTTTGATGCAAGGACACTTTATAACATTTGTGAGTAAATCTTTTTTCACCTAAATACATGACCTTGTTACCTCATGGAAGACAATTATTAGTATTAATAATGACTATTAGACATTAAAATCATTATCTTATAGGAAGAAACTTTATGTTTCACATTGATCACAAGAGTTTTAAGTTTCTTTTAGAGAAGAAGATAATCTACCTTGTTAGTAGCCATAACTCTATAGATTATTTGGTTATGATTTTGAAATTGGGTACAAACAAAAGGAAATGAAAAAGTATATCACTTTCCATAATATGTAGTATTGTCCTTTATTATATGATCATATATAAAATTTAGACTTTTCTTTTAAAAGGGATCAAATTGAGTTTGATAAATGATACTACACTTTAAAAGTTGATAAAAATAATTAAAGATTGTAGTTTAAGTTCTTCACCTTATATTTGGTCAAAGATCTATAAGATGGAAAAGAAGATTGGTAATCAGCAATAAACAAGAATTAAAGGCCAAAAGTTGTATCTTATTTTCATGATAACTCAATGGTAGATATTTTAGTGTATTGGACACATTTAAGAGACTTCAAGCAATTTTTCATTAGAAAGGGAACTAAAAAAAAAGGTTCAAAAAGTATGTAAATGAATTTGAAATTTGTCATCAAAACAAATATAAACTTTTATATTCATTTAAGTTATGTCATCCTCTAACTATTCCTCAATAGTACTGAAGTGACATAACTTTTGACTTTATTGAAGAATTACCTTAAATATATGAAATTTATAATTCTAATACTAGTTCATAAACCAAATGTACTCATTTTATTATTTTAGCTCATCCTTATACTACTCAGTTAATATCATTGGGTCTTCTTGTTCAGCTCATCAAAATGCGTGGCATACCATAATCAATAACCAGTGATAAAAGATCCTACATTTGCAAAAAAAGCTTTTGGAAGGAGTTTTCTAAAGGTAAAGGTTTTACTCTTAACTACCATCTACAAATTGATAATCGTATATAGAAATAGTAAATGAAAAACTTAAAACTTACCTAACATGTATGACATTTGATTATCTTTCAAGTTAGAGTGATGGTTGGTTTTGGTTGAATAATGGTGCACTACTAATTTTCACTATGTTATCGAAACCACACATTTTGAAATTGTATATGGATATGTGTCACTTTTTTGTGCCATAACTAATTAGTTATTTAAACAATTAGCGTAGTCAAATAGTAAAATTTCACCATTCTGATAGCATATCATAGAATGAAATGAATATTATGTAGAATGAAATGAATATTATGTAATAGGAGAATGGTAAGAAAATTTGTAATAGGAGAATGTTTAGACAAATTATAAACATATAGGGAAAAAAACATGAAACAAGGAGAAATTCAGAAGTTGATACCGCTATATTATGATCTTTTTAAGATAATCAATAGGATAGGTGTTCTTCCTATATTCCATGTTTCACAACTTAAAAAAACATATGGAAAGTCAAGGCAAATTTTAGTTATGATTTATAAAGATTAAGAGAGCTTGAAAGAATGCCAATAACAATTCTAAAGATAAGGTTAGTAAAAAGGTATAATAAAGTTGTTCAAGTTTTGATTCAATAATTCTTGTATGCTTTATGTTAATAATTTCTAAAAACCAACCATATAGATAAAGTTCTTGAGAGGATTAGTTATGCTTCAAAAGAAACAGTTAAAAATTAAAGGTAGAGGAATGAGAAGACCATTTTGTTAGTTAAAGAGGATCAATGTCGTTTAAAGAATTAATAATAATGTGTTGCAGTGTCATATAACTTAGGTACTAATTTTTTAATGTTGTGGCATCATGTAGTTTAGGATGGCTTAACATATGTAACAATTTAATTTTTTTTTTGTAACAACTAGTGACATATATGTTAAATGATAGTTAAGTTAATAAAAAAAGATAATTAATAAGGAAAAAAGACATAAATATCTCTTGTGGTTTAAAAAATTTAGAAAAACTATAACTTTTAAGATTCTAATAAAGACTCCTTTTGGTTCTCAATTTTTTTAAAAAAATAACCATAATCTAATTTCAGTTAAAAAATAATGACGAAACACATACAGTACAAATATTAAATGTAAACTAATTAAATGTTACTAATATGATATTCAAACTCATCTCTTAAATATGACCTAAACTAATTAAAATCGACTTAAATAATAATTGAAGATAACTATAATAAATTATTTGTTTGGGTAAGATTTAAATTTGTTCAGCTCGAGTTAAAGAGTTGGATTGAATAGTCATGTAAATAGCATTTGATTGATTTACGTCGCATGTATTTTGTCATTATTTTTAACTAAACTATAAGAGAAGAATTTGATCTAGAAAAACATAGATTAGAAATAGTTTTTTTAAAAATTTTAAAAATTAAGGAATTTTTCAAAATTTTCTTAAATAAAGATGAGATTTGCGTCTTTTACCCTAATTAATAATTTTCTTCTCCTTTATCTTATCATAATGCTTTTTTTAATTTTTAGTTAGTTTTTTTACCATACACTTAATCATACTTGAGCGTAATAGATATATTAAAAGGTTGATATCAGATTATAATTTTTGTAACTCCTTTATTATTATTGAGAGTATGATGTATTTTATTTTCTCAAATTAATTATATTTGAGAATGTGATAAAACTACTAATGTTACAATTACGTTATGTTTAAGTCTTTTCATGAGATGATAATTCAGGTTAAATTAACCTCAATCATTTATTATAAATGGATGGTTAAATATGAAGAGAGCAAAATAGATTAAAACATGTCAACGTTAGAAATATAGTTATTTTTAAAGATTTTGTCCTTAATATTAAAAATTATTGACAAGATTGAATATTAAATTTTATCTTTGTTATTACCTTAAATTAAAAAATTTTGAAATAAATTTAACATTTATTTCGTGATGATGATGATCTTTAGATAAATTAATTTTAGTTGATAGTTTTTAGTAAACTATTACATATTAAGAGCTCTAGTTGAAATTAAAATTTGTTTGATATAAACATAAATATATTGAACTATTTCAATAGTATTTACATTATTGAGATAAATGTAACATGGCCTACTTTACTTCTATGCCTATGTCCATCTTAACAAATGTATAAGCCACATTATATTATTCCACGTCGTATAAATATTACAATAATTTCCCGGAAACCTTGTCACAATTAACGTTTCTATGAAACCAAGAATGGGGTTGATTCATTTTCATATCTGTTTTCTATGGAAAATAATAAATTAAGATTTTTTTTTTAATTTTCAGTTGTTGCTTAAGTATCTTTTTGTTAACCTAAAGTCTATTATAATCCTTTTGGGTTACACATGACATATAAAGCATAAGTACTTAATTACATGCTGATTATATAGTGAATTTTTCAGTAATTTTCACGATTATATAATTTATATTGTGCACGTCTAATTAATTGTTTATGATATATAATAATAATAATTTAATTCATATTAACGAGGCCTCTAATGATGGCTTATCATTTTCCAAAGCAAGGAAGCACGAGAAGCTCATTGCATTGTGAGTTAAGAGTGTCTATGCCACATGTTACTTGGAACCGGGTATACGTTGAGGTCCTTTCCTCAGCTTTAACGTGACTTCTTTAGTCGTTTTCCGTTTGCTTTTCTGGGTTTTGGCCATTGCATGCCTAGTCCCAAGTGGACAATCGAGCTTGTGTACACATACATTGTTAGAAGTTCCAGATGTTATGGTTGTTTGCAATTCGTTTCAGTGATTAGGCTGTCTGTTTGGATTCTTGTTCAGGAGTTTTGGAAGTACTCGAGGAACTTTAAGGATTGAAGTTTTGTTCGAGTCATATCAACTTTCTAAAGTTTCTTCTTTCTTCGAACCGTATGTCTTTTCAAGTGGTAGGTGGCATGAAGGAGCAGTTTCGAGTGTAACATCGGACTTCTGATGTCTTGTTTTTTCTTTTTTTATGTTATGTTCTAAGGTTATTGGAATCATTGTTGCCAGGAAAGGATCAGTGGCTAACAATCCAATTCATACAGAGTTGCTTTAACCGGTAAGTGGTTTTCTGTTTCTGTATATTATTTTCAAGGTACCCAAAAGTTAGTTCTTCAATTTGTTTTAACTGAAGTCGACTTTTTAAAGGTGGGAATTTCTCAGATACATAGCAGGGAGAAGAATACTCATCTTTGATAATGTTTTTATGTTGTAAAAGAACACAACTTGCACACGCATGTTGTGTGCTGCCAATTTTGTTAAAGACTGGTTTAAGCTCTATAGGCATGGAATTGGAAAGTTGCTAATTAAGCTATCTGCAGCTTCTGGTTTGACACTCTACAAGTCCTGACTCAGCGGAATATTTGAAGCAATTTCAGTCTGTTTTTCGTGTACTATTAAGACTTAAGCTTAATCAGATGAATTGGTATTGAATTTTAGTTGAAACTTGCTGCTTTCAAGATGAAAAACAATGACCCACTTAGCTTTGTGGTTAAAATTTTGTTAAAACTCTAGCACTACTCCATTGTCCTAATGCTTCCTATTTTGTTGGCTAGCATTGGTCTACTGGACATTCACTGAAAATGGTTGCAGAAGAACAAAAACGTAATTGTAGATAACTCATATTAGTTCTTTTTATTTTTTATGAATCTGATAAGAATTGATCTGACTCTTGGTTTCCTTTTTTCCATTTGGGACCCAGTTTCAGAGAAAATGGTAACTAGAAAGGTTGATCTCCGATCTGACACGGTGACCAAACCAACTGAAGCAATGAGAATTGCTATGGCAAAAGCTGAGGTTGATGATGAAGTTTTGGGTTATGACCCAACAACTTTGGCATTAGAAAATGAAATGGCGAGAATCATGGGCAAGGAAGCAGCTCTCTTTGTTCCAACAGGAACTATGGGCAACCTAATTAGTGTACTAGCACACTGTGACATTAGGGGAAGTGAGGTTATTCTTGGTGACAAATCTCATATCCATGTCAGTGAGAATGGGGCAATAGCAACTCTTGGGGGTGTTCATTCAAGGCCTGTGAAGAATAACAAGGATGGGACTATGGATATTGACTTAATTGAATCTGCAATTAGAGATCCTGCTTGCCCTCTTCTGTTTCCAACTACTAGGCTTATCTGCCTGGAGAACTCACAAGCACAGTATGTGTCCAATCCGTAATTTAATTAAATTCTATGAATAATCTATATATACCCATTTTGTTCCAATATAGTCTCCTGAAGCCTTTTTTCTGTTAATAGCTTATAAAATATTTGCGTTTTTCCCTAACTTTTATCTTCGGAAAAGACAATAACCTGCTGTAATGTGTTTGTTTTGTCATGTTGGTGCTTGTGTAATTGTCCCAGCTGTGGTGGCAGATGTCTGTCTGTAGAATATACCGACAGAGTTGGAGAATTAGCTAGGAAGCATGGTCTGAAACTTCACATTGATGGAGCTCGAATTTTCAATGCATCAGTTGTGAGTAACATTTACTTAGCCACAGTTCTGCATTTTTTCCTCTACATTCTGCAGCCATATGCAGAAGATAATACACTTGAATATTCACTTGTCAGAATGTTATAATATTATGGTAATCAAAATCAGAGAGACAAGTAAGGCAATTCCAACAGAAAAACTCATCCACAAGCTCAGAAATAGTAGGGATGTATAGATATAGAACACGTGTGATTGGATGCCAGAATAGCCATGAGCTTACTCTGAAATGATTGTGCAGAAGACTTCCTCCGGACCATGTGCCAGATATCAGTTACATTTTTTCTTTTTTACAAAATCCAGGACTTGGAATTTTTCTTATTTCATTTCCCTTAAAATTGTTTAAGCAACTGGTACTTAGTTCAGGTTTTTCCGTCCTGTGTCCTATACCATCAACCTTCTTTTTCTTGGTGTTTTGAACTATATGTAATATCTAATCTAGAAGGATTGGTTTCTCAGGCACTTGGAGTGCCCGTTCATCAACTTGCACGAGCTGCTGATTCAGTTTTGGTATGCCATTAGTGAAGAATATATCAATCATTTTCCTTATGTTCTCTTGATCGGTGTGCTTTATATCTTCATCTGTCTCCATAAACTAAACTTTCTGAGCAGGTATGTTTGTCAAAGGGTCTGGGGGCACCAGTTGGATCTGTTATTGTTGGTTCGGAAAGCTTTATTTCCAAGGTAGATATCTGCACTAAGAAGGAAAATCAGATTCTCCTTATTATTCAACCACATTTGATCTTGAACTCTTTTTGTGTCTTTCTAGGCTATGATCATCAGAAAAACTTTAGGAGGTGGGATGAGGCAAACTGGTGTCCTGGGTGCTGCTGCTTTAATCGCCATACAAGAGAATGTTGGAAAGCTAGCAGAAGATCACAAGAAGGCTAAGATACTAGCAGGTATGCAGTTTATCTTTCTGCTTAGTCCACTGTAATTACTTCTCCTTGACAATTGCCAAATTCATGGAATAACTACAAATTTCGTTTTCAGAGGGACTGAACCAAATTAAAGGGCTGAGAGTGGACGTCGAAGCTATGGAAACCAATATAGTGAGCCTTTGAAAGAATTTTAATCCATCTGAAGAATTGCTTTTGTTGATTTGTCTTTGTTTCGAGCTTCATTGATTGGATTGATGGTAACACTTCTCTGTTTCTGTTGGGTTCAGGTATTTGTGGACATCGTAGAGGGCTGCAATATTACAGCAGAAAAACTAAGAAAGAACCTAGAGCTGCAAGGCGTCCATTTTATGGCATGGGGTCCCCACAGGTTAGTTATCAGCTCTTAGACATCCTCTAGCTCTACTATTATTTGCTCAGACAGAAATTCTCAGCCACTTTAGTGCTTGCCTATATCCCAAGATTTCAAGGATATCTATTTTGAGGGCCTAGCCTAGCATTACACAGATTGTTCTTCCAAGAAAACTTGATCATCTTCATTTTCTGTTTCTTTCAGCAATAGACTCGTCCTTCATCACCAAATTTCAACCAGCGATGTCCAGTATACCTTATCATGCTTTCAGGTAATTTAATTTCACATCAGTTTCCATCCTCCTATTGTCAATTTCCTCTTGAATTGGAACTTAGGAGTCCTTCATTGAACATTGCAGAAAGCTTTAAGTGGGTTGCTGCTTGACAACTAATGCAAGACCATTTCTTGTAATTCCTCGCATTTCTTCGTTACAAATGCTTAATGTTGGTGTATTTCTTCGTTACAAATGCTTAATGTTGGTGTGTGAATGGTTTCCTTCCCCTTGGTCAGTTGTATATTGGTCTAAACAACCAATCGCCTTTCCTAAATTTACTTTTGATTGATTACAACATTTATACGAGAGTGATGTGTATGTGTATATATATATATATATATAAGAATTTATTGTGATAATCAATAAAATCTTAATTAAAAATATACAAAGAAGACCTTATATGAGAGCAGATCCTCTATTCCGGTTAACCAGTTCCTATCTTATTTCATTAAATCTCATCTACACATTTATGTGGAGTCCACAGAAATATATGGACAAAATTAAATAGCACTGGGTTAGAATAACCTAACTGGAACAGAGGATCTTGTTTCGACTTTGTATATTGTACAATAACATCTTAATTATGTTTAATAAATTACTATTAGACTCAAATGTTATTAAGGTCAATGTATCAACTTCCTTAAAAATTTCATGAGCAATGATGTTATTAATACCCAACTTAATAAATTCAATCTTCAGACCGCATTAAGTTTTTTTATGTCACGCCCATATTTTGACATGACCTGTTGAACTTAAAAAACAAGAAGGAACATGAACTAATTCAATATCACAGTATAGCATAACTCATCTTCTTTTTCTACTTCATTTCTCTACTCCTTTTAGGTATTATACCATTGAAGTCAATCTTATTTATATTCACATAACTTTGCTTTTGTGATTGTGACCTAACTCTATATATATGTATTTACCTGATCAATATATCACATTACTCTACTTAGCTTTTTTAGACACCCAATTACCTCAAACAAAACCATAATACCGTATAATTAATCTCCTGTGATATTTAAGTCTATTTTACATGTAAGAAACACTCAATTCGAAAGAGATTATATGATTGGTATATAGTATATATCACGTCTTGTAAGTTTTTCAAGGTAACACAAACCTTAATTTTATTAAAATCTAACTTAGTGCTATGGCATGAATAACATGTGAATGAAGAGATATAAATCAACTCACAACACTAACCAAATCTGTAATATGAGTCATTATGAGATAATTATACTCTTTACATAATTTTTTAAAATATCAGGATCCGAGAACAACTCCCTGTTTCTATTGTAAGTTATATATTGGTAGCCATCAGTCCGCTAGATCATTTAGCACAAGTTACATGCCAAAAAATTAAAAATAAAAAATAAAAACCTAAAGGCTAATTGATAAGATATTTTTCTTACATCAGATACCTTAAATACCTACATAGTTTATAAGTGTGACTTTAAAGTTATAATTGTTATAGTATTAACACAATTATTTTTTCCCTTCATTCAAAACTCTCGAGTTACCTCTTTCAAATGTTCAAATAAAATATTAGAGCTCTTTGTTAGTCATTCGAAGATCTTTTAAGGCTACAAATACTACCATACTCCCTATTAGTCGCGACGATTCCTCTTTGTGTGCTTCCTTTACTTGTTAATCATCCTAAGGGGTGCTTGGATCACTTAGAGCAATAGCCGGCCAAATTTGGGTAAGGGCAAGACAGGCACTCGCTAAGGCCCATCTTTATAAATGATAAAATATGACTCATTTTTGCTCTTATAAAAAATAAAATAAAATAAAATAGGACCTACTTTTGACTTCATAAAGAACAACAAAAGGGGCTCAAATTTTATTTATTTTTATTCTTTATGAGGGCTCAAAAATAGACAAAAATGGGAACCTTTTTTTACTTTACCTAGTGCCCATGAAATATTAGAAACGGTCCTGGGCAATAGTAATAAGATTTATAGTAAATATAGCGAAGAATAAGAATAGATATAATCATTATAATTGTAATGGTTCGTTAGGACAAAGGAAGATAGTTGGTTTGTTAAAAATCATAAGAAATAAAAATTTGTTAAAATTTTGTTTTAGATCAAATTTTAATATATTCTAATTAATTATATTTAATTTATGCACCCCATTTATGATAACAGAATGTTTAAAATCAAATATATAACAATATTTCCTTTCCAATAACTCTTAAAAAATGCTCTAGCATTTGCTTGCATTAACATATCATCAAACATATAATATCTTCAAAATACAGTTTAATCATCTAAAATATTGTTTTGCTAAAAACAAAAAAAGAACCTATCACGCACGTTACACTTCTTTTATGAGTGGTATGACTTTCATTCCTCTTATAATCTGGGAGTATGGAATAATGCCCCAAACTCGAATATAGAAATATTATTCATCCAACGATAATATATTATCAAGCAGTTGTTTTTCGTTCCTTACTCATTCTTTTCTTCTCATACCTATTAACTAAGCACCTCTTAAGTATTAATTGTGCTAAAGGAAAGAGATGTAAAATTTTTAAATTTGTAGCAAATATTATATAAGAAAACAATATTGAATAATAAACAATATTCATATCAAGTACAAATCAATTACTCAACTAATTAACATATTTAATTTATCTTCAAATATTATTAATTTATTTATCATTAGCAGTAATAACAATATATTGGTATTAGCAATCAAAGATTTTTAATTAATAAAATTTAAATTAAGAAATATAAAAATAAACTAAGCTAAAAAACTTTGAAAAAATTAGAAACAAAAAAGTACATGAATCGGCTAATCAGTATATCTGGGCATAATATTTTACTATAAGACGAGTTTTGAGACGCGTTGCAAAAACTGTTACAACTAACTTTCATGGTAAAGATTTATTTACAATCAACAGTCCACTAATTCAATAGCAACTCTTCTAGTTCTTAAATGCC
This sequence comes from Erythroxylum platyclados, assembly GCA_027563515.1. Lineage (NCBI taxonomy): Eukaryota > Viridiplantae > Streptophyta > Magnoliopsida > Malpighiales > Erythroxylaceae > Erythroxylum > Erythroxylum platyclados. Next base: position 16,135,697 of record JAOQMM010000003.1, on the reverse strand, counting down.
ATCGTCATCATAAGTCATAATCCAAAGCGAGATAAAGTCTACTAGAAATGAAATCTAAAGTAGTAATGAAATAAGGTGAAGAGTAAGCGTTTCATTAAACTATCTATGGATACAGATCTACCGATAGAGGAGTTAATGAGCGAGTCAAGTTTATGAGACCAACTAGAGTTCTCTCAAATTACAACTTGTTTAGTGAATCTAATAAAATTAACTTAAATATTATATAAATAATATATAAAAAAGAGTAAAATATATAAATAATTTAGTCAATTTTTATAAAATATAATCTGGAATAATTTAAAAAATATTAAAATTCAAAATTAAATACAAGTAACATTTTCCCCAGACATCACATTATACTAATTAACTTAAAAAAGGGATATATCCATTTACTAATCCAGATAAACAAGAAATCAAAATAGTATTTAGTAAATTGTCGTAATTCATAATAATGATATAGACATTAAAAACAAAACTATATCAATTAACAGAGCATCGCAAGAGTATTATCATGCTAGATACAATAAATTTAGTCTTTTTATCTTTTAAATGGGTAAAGGCTGCACAACTCACATTCTCTATCAAAAGATTTTTCTTCTATAAATCCTAAAAACTATAATGATCATCAAAAAATGAGATACTATGATTTCAGTTGAATTTACATTTTTTTTAAAATGAATGAAGTATTAATAGAGTGGAAACTAATATAACAAGTAATTGAGTTTATAGCATTTAGCCTACAAAAAAGACAAAATAGCAGGAGCTAAAATAATCAAGACAGTGGGTCTAAAAGAACTACTATTAAAGCCTTAAAGATGTCATTTGCTTCTCATATTCAGTAGATAGAAGGTGCCGTGCATTGCTAGCATATATGTGAGTTCAAGCCATATTGATGATCCTATCCGCGACTTAATATTTGTCTTCGCGTTTTGCTGTATATCTTCTATTATTTCGTCCACGCTAGATACAGTAGATGGAAAGAGTGAAAGCATTTTTTATTAGAAGGACATTAGGAAGGGGCCTCCGTGTGTGGGTAAATACCCAGTTCAGCACAGAGTCTCAATGAAAACTACCATGGTGCATGGGGAGTAAGTGTAAGATCCTGACTCCAAATGGTAGTAGAAAAGTTGTAGAAGAAGAACAAATGATCTCTAGTCTCAACTGCATTACTACAAAGAACACAAGTATCATCGACATTTCCACGCCATTGGCTTCTGGTTTGAAAACGATTTTTAAGGGTAAGCCAGGTTATGAAGGATGCTTTAGGGCATATGGAGTGCTTCCAAAGGAGTTAAAATCATGGAACAATCGACTGGTTGATTTGGAATAAAGTATAGCATGATTGATTGGAAAACTTACCATTCGAATTAAGACCCTAAGAAATGCTATCTTCTGTTGTAGTGTAAACCTCTAAAATGTCTGTGCCATTCTCCATTTACTAATAGCAAAGAGACTTTGGAGTTTAGGGGTAGATGATTCCTCAAGCTTAGTAGTTCAGGATATTGAATGAGGGGGTTAATTGCCAACCAGTTGTCAAACTATGTCTTAAGTTTTAGAGTCGTTGCCAATATTATGTTTAATACAAAGGTAGATGGCAGCCCGCATATTAATCATTTGTTTTAAGAGCTAAGAGCCCTCCTAAGAAAAATCAACTTGTCAGATATTTGAGTGTTTCATGTGGTATTCATGAATCCACTTTATCCAAAAAGCGTAATGATATGTATACATTCTCTATAATTTTTTATATAGTAAAACGTTTTGCATAGTTGAAATAGAAATAATTCCTAAGCCTCCTGGCCTTTAGGGGTGATTACCTCCTTCCATTGAACTCTAGCCTTCTTGGTATTATCCGTCATACCGGACCGGAGGAAGGACATAATAACTCGGTCCATCTCCTTGATAGCCTTTTTTGGCAAAGATACATAAGCTGTCCGGTGTATACGAAGACTGTTAAGGACAAAGATAATGAAGGTGAGTCGAGTTCCATAGAAGAAAAAGCGATTCTGCTAAGCTAGAATTTGGGATTTCAACTTTTCCATGAGGAGCAACCAGTCTTGGAGCTTAGGTTTGGAAAACTGAATAAGAACTCCAAGGCATTTGAAACTTAACATGATTTATTAATTGTGAATTTTCAAAATATAATATAGAAGTATTTTTTTAAAATAAAAACCAATGATTGCATAAAGAGAATTCTGCAAGAAAGGCTACCTTTAGCCTGTAAGAAACAACAGTCATATACAAGTGAATTTTGTGAAAAATCAGTAAATGCAATTATTGGATCCTGCAAATAACCAACAGTAACAACGAGAGGACTGGTTAACAACAGCGAGTAAAGATTTAGAATCAGTGATTGACCTGACACATGAAAGTGTGTGAGCAGTGAGCGGAAACGATAGATCAGCATCAATCTATCTCAGTGGAAATTTTGGTCAAGCTCCAGTCTGGACCGTGTAGGCGCCTCAACCAACAGATTGGACTCCCGTCAGACAATGAAGCTCGCCAACAACAACATCACTCCTAGTGTTGTCATAAACACCTTAATTTACTTACTTATCTTCAGGGTTATCTGCTACAGTTCTTGCAACTCTCCAGGAGTTTTCTTGGATTGCCACAAACAATAGCTAACTTTTAATTTTCTTAATACCCAATAGTTCTTTTTTTTCTTTTTTTTTAAGTCATTGGGCACGTAAAGGAGACCTATGCCTTGGTTACGACAGCTAAAAATGTTTGATAAAGGGAGCATGTCACCTGCATTCAAGTCATGCAGCTTTTTATACTCCAAATGCAGGAATTATGTTTGTTACCCCTTGCGGAGACAATTAGGATTGCCATTTTTGTGCTCTATACTTCCCCTGTCTAGGCAGGATAAAACTAGTAGTTTTTCAAACAATAACTACATTATTACTTATTATAAATCTTGCTGAAACGCAAAATTTGAAGAGGTCTAAGTAATATGTAGTTTTATTTTTTTCGATTAAGAGGGGGGTAAATACTCAACTATTAGATATTACATCTCGTGGCCAAGTCACTCCGATGATGTCCTGAAATAAAATATTAGGCAGACTGTTGAGAATTCCTTCAAGAAGATGATGTCCCAGCTAATAATCCAGAACTAAGGTAACCAGTATATCTGCCGCTCTATTACCTTCGCGGTAAGTGTGCAGGATGTGAACATGTCACTGTCCTTAGAGTAGACATCGGATTTGCTTGATCAGTGGTGCAAAAGTAACACCTGTAGAGTGATGCAGCAATAGTAAGTCCACTAGCGTCTGATTGTCTAATTCCAGGATCACCTGTCTGAACCCCAAATGTCAAGCGGTGTATAGTCCATAGTAAACGTCCCAGAGTTCTGCAACAAAGGATGAACAGCGGCCAATATTGACAGTTTAACTAGCTAACCAACGCTATTTTGAAAAAAATGTGCAGTTTTATTTTTAATTAATAGAAAAGCTATTTTGAAAAAAAATAATTTTTCAGCTTTTTAAAATTGTTTAATAAGTTACTAATTAATGCTTAGTCCATGACACGTTTATTTGAAAAGAGCACAATAGCAATCCAAACTAATAGAATTTGTACAAGTAAATGATAATTTCTACCACACTCTTGACCGAAAATTACATCATTATTGACAGGACTAATATGATCCACACAATCAGAAAGCGTGTCTAAGTATTAGTGGACAACAATCATCCCATTGAAATGTTTCCATAGAATTTGGACTAAATGTGAAATTATGGAAATTTTGGCATAAAAACTATAGTTAAATTAGATTCAGATAAGACGCATGCATGTTACAATTGAGATCACTAGAAGTTATTCGCACCACATAAACTTGTTTATAAAAATATACGATTGTAACTGACATGACCAGTGCTCCTTTTTCTGTGGCCAGAGGGGGTTGAGGTAATTAATCTACAAGTAGAAAGAGTTCGTTTCAAAAACTGAAAAGGCATAATATACCCATTTCGAGAATTGTTGTGCGAGAGTCGAGACCCAAGTACTAGTAGCCTTAATTAACAACACTATCGTAACTTTCAAGGGGAGTGTCATGGAGGGAGAGATTTCAATCCTAAACCTTAATTAGATTTTGAAAAAATAAAAGGAAGGACAGTACCTGTAGTAACGTCCCCTCCTTTATTGGTGGGTGTGTTATGATTGGTGGAATAGTGTTTCTTACGGACACTTTCCAGTGAAATTATATTGGAAAAAGTTTCAAATTTGTTCTTGAAATTTATGTGGAACTTTTTATTAGATCTTCAACTTTATGTTTGATTAATTAAAGTGTACAAATTGAAATAAGTTCTTTTAAAATAGAATAATTAAATTAACTTAAGTTTGTATTTAATGTAAAAATTAATTGAATTTTTATATAGAATTTTGATAATTAATTTAATAAATATATGAAAATATATTCGGTTTATTTAAAGAACTTAATTCTATAGACGTGAAACAATTAAGTTTCCAAACATAATGCATGGGCTTAAAAGATAAAAATAAAGATTTTATTATTATTAACCCTTTAAACTTCTTATTTGTCTCATTAAGCATACAGGAGTGCATGGTTCACATGGGACAAAGGTAATGGAAATGAGAATAAATATGGTGAAGAATGAGAATGAATATAATCATTATAATTATGATAGTTGGTTAGGACGAAGAAATAGTTACCATTACTATTGATAATGGTTGGTTTATTAAAAATATTAAGAAATAAAAATTTATTAAATTTTTATTTTACAATAAATTTTAATTAATTATATTTAATTGTTAAAAAAGAGAGACAAAGAAAAAAGAAGTGTCATGCCACCAACGTGACATTAGTGGAATAACTTTCATTCTTTTCATAATCGAGGTTATAGAGTAACACCTGAATCTCAGATATAAAAATACTGTTTATCCAATAATAATATATTATCAAGCAGCTATTTTTCATTCGTTACCTATAACTCTCTTCCCATAACTATTAACTAAGTACGTCTTATCCTTACGACTATGATATAATTGAATTAAACCTAAAGTTAGGGTCAACATAGAAAGGTTAAGTTCATCTCTTTAAGTTACTCTTCATTTTAAATTTGTATTGTTGATTAATATTATTTAATAATATTAATATTGTTTATTTCAAAAAATTTCTTATTTAAAAATAATTAAAGTTATAATTATTCAAGTCTATTTGTTCATCTTTTTCTATATATGGAATACCTTAATTAGTTTACTTTAAGAATTTCATTAGAATGTGTAGAAAAGCGAAAATTTTCCAATTTTTGTTTAATTTATCATAGAATCAAACTCTCAATATTATGAGTCAAAAGGAATGAACGGTATCCTATAATTTTCATAAAAAGAGAAATACAGTCATTTAGTATGGTCAAAATTCATGTATTTTATAATCATTCCATCAAATATTTAATTAAAAGGATGAAAATATTTTTGAAAATGTAATATTAATTATTGCTTAAATATACTAAATTGAATTCCACATCTGCTTTCATTATTATGGCTTTTCATCAAACATTTAATCGTGTGTTTTTTCCAGTGCAAATAACATGTTTGTTAGGTACTATTTCACGATTATACACTGCTACTATAGCAAATATACCCTAATTTGCATGTATATGGACTATGGAGGGATGCCCTTCTAAACTAAAATAAACATATTAATAAAGAGATGAACATACTTAAAAAAAATAGTTATAAATTATTAAACAAGAGTTATACTATCATACATTTATAACTCCTTAAGGATTATTTTCTTCTTTAATTATATAAAATATCAAATGTAATTGGACTTAAACTCCTATTAGATACAAAATAGGGATATGGAATGAGACTATGATCCCCATTATACTAATGAGTGCTCTAAAAGCAATATTGTAAAATCAGTGCCGTTCTTTCTATACAGAACTTTCTTTTGGTACATCGAAAAAGATTTGTAGATATAACTCGTTAGAGCAAGGTGCTTAAGAACAAACAATAAGCCCAAATCCAAACATCGTGGGCAGATGTTTGATGGATAATCTTGAACAATTAGATCGTTAAAGGAGACGAAGAAGATTTCTCTGTGCAGTAAAGCAAACAAAATCATATATGTTATTGAGATTAAATTTAGTTTACTCAATTAAATTTCATCTGGTGTTAGAGATTTTGCTGGTATCTAGGGAGCCGTTCCACACCAAAAATAAATAATAATCATTATGTTCCCTGCGAATGAACAAGATGAGCCCAGGAAAACGATCCAACCCTTTTGCATATTCCTGGAAAGGAAAATGAAACGTACTCCAAACAGAGATGTGGAGTAATAAAAATTCTATAAATGAAACTATAAATTTCATCGGTGTATTGAACAGCCCTCCCACTTGCAAAACCATGCATCCCTATTGGTAGGCTTTAGGTCCCAAATGCAGGAACTCTGTTGCCTTACTATTTGTGGAAGGTTATAGCTTAGCTAGGCTCCCCATTTCCCAGTTCCCACCCACTTAAAATAGTAGTGTTTGTCTGGCTTTGGTTTGTGCCCAAAAAAGACAACTTAATTTCTTCCTTGGAAAAAGCACTAGAGTAGAGCCTAAGAGGGAAAAGGAGCATATTCATGTATATAACAATGTCTGCTTAAATATTCTTCGTTTTTCCTTTTTTCTGCACGACGGAAGTCAAGACTTAAATGCTACTTTTGACTTGTGAGAACTTTGTTTTTCACCGTAAGCAATTCAGGAAAAATTCGAGTTGAATGGAATGGTGAGATGCATGTGGATTGAATTGATCAACTCCTCTTGATTGATTTGGTACAAAATTTAGAATGAGAGTGTTAAATTATTTTTTTAACTCAAGGAGGAGAATGATATTTTGGCGTTATAGGACCAACGCCCATTTTCAAGTGCTGGTGTGGTGGACCCTTGGCTAGTATTGGACAAAACATGAAGCAAACCTTGCTTATTCACGGAAAAAAAATATATATACATATATATAAAGAACAAAGTTTAATTTTAGGTGAATTATGGATCAATCTAGGCCTAATTGTAGAGTAGATAGCTAATTAAAACAAGGCATGTGACTGTTATTTCATATATTCTTCCTCTCTCTATATATATATAATCATGCCTAGCTACTTCCTACATGGATCCTGTTGATATAACCCAGATTAACAGTACGTGAATGGAGCAAATGATTGATCCCCATCGACCAAACTGTAAAAGAAATGAAATTTTTATCTTTAAGGTTACTAGATCACAGTGGTGTGGTTAGGTTAGCTAAGAATCTTTTTAGATTGATTACTTTTGGGTGTGCACTGATGAGAAACAATTATTAGCCAAACCTACGTATTGTGAAAATGTAAAGAAGAACAGCTTCATGGAAAAGGCACTTCATCTTTACGCTTCTTTGTCTAAATAACTCATCATAGGTATATATATATAGGATCATCAAGGTCTTCAAAAATAAAGAAGACCTAGAAGAAATTGTAATAAAAACCTAGGCTAACCTAGACAGGCGCTGCTGACACTGGGATTCCAACTAATTGTCAAAAACTTTATGAGCCATCCCATTTCCAGTACAATTAATGAGACACAAAAGCTTTCATAATCACTTTTAATTTTTACACCAAGAACCTAGACTCTCCAAACCCACAAGGACAGACAAAGAGAGAGAGAGATTTTTTTTGTTCGTTTACAGGAAAGATTCAAAACAATGTAAGCTGTCCACAACTAATAGGAATGTTGCCTTCTCCTTAAGGCTTTTGTTATGTGTATACATGCAAATATAATGCAACCACTATGAAGGTTCCTCCATAGATGTCTTTGTGTCTTGTCATCAACCCTTCTACTTTTGGAGAGGTGTGTAAATTAAAACATATATATGCACGCGCTTGAAAGTTGAAAGTTGAAAGTTGGTACAGTGATTAGAGACAGCATATTTTGTGTACTGGGCTCATTGGGTCACCATCGACCCTTTGCTTGCTGCCAAACCTGTCCTATTATAGCAAAAGCACAACACCTTCTTTCTCTTATCATTTTAGCTTCTCTTTGCTTATTACATCCCATCTGATCTGAGATTGTGTTATCTGTGCCATATGGAATGGAATGGACTATGTTGCCTCTCTCTCTCTCTCTCACTTTTTCCTACTTTATTTACACTACTAACTTGAGTTGCTCGCTCTTTTCCTGGAAAGAAAATCTGATGATCTGATCTTCTCTTGAAAGCATATTTCAGAAAGTCTACTCAATCACTACTAGTGCAGTCTTTCAGTATTTCTTCCACCGCCTGCCAATTACTCTCTCTATCTCCATGCCATAGCCTCGTTTTCCCTCCACAATTTTACTCCTTTCTTACAAACCCAAAAAAAGCACCCCTTCTCGCTTCCCTCCGTCTCTTTCTCTCCGTCTCTCGTGCCACTTACATGGAAGCCATGCAAATTCTGGAGCTGATCCATTTTTGGGTAATCTAGTTTTTCCATTTTCACAAGAAAATACTCTATTCTTTGAAGCTGCCTGCAAAGAGTAAAAGACGAAGGTCTCAATACTTCTTCTGACGGAACAGTATCATTCTGTTCACCTGACAAAGGAATCTCTGTCGCTTTCACCCTTTAGCCTCTTCATTACTCATATACTTTTCTTGAAGCAAACAGTCAGTGAGTGAGCACAAACCCTAGACCTAGACACCTCCTCAATTTCTCATCAAGCCAGTAGCAGAGTTGATGATCTCTACAGTCTCTATAGCAACCGGTTTTTGAAGCTGCTAAGGTTTTGATAACAAAAACCCTAATCTCAACTACTAGATCTCTTCGTTTAATGGATTTAGTCTCTCCTTCATCAAATCCCACTTTCACAAACACTGCAATCACCAGCCCCACCACACCAACAACCCCCACAAGTGCCACTGGAACCACTGCTGGTTCTTCAACGCCAACGACATCACCATCTTCAAGTCGCTATGAGAATCAAAAGCGCAGAGACTGGAACACTTTCTGTCAGTATCTGAGAAATCACAGGCCTCCTCTTACGCTTCCAATGTGTAGTGGAGCTCATGTTCTTGAGTTCCTCAGGTATCTAGACCAGTTTGGCAAGACCAAAGTCCACAACCAAACTTGCCCATTCTTTGGTCTCCCTAACCCACCAGCACCTTGCCCTTGCCCTCTCCGTCAAGCTTGGGGAAGCCTGGATGCACTCATCGGACGTCTGAGAGCAGCTTATGAAGAACATGGAGGTAGGCCTGAAGGTAACCCTTTTGCGGCAAGAGCTGTGAGGCTTTACTTGAGAGAGGTAAGGGATTTTCAGGCCAAAGCAAGAGGTGTTAGCTATGAGAAGAAGAGGAAGAGGCCGAAACCGAAGGTAACAGCTACACCACCGTCTGAAATTCCTCCACCTGATGTTGATTCTAGTGCAGGCTAAGTCCAAAAGCAAAGATCAATAAAATAAGGAGTTATGAACCTTGCATTGAAGCCGATGTGAACTTATGGGTATATTTCTTTTCTTCATTTCTTTTACTACAGAGAGATGATTACATTATGAACTTCGTTTCTTGCTTGCTAAAGCAAAATGTTTAAGTTTTGTGGGTACCATTGGAACAGCTCTTTAGCAGACAAAGAAATGGCATAACCTTGTTCCGCACAGTTCCAGAAAGTGGTACAATAGTTGCTATAGTGGATCTAGTCACAGTAGACTAGTAGCAGAAACTATGGGACCTAAAGTTATATGCCATACTTGTGGTTGTAATTGGTATGTACTTGAACATGCAATTCCTATATATATGCTTTCAGCCTTTTCTTAACTCTGCAGTTTTCACCCTTCCATATATTGGAAATTGATACTTCTGCTCCCCACAACAAAGAATTAGAGTAATACAATGGCTTGCTCCAGATGATCAATACATTTTAGTTATTAATTTAACTGAAAATCCGAACTTATTTATATTGATGATGCAACAATAGTAATAATAGAAGTGGCGAGAGGCATTTGCTTGTGACTTGAAGATATTATTGTGTGAAGGATAGAAGAAGATTGCAGAGGTGTGAGATAGAGATAATGTGCTTATATTGGTAGGTTAGATATCCATTTCATTAGGATAATGTAGTGAAATCTAAGTTTAGGCAAAAGGACAAATCTTTAGATTCATTAATTAATTGATGCCAGCTCAAAAAACACACATGCTGCTTAGTAATTTAATATACCATTTGAGGCCACCTGAAAGAATGGGATATAATAAGTACACTTTGAGTGGCTGTTTCGTAATCCACTTGGACCGACAAGGTTTTAAAATCCTGATTAACATTAGGATTTGTTAATGGTTGGTTTTGGTGTTGGTGGTTGTTCTTTTGGAAGTAGAACCTTACATTACACTAATATGCTCGGGAAGAACTCACTCACTCTATTATGTTGTTGTTATGTTTGCTCACGTACTTTGACCATATATAACTCCATTTTCAATAGGAGTAGCAGCACATACACTTCATATTAACTTCATGTTTCTCGTTGTATAAGCTCTTAAAACTTACTTAAAAATCAACTTGTGTTCGATATTATTGCGAGTAAAACTTGACCTTTCTGGCCCATCCGATTAGGTTCATCATAAGCTAGCTTCACTCGTTCAATGCATTCTGATTCATTTTCTTTTCTATAACATTCCTTGTTGACCAGTTCCATTTCTATTTATTAATGTTTAACAAACAATGATTAATTCTTCTACACATTCTATTCTATCAAATGATGAATGTTTCTATATTCAAAATTCTGACATACAGCGGTGAATTTTCAATATCCGAAAATCCCAGTTTTTCTTATGCTATTTTCTTTCTCTCTATCTATATTTCTTTGTTCTTATAGTACATAGCTACATTTTCCAATTGAAATTTATTTCCATTTTATCTGACCCTGCATATCATTATCATTACCAGCTAAATAAATTTGATTGTACGAGTCATGCTGACTTCTTTGAGTATAGGTTTGACTATTATCTGCTTCTTGCATTGATAAAAAAATTCAAAGGATCTGAGAAGAAATGGCTTTAATCAAACAATGATGTATATGCTTGCATACTATTTCTGGAGAAAGTCATAGCAGTTGGCAGTTTGCTAAAGAACTCTCATGCAACTTCTGCATAAATTGATGTACTCTTCTAGACTATATGCTTTTCATAGTAATTACGCTAAGCATCCTGTAAAGAGCTGTATGCTCTATTTATCTGTTATAGAGGTATCTCTCACCCTACTAATGTGTAGACGTGATCGATCCATAGCTACTATTGTAGGAGAGATCTGAGCTTTCAGAACTCCAGAAACTGTTGTACTTGAAACAAATTCTTCTTTGCATTACTATATTAGTTTAGAAGTTA
>JAOQMM010000003.1:16065845-16082249 GCA_027563515.1 Erythroxylum platyclados | reverse complement strand
TTCAAAAATCCCTGGAAATCCTGGAAAAGAAGCAAAGAAGAACAGCCAATACCAAAATGTGTAGTACTGTAAAAATATAGCAATAAAATATCTCTTGTTCAGTTCCTATTTTCTGCAGTTAGGCATGCTCCAATGGAGTATCAGGATGCTAAAATTCCATACAAAGATTACCATCAAACTTAAAGTCATCAACGACCTTGACCACTTGAAGGACAACCAGAAAACTGCCCATCCAAGTTATGCTATACATTTAGAGAGCTATTCGTAATACAAGTCTTCTGTTCTTGTGTCTAAATAAATAATAGAAGTGATAAGATTAGTAACAACATATCATTCTTTGAGCACCAATTTGATTCTCATTTTCTTAACTCAAAACCTACTCAACGCTACTGGGTGAGTGGCAGAATCACAACAATACTGGAAAAGCTCACAAAAAATTACCTGGAATACAACTTGTTCACAAAGAATCAAGGGGAAAAGGGCATCTGCTGCAGGACTGACTAGATCAGGACTGTAAACAAAAAGAAATGACCAGTAAGGTAACATAAATGGCAGTGGCAGTAAAAGGAGAATCAACATATAACGTGGAAAGTAAATCTTTTATGAAGCTCAATATTGGTAACAAAGAAATTCACTCCAGGAAAAAGTAGACCAAATACCTGTAGTCCTCAAAAAGAAGTAACTGCATTAGCAACTTAAGGAAGCGACAAAAGACACCTTCCTGCAAAGTGCCATGAGTGTCTTCAACACCAGTAGCATGTGCACCTAATCCTATCCTGCCCGCACCTGTCTCCTTGAAGTGGTAACAGGCAAGAGCTTTTAGAGCTTTTAGGCACATATTAACCACTTCTGTGTCCTGTACCATAAAAGTGCAATGTGTAAATAGATGAGCCACAATTCTCAAGGATCCAAACATACATATTACATAGAGATTTTACCAAATTCTTGCCATTAAAAAGCACATTAAAAGGATGGATACACTTTGGTTCAAGTTTTTTGTTCAATAAAAAACAATCACAGAAGCTGCAATGAGCATAGTCGCATCAGCTTATGCATGGATAAGTTCTTCCAAGTAAGGGATTAACAGAACATTCAGTATTTCTAAGAGGAAAATAGAATGAGAGAGAATAAGGATAGCCATCTACCTGATGATGAAGACCATAGTCTAAAGTTCCCAGAACATGAGCAAAAGCTTCATGACTTAGTTGTGCTAGTGTTTCAGGATAAACCTCCAACATATGTGATAGCAATGAGAAGTACTGGAGAATCACAGCCCAATTATCAATTTCACATAGATAAATACAAGCATTTTGTCTCGCTTAAAATAGAGAAGCTCTTACATCGTGGCAAAGCTTGGGGTATTTCAGTAGCTCCAAAGAAATAAGAGGGCTAACTATATGAAGACCAAAGTAAATGACCTACAGAATAAGTATGTATTTCAGTAGCTCCAAAGAAGTAAGAGGGGTAACTATATGAAGACTGAAGTAAATGACCTGCAGAATAAGTATATTAGAAACCAATTAACTGATCTATGTATGCACATTTTACAACAAATTTACCTCGGAGATATTTGTGCCCTGTGCCTCTATAGAATCTGATGAGAAATCAACCTGAAATAGATATTATTATTCAATAAGCTACAGAACAATCGACACATCATTTGCACTGAAATGGAGGAAATGGTACCAGATCTTTTGAACAAAGGTTTGAAAGAAGTTGAAGAAGAGCCCGTAAGTCCTTGTACTTCTCAGTTTTTGCCTCACTCAGTAAGCTGCTAGAAAGACTTAATGATATCTGGAGGAACAGTGAAAAACGTTATATTGAGGACGGGAATGATTTTTAAGTGACACAACTGATAGGGCCCCACCGATACTCTAGACTCAGTAACCTGGATTATAATGACAAGAAGCCACTAATGATGCAGGTCTTAGAACATGAGATTTCATTTCATGTCCTCCTAGTGCAGAAAACTTGCCTTGCCAATATTGTGGGATGAGTAAAGCTGAAGCAAGCTCATGCAGAACTTAATAACTGCAGCAGTTTCTTGAGCCTCTAGGTAGGAAATTTGCCCATCCACCCAATTGACAACAAATTTAAGCAGCAGATAAACAACTGCAGACTAAGCAATTTCAAATGATTAGTATTTAAAAAATAATCAGTCTATTATATACCAAAAAACGAGCTAATGCAAGAATTAGAAAGTAAAATTAAAATTCCAAAACAGTTGAATCTGGCCTAAAATGCTTAAGTAAAATTTTCCTCACTGATTCCTTGTAGACAACAAGAAAGCAGTGTATGACAACTTTTTTCAAATTTAAAAGGAACAAGAACGTTACCGTCAATATAACTCTTAATGACACCTCATGTGAGACCAATTAATCATCATGCAACTCTGAATTTTTAGACATTAATGCGGGTGAAAGTAATGTTGAAAGTTGAGGAATAGGGTCATTGTTTCAAGTTAATGTTGTAAAAGCAAATTTACCAATGATAGAGTTTATAATATGTTGTGGTACCTCATGTTTGTAGACTTCAAGAAGAGTTAGAATAGGATTCATGACAGAAAATCCCATCTCACAAAGAGCCCTCTGAGTTCGAGGTTCTGTGGCACTTGCAGCTCCACGTAGCCGTTCCAATAAGCAACTCACCTACAATATTTGCTCTATGTTACGATGGTAAAACAACAACTGAAGTTAATCAAATGATATAAAGCTTCATGTCCTTACTGATAGAATGACATCTGGATGTTGTGCAACATGTTTGAGGTCACTCTTGTTAGTCAACTCCAGAAGATACCTTGTCATATCCGCCATGAGATCCCTTACGTACCTTTATCAGAAGTAAGGAGACATTAGACTGGAAAAGCTGGAATGACAAGGAAAATTCAACAGACTCACTGATTGGATGCCTCTGAATTTCTCATTCCATAAGCCGAAATAACAAGGGTTTGAGCCAGTGAACGCTGAGATAAAATGATAAAATTATGGTCAAAACACCAGCAAAGACAAAAAATGATATGCCAGATGTTTTAGATCGCTACCTGATTAGCAGAATTCAACAAGAACAATGCTTTTTGATTGGCAAAAGCATTTGTTAGTTCACGCCATGAATCCTGTATAAAAATATCCAAAAGGAAAAGTCTTACATAAACTTCTCTGGAAGATACCTTTGTCAAATAAATTTATTGTCCATCTTGACTCAAGAATCTGAGGAATGGGAGGAGATTTCTTTAACAAAAACAAGAATGTCATTCTAGAATTACATGGATCATGAAAGTTAGAATACAGTATAAAGAGAAATAAGGATAGAAAACCCTACAAATGTGAGGCTGAGTAACATTGAAATGAAACATAAATGATAATGGTGAAGTAATTATGGAAAAGAAAAAGTATGCTACTGACCAGCTCAACAAGGTGAATACAAACATTTTTTCGTCGCACAAGAGCGTGAAGTAATTGGTAGCACGTGAGTGCCTATCAAGCAAGAAAAAACAGGAAAGCTGTAACACCTTTTCCAAGACCAAAAATTGAGAACAGAGATTGAATTCAACATTGTAATTGAGAGGTCACCTTGAATAAATGATACTGATGGTGAACTTTGTGGAGATTATAAATGATTGTGAATGTCATTTGAAAAGAGGTAATATGGGATGCAAAATGAACTAAATAATTGAGATAAGAACATCAAGATTAATGTATCTGCAATAAAATCATTTGAACTACTTGTTATGTCAACATTATACTTTCCCAGAGAAAATAGTTCATTTCTTTGAAACTGCCTGATCCAAATGTATGCCATGCAAGCCTGATGCAACATCCACTTCAGGCCCATGATGAAGATGAAGATGTGATGTGTATGGAAGTTACAAGCAGGAAACAAGAAATAAACAAGAATCTAATATGGAATAGTCCTATAATCTGTACCTGCAAATCTTTTTCCCCAGGATATGACACGAGTGTTGTCACTGAGATACGAACAATAATGTCAAGCACAACTTTTCCCTGATTGTGCTCTCCAAAAAAGCTGAGCAAAGCTTTTCTAGATTGCAACTGCCGAAACTGAGCCTCGTGACCTTGTCCTGAACTGAAATTAATGTCTCCAAATTCTTCAGCCATTAGATAGGTATGAGACCATCTGGCAAGAAACCATATAACAGCCTGCAAAGGACGTGAACTCACAAAAGTGGTACAAGTACTGGGGCCAGGTAAAATATAATGAAACTTCCATAAAATCAAAATATAAAAGTAAACCTAAACATATTAAATAATAGAAATTTGAGAAAAAATCTAATTACTATTAAGGTACTCAGAAATAGTTGTTTTTCACACAGTTAAGGAAATGTAAAAGACATCTTAATCAAGACCATATATAATCTTCCATGTAGGCAGCAATGACATGTATAGTCTCAATAACGTGGCAAGATGCAAGTAACAGGAATGTATGTCAATCGGACACTTGATGCCTGTGCCATTCCTTGCAGGAGAACAAGCATGATTCACCCTAGATAGATTAGCACAACACATATATCAAGACCTCATGTTACAAATAGCTGAAAACACAGTATATTACCATAGATCCCACAGCAAGGTCAAAGACGCCAAGTCAGATACAACTGAAATAGGTATAAAACAGCTTTAAAATGCTGGGTACCTCCAAAAGGCGAGGACTGAAAATTGATGCCCTCATTTTAGGATCTAAACTTTGCTCAGCAAATTTAATAACCGAACTGCATGAGAATAATAACGTAAGTCAAATGAATAGTTGATTCTGATTGCATGGAGATTCAGAAGAAATTGTGGAGATAAAATGATAAATAACACCATTTATCAAAAAACTCTGACAAAAACTAACAAAATTGTTGTGCAAATAGTATGATGACAGTATTAATATTGAGAAATTCAATAGGGAAACATAAATATAAATATATAATCTAATCTATTGCCAAGTTGTATGTTAGTCGTATACCTTTTTAGGAAAGTCAATTTCTTGATATCCAAAAGATTGTGAGATCCTGGGAGACTGTTCTCTTTTCCTAGGAGAGTGTGGAATCCTAGGAGATTGATTCCTATTCTTAGAGATTGTTTCTTATTTTTCTTCCTACATTAACGTGTACATATAATCATGTCATTCTTCATGGTATTAGAGCCACGACTCTTCTACAATATTTTTTCCTTTCTTCATTCAAATCAGTCCTAAATGGACTATCGCTTAGCGATGAATGGCCAACGGAAAAACACCTCACCCTTCAATGATGATTTCAACAGTTCAAGTGTGACTAATCCAAGTGTTATGACGGAAAAGATACAATGTAACTGTGATCTTCTTCGCTCAAATTTGCCTTTTCAATTGACGAATCACATGTTGAATGGCCAGAATTACTTGGAATGGTTGCAAACAATAAAGTTGGCCATTGACGGTAGAGGCAAACTTAAGTATTTAATTGGAGAGACAACAAGGCCTAGTTTGGATGATCCAAATATGGCAATATGGAGGTTAGAAAATTCTTTGATTACAGCTTGGTTAATTAATTCCATGGAACCTGCAATCGGAAAACCTCATATTTTTCTGCCAACAGCTAAAGATGTATAGGATGAGGTTCGAGAGATGTATTCTAATATTGAAAATTCTTCTCAAATTTTCGAACTAAAAATGAAGCTATGAAAGGCCAAGCAAGAACAACATAACGTTATATTGTTTTATAACGAACTTGTAATCTTGTGACAGGAATTGGACCTATCTTATGAAGATGATTGGGATTGTCCGAATGACAGTGTTCGACATAAAAAAAGGGAGGAAAACGATAGAGTTTATGTTTTTCTTGCAAGATCAAATCAAGAATTGGATGAATTCAAAGGCCAAATTCTGGGGAGAAAGCCTTTACTCTTTATCAAAGAGGTTTTCTCAAAAGTAAGGAGAGAGGAGATGAGGTGGAAAGTGATGATTGGCAACATCAAATTAGAGGCTGAAGGCTCTATGAGGTCAATAGGAATAGAGGTTGAGGGAGAGAAAAAAAAAACAAAAAGCATGGTGTGATCACTGTAAACGTGATTCACACCCCTGGGAAACATGCTGAAAAATTCATGGGAAGTCGAAAAATTAGAAGAAAAAGCAATTGGTAGACAATTGTACCTCCCAAGCCACTACTATTGAATTCGGGCCCGAAACGTCTTTTAGCACACAGCCTTTCACAAAGGAACAGATAGAGTAAATTTGTAAAATTCTTCAGTTTCAAAATTTCTCTAGTCCAAATCCTACTTGTTCTTTAGTTCAAAAAGGTAATTATCTAATTGCCTCTTGTTTCAGTGTCAATTCAGATCATTCTTAGATAATTGATTCTGAGGCAACAGATCATATGACTAGGTCCTCTAAATTATTTTCTTCCCATAGTCCTTGTGCAGAAAATCAAAGAGAAAAAATGGCAGATAGTTCCTACTCAGCAGTAGCTGGGAAAGGATCAATTGTTCTTTCCCCTGATCTTACACTCCACAATGTTCTTCATGTTCCTAAATTGTCCTGCAATTTGTTGTCTGTCAATAAAATAACTATTAATCAAATTTGTCGAGCTAATTTTTCTTCATGTGATTGTCAATTTTAGGATTTGAACACAGGGAAGATGATTGGCAATGCCAAACAAATTGGAGGTCTCTATTTCCTCGAAAATGGATATGACTCAAACAAGCAATCCTAGAGAACTTGTCTTAATTCTATTTCAATACTTCGTGAGAATAAAATTATGTTATGGTATTTTAGATTTGGACATCCAAGTTTTCATTATATGAGACATTTGTTTCTGAAGTTTTTTACAAATAAAGATATATCTTCATTTCGGTGTGAAATTTGTCAAATTGCTAAACATCATCGAACATCTTTCCCAGCACAACCTTACCAGGCCAAAAAACCACCCTTTGCTATAATCTATAGTTATATTTGGGGACCTTCGAGAATAAAAACAATAACTGGAAAGAGATGATTCATAACTTTTATTGATGACCACACTAATCACTTGGTTATTTTTACTCAATGAGAAGTCAGATGTTATTTTTCAAAAAAAAAAAAAGTCAGATGTGAGAGCGTGTTTCAAAACTTTTATAACAAGCAATAATGGAAAAGAATACTTCAATAAGGTTTTAAGGAATTTTTTTATTGAAGAAGTATTATTTATCAAAGCTCATGTATTGACGCCCCATAAATGGAATAACAGAAAGAAAAAATAAACATCTATTAGAAATTGCAAGATCTATAGTGTTGTCAACCAATACTCCTAAGTACTTATGGGGTGAGGCTATCCTAACAGCTACATATTTGATCAATCTGATGCCTTGAAAAGCTTTAAAATTTCAAACACCTCTTAATTGTTTTAATAAATGTTTTCCTTCATCTCGATTATCACATGATCTCCCTCTTAAAGCGTTTGGGTGAACTGCATTTGTTCATATTCATGACAACAATCGAGGAAAACTTGATCCTAAAGCACGAAAAATGTGTTTTTGTTGGTTATCCTTCCACTAAAAAAGGGTACAAGTGCTCTAATCCAATAACCAAAAGATTTTTTACTTCCATAAATGTCACCTTTTTTGAAGATAAAACTTTTTTTTTCTCTCACCTCATCTTCAAGAGGAGACACGTAGTGAAGATTCATTCTTTGATATTTATGAAAATGATGTAGATATTTTCTATAATCCTAATTCAAACACTGATGGTGTCTCAAATAATAAAAATAAGGATTCATTTCAATGCCTTTACAAATTTAATCTCAAGAAAAGAATGAAATGTGTGCAAGACAAGATGGAAATCATTTTAGAGGGAAAGTCTTCTTGAGAAAATGTTCAGAACGACAAAAAAGCACAGATAACTTATAGCATGGTCAAGTCTAACCCAAAAAACAAATCCAAAAATTGGAGATCAACCCGGTAAATCTTAGTTTGAGTTGAATCAGTATTACTTGAATCAATATCTATTTCCAAGACAGATTAAACATTAATTTACCCATTGCTCTTAGGAAAGGTTCTAGAACTTGTACCAAATATCCTTTGTATAACTCCTTATCATATCAAAGTCTATCTCCATCATTTCAAGCATTTACTTCTAAGTTATCCAATGTTTCCATTCCTAAGAATATATAGGAGGCTCTAAATATCCCTTAGCGGAGGGATGCAATCTTGGAGGAGATGAGTGCGTTGGAGAAAAATAGAGTCTGGGAGGAAGTTGATCTTCTGAGAGGAAAAATACTAGTCGGATGTAAATGGGTGTTCATCGTAAAGTACAATTCTGATGGATCACTTGAAAGATATAAGGCTCATCTCGTTGCTAAGGGGTTTACTCAAACCCATGGCATGGATTATTCAAAAAAATTTTCACCTGTTGCTAAGTTAAATACTATGCGAGTGTTGCTTTCTATTGCAATTAATCTAGATTGGACTCTACGTCAGCTAGATGTGAAAAATGTCTTCCTAAATGGAGATTTAGAAGAAGAGGTATATATGGAGCCTCCCCCAAGATTTAGTGAAAGCTTCGGAAAAAAGATAAGCAAACTAAAAAAATCTTTATATGGGCTAAAACAATCACTAAAGGCCTCGTTTGAAAGATTCGCAAGATTTGTAAAGTCTCAATGTTTCTTACAGGGGCAGTCGATCATACTCTATTCATAAAAACTTCTACAGAAGGAAGGATTGCGATTCCAATGTGTAGATGACATTATCCCACTGGTGATGATTTTGAAGAAATTGAAATTCTTAACAAGATCTCTCAAAAGAGTTTGAAATCAAAGACCTGGGATATCATAGACACTTCATAGGGATGGAAATTGCTAGATCTAATAAGGGCATAGTAGCCACCTGTTATGTGCCTTAGCGTAGGACCTAGTCACAGGTCTAGACACGGCAGAATTTGCTTTAGAACCTATAGTAAATTAAGTGAGGCAGACTCGTCCTTGACAGAGCCCCCTCCTATACTGAATTTTTCAGTATTTTATAAGAGAATTCATTGCCCCCTTTATTCCATACTCTTAGCCTTTATAAGGGCTGTTAATAACATCAGAGAGAGATCCCTAAATTAGAGGATCTTAATCAATCAAAGAGATCTACTTGAATACCGATTCCTACCTGACTAAAGAGTCCTACTCAAATAAAAGATCTAATGATTAAAGGAACCTAAACTAGTAAGGAAACAAAAATAAACTGTGACTAAACAGCTAGGCCTTTCTTGTGTGATCTCTTCTACGATATTGTCTTCCCACAAAAGCATCCACATCACCACCCAACAAAAGTATATCCTGGATCTTCTAAAAGAAACTGGGGTGAGTGGATGTAAGCTATTAGATACTCCTATCGAATTCAACTTAAAGATGGGTGAAGTTAAGGAAGGAGTTCCAATAGATCCAGGTCAATATCAACAACTAGTAGAAAAGCTAATATATTTATCTCACACCAGACCAGATATTTCCTTTGCTGTCATTGTGATAAGCCAATTTATGCATACTCCCTATGAAGAACACTTGGAAGTAGTGTACAGAATCTTAAGACACTTAAAAGGGAACTCCAGGGAAAGGATTATTCTTCAAGAAAAGTGATCAAGGGAGAGTTGAAGTCTACATTGATGCAGACTTGGTAGGGTCTCTTACTGACAGAAGATCAATTTCTAGGTATTGCACATATTTAGGGGAAATCTAATAACCTGGAAGAGTAAAAAACAAAGTGTGATAGCCAGAAGTAGTGCAAAGGCAGAATATAGGGCAATGGCTCAACGAATTTGTGAAATAATTTGGCTTAAAAGAGTAATGGAAGAACTTAAGAAACCAGTGCAACACCCAATAAAGTTGTTTTGTGATAACAAAGCAGCTATCAATATTGCCAACAATCCAATTCAACATGATCGGACAAAGCATATGGAGATTGATAGACATTTTATAAAAGAAAACCTTGAAAGTGGACTCATTTGCATACCATTTGTACGTACAACACAACAAGTTGTTGATGTCTTCACCAAAGGGCTACTAAGACAAAATTTTGAGTTCTTTGTAAGAAAGTTAGACATGATCAATATCTATGCACCAACTTAAGAGGGAGTTGATATTATAGAAATAATTAACTAATTATCTTAATTAGTTGATTCTCTATAGATAATTAGTTGATATTCTATTAATTAGTTGAGATTTTATTACTTAGAGAATAAATAGATTCTTCTTAATTTAAGGAGGTGAATAGGGTTGTATTGTCCTAGATACTCCTTTTACTATTGACCAAAAAATTAAGAAAGAATTACTTTTGTCTTCTTTCTTCACCTTTATTTTCTTTTTGCATGAATGCCTTAAACATGTATTATGATAATGCTTGAAGAATTGACTCTGGCACCACAGACCATATGAGTCACTCCTCACATTTATTTCATACCTATACCTCATGCCCTAGAAATAGGAAGATTGTAGTGGCCAATGTTCTATTACCTACTATTGCAGGAGTAAGAGATGTATATACTACACCTTCTCTCTGTCTAGAAAACGTTCTTCATATAACAAAACTATCAGCCAACCTTGTGTCTATTGAAAAAACTTACACATAACCTTAAATGTTATGCAATTTTTTTTCTCTTCTTATTGCGGTCTTCAAGACCAGGGTTTGGAGAGGAGGATTGGACTTTTTAAGGAAAGGAACAGTCTCTATCATCTTGAATCTTCTCAAAAAAATCATGAATAATTTGTCCATGTCATTTTTAGTACTTCAAATAAAGATGTGATTTGGCTTTACCATTTACGCCTTGGTCACCTATACTTTAGAGTTTTAAAAGTTATTTTTCTAAATTTGTTCAAAGGATTAGATATCTCAATTTTTCAATATGAAATTTGTGAATTATATCCTTTCTTCTTAGTCTAAAAGAAGTCCTCATCCTGTTCATTTGATACATAGTGATATTTAGGGTCCCTCTAATGTTTCTAACATTTCTAGGACTCGTTGGTTTGTCTCCTTAATTGTTGATTGTATTCAGGTTACATGACTTTTCTTACTCCAACAAAAATCTGATGTTAGCACTTTTTTCCCTAAATTTTATTCCATAATTCAAAAACAATTTGGGGTTAAGATTAAAAGCTTTAGGTCAGCAAAAGTTACAAATTATTTTAATCAGATTTTGTCCACCTACTTTCAAATATAGGGAATTATTCATGATTCATCATATGTTGGCACACCTCAACAAAATGGAGTAGCTGAGAGGAAAAATGGGCATTTCCTTATAGCAACTCAGGCTCTACTCTTTCAAGGGAATGTTCCTGAATCCTATTGGGAGGACGCAGTTTCAACTGCCTCATATATGATAAATAGACTTCCCTCACGTGCGTTAGAAATCCCATGAAGACCCTTCATACATATTAAACTTCAAAATCTCAAATGGGCTTGCTTAGTCCTAGGATATTTGGTTGCGCTACCTTTGTACATGTTTACAGTCACAAAGGAAAGTTAGATCCTCGAATCATCAAATTTGTCTTTTTAAGTTAGTCACCTACACAAAAAGGGTTCAAGTGCTACAACCCTTCATCACAAAAGTTCGATACGTTATCTAATATCACTTTCATTGAAACAAACTATATTTTACCAAGTCCTATCTTCAAGGGGTGACATCAATGACGGAAAATAGTATTTTTTGAGTCTTGTCCCATTTGACCTTCTTGTGTCCATCCCAAACTCATCTTCAACCTCTAGTCCTATGTCTACCTAGAAAATATGGAAATCTCTCTTGTTTCCATCTATGTTTCTTATAGGTGTATTTCAGAAGAGCAACTATTATAAACCTGAAACAAGTCCAAGAATTTAGTGCAAACTCTAGAAATGGGTTCACGGTAAGAACTGATCCTCCTTTACATACACAATCAATTGAAACAATCACGGATGACTTCAGCTTTCTATTGATGTTAGGAAAGGTACTAGAGAGTGCACCAAGGGACCACTATACCCATTGTCCCATTATATATCACTTAAACACTTGTCACCAACCTACAAAAAATTCAATGCGTCTAAAAGGGAATAGAGGAATGCTATGAGATAGGAAATGGACGTGCTCTAAGGAT
This sequence comes from Erythroxylum platyclados, assembly GCA_027563515.1. Classification (NCBI taxonomy): domain Eukaryota; kingdom Viridiplantae; phylum Streptophyta; class Magnoliopsida; order Malpighiales; family Erythroxylaceae; genus Erythroxylum; species Erythroxylum platyclados. Next base: position 16,070,194 of record JAOQMM010000003.1, on the reverse strand, counting down.
ATGGGAGATTATTGATAAACCAAAGGGAAGAACATAGTGATTGTAAATGGATCTTCACACTGAAATATAAGGTTGATGAATCAGTAGAGAGATATAAAGCACGATTAGTTGCTAAACGATACACTTAAACTTATGCGATTGATTACTAGGAGACACTTTTTGAGGATTTTGTTATCCTTAGCAACTCACTTTGATTGACAACTTCTACAACATGATGTGAAAAATACCTCCCTTCATAGATATCTAGATGAGAAATCTATATGAACATTCCACCAGACTTTGAAGAAAATACAGGTAAAGTTTGTAGGTTGAAAAAAAGCCTTATATGGGTTGAACAATCTCCCAGAGTATGGTTCAGTAGATTTGCTAAAGTTATGAAAGGGTCAGGATATAAACAAAGCCAAGGTGATCACACTCTTTTCATCAAGTACACAGCTATAAAGGAATGACAGCAGTTTTAATGTATGCTGATGATATTATTGTAACTGGAAATGATGAAAAAGAAAAGTAGGAATTGAAGCAATGACTGATCAAGGAATTCGAGATAAAGCAGCTTGGGAAATTGAAGTACTTCGTCGCATTTTCATTTCTCAACAAAAGTATATGATTGATCTCTTGAAGAGGACATGAAAGATTGGGTGCAAATTGGTCTCTTCCCAATGGAACCAAATCATAAGCTTGGAGAACCGAAAGAAGAACTAGTTGCTGATAAAAGATGTACCGCAGGCTAGTAAGCAGGCTCATATACCTAGCTTATACTCAACCTAATATAGCATACTTAGTAAGCATAGTTAATCAATTCATGCATGACCCCAGAGACTCACATCTACGAGTCGCATATAGGGTGTTGCCTTGCTTAAAAGGCAATCTAGGGAAAGGAATTCTGTTTAAGAGGAATAATCATCTCGCCCTAGAAGCCTATACTGATGCAAACTATGTAGGATCTTTAGTGGATTGAAGATTAGCCACAAGTAACTATACTTCCCTTGGAGGCAATTTGGGGACTTGAAGGAGCAAGAAACAAAATGTTGTGGCTAGATCATCAGCAGAATCAGAGTTTAGAGTAATTACTCAAGGCTTGTGCAAGTTGTTATGGTTGAAGATTATTCTAGACAACTTGAAAGTTAACTGGGAAGGTCCTATGAAGCTCTATTGTGACAACAAATCAGCCATCAATATTGCACATAACCCATTCAACATGATAAGACAAAAAACAATTGAGATTGACAAACATTTCGTCAAGGAAAGATTGGAGGAAGGGTCTATATATAGGTCATATATTCCATCAGGAAGCCAACTATTCTAACAAAGGGATTGAATAGTTCAAGTGTTCATGATATTATTTCCAAGTTGGGAATGGAAGAAATATATTCCTCAACTTAAGGGGAGTGTCGAGTTGTATATTAGTTGTGTACCCTTTTAGGAAAGTCAATTTCTTGATATCACAAAGATTATGGGATCCTAAGAGATTGCTCTCGTTTCCTAGGAGAGTGTGGAATCCTAGGAGACTGTGTTTCCTTTCCTACGAGAGTGTGGAATCCTAAGAGACCTTTTCCTTTCTTAGGAGAGTGTTGAATCCTAGGAGATTGATTCATATACTTAGAGATTGTTTCCTATTCTTCTTCCTACACTAAGGTGTATATATAACTGTTTAATTCTAAATCATTTCAAAGAAGGAAAAAATCATTTTCCCTTCTACTTTGTATCATCTATTAAGTTAGAAGTAACCAGCTTACGCTAAAAAATAAATGGTTGCTTATATAAGAAGCCATAAGAACTCAAATAGTCACCATTTTCTGTGCCTGCAGATATATGTCGTCAAGCATTTCTATGACAGCAATCTGAATGCTATTGACCAAATTATGGTAGTAAATCCTTCCCTGTAACAACTAATATAGCCTTGTATCTCTTATTATAAGTCTAAATTGCTGGTATAAATAAATTACAAAGGGGGATTAACACTTCCATATCAAAATTCACCTTAAGATGGAGACATTCTCCTTTGTTTCCCATCTTGTAAACAGTCATTGTATAACTACCAAAATATTTTTTGAAGAATGATTTTCCTCAAAATCAAAAGTCAGAAACTTACGCAGAGAGAATAACAACAGGATGTTTTGCAGCTTCCACAGCTTCCGCAAATTGAGTTTGTATTGTAAGTGGAACCTGGTTATCCCATAACGAAGTGAAAGATTAACAAATTAAACTAAAAACAATTGGCAGTGCCATAGAAATTCTAGCATAGCAGCTAAAAATCAAAATTATTTTGCAAGAAACAGAGAAACTTGTATCAAAAAAAGTAACGCAATTTTCTGTTGCAAGTCAGATCTCCTTCTTTGAATCCATGCAAATACTATAGTTTTTAGATGCTAAATTTATAGATTCGACAATCATGTTCTGACATTTCAATGATTTGTTGAAACTTTTGTTGAAGAGGGATAGTCTCGTACTATTAAATTAGGAAAACCAACCACATTTAACTGAAGCATGAACACTGGTAGTACGATAGGCTGCAGTTTGAATAGACAGAATACCTCATATGTTGATAGCAATCAACTAGAAAAGGAGGGCATCACAAATGGAATTTAATTGTAGAGTGCATAAGCAAAAATTTTGATAGGTAGGAGAAAAAAATGAAAAATTTTCAAAACAATAAATGTTTAAGCACAACTGATGCTGAGCATAAGGTATGGTCATATACCAAGGGCGTTTCTCCCTCCCCTTCATCAGCAAGCACATGCCCGGCTATTAACAACAATGAATAGATTTCCTCCAAAGTTGGAATTAATTCAATAATGTCCCTGCCCTACAAAGAAATCAAATGATATGAGAGATGGGCCAATTTCAGAAATTGATTTGTGGCTACTTCCCAGTAGGAAGCATTTCATGTTCAGATCCAATATCCATGGCAGACTAAGACTCCACAAATTCTTGAAGTAACTTGGATTAAAATATACTTTCTATTTCACCAAAATTGATGATCCTTGTCTCCATAATCTTTCTTGAATAAATTGAGGATGTGAAAATTATGAGAAGCAGAAGGCAATAACCTAGCTCCTCTGGCCCATTAGCAAGCTAATTTAGTTAATTACTGGTTGGTCAATCATGAATTAGAATGAGTGTTGGGGGGTGCTTTTGACAAGTTCTATAGACAGTTTGATCTCAAACTAAATCATTGTACACTAGTTTTCTTTTTTGTTAAACAGGCATATACTTTTGCAAGTCTGGGCAGGAACTCCATTGCTAATGAGGACTATGGTAAACCATCCTAAAGAAAATGGAAAATAATTAGGGAAATTGATGAATTAGAACTTCATTCACTTCTGAGTAATTGCTTTAGCAAAGTTCATTCACTTCTGAGTAACTGCTTTAGCAAAGTTTCTACATCATGTCCATCCTTTTAGACTGAAGGCCAAATATATCATCTAGATCAGCTTGCATAATTTTTACTGTACCTTAAGAGAGGTTGTTGGGCTTAAAAGACTAAATCCAACACATGAACTCTTCTATCTAATTAGCGATGAAATGAAACCAATGTGGAAAGTTTAAGTCTCAAAAACTTTTTCCAGAGGGCCTACAGGATACATTAGGCGAATCCAAGTTTATACACATACATGCACAAATATATACATGAGACAGAGTCAGAAATATCTGCTCCAACAAAGGAAATAGTGACATTTTCTAACTACAAGTACCTGATGAAGTCGTGCCAAGCGCTCAGAAAATAGCCTTGTAAGTAAAGGAATTGTAGCATCAACTGCTGCTCTTCCAATAAGAGCATAAGAACTTAGCCGTTCGTCCATAGCTGCAAGACATACCACAAAGATGTTAAGTCACCTTAACCCAAAGATGCAAAACAAACCAAAATAACTAAGATATCCACCAAAATCAGCCATCTAGGAACTTAATGAATGTTACATGAAGAAACCGTTTCCATACCAGAAATAGAAGCCTGAAGGTAGTCAGAGTCATCATCATCATTCATTGCCAATGTAGAAGCCACTACAGAAATATTTATAGAGTTCCTTATGTTAAAATAATTAAATATTGCTAACATAACCAATGTACTCGCTGAAAAATCAAATTATAAGGCATGTTTACCTCTTAATTCACACTCTACAATCAAAGAAAAGAGATTGGCTGCAGCATTTACCCCTTCAAGAGGAAGCAATGCATTCCCTTCAGTATTATCAATGGGCTGAAGAAGTTAAAGAACTTCAGTCTATAGCAAAGCCAGATCAGTACATGAAGAATAGGTAGCTCTATTTCGCGGCATGGGACCTTCCCACGGGCAACCTAGCATGATTCGGGGCCAATCTCGTCTGCGGCCAAAATGCCCATCGATGCCC
>JAOQMM010000003.1:16017447-16028783 GCA_027563515.1 Erythroxylum platyclados | reverse complement strand
TATATTTAGTTATTGGTTCTTTATATCCAAAATGATGATCTCAATTGTTTGATTTAACTTTTTTGGACAAGATAATATTCCCAAGTGAGTTCACATTAGGGTGTTATTAGTTAGGCTCTAAATCAAGTGTATCTCCTTTTGGTATCCTATTTCTTTCTAATTTATGGTTATGGGTTCTTCTTCTAGTTATCATTCCTAAGTATCCTTGTTTTCATATTCCTATTTTCATATTCTTGTTTATCAAATTCATGGTTTTGTATTTCTTTTAAGTCAATTTTTTGATTAATATTGCTATACTATCAAATTAAGTGCCACAATTTAGAGTTAAGTTCAAAACTCTAAGAGCTACACTAAGAACCCCTCTTCTTTTCTTCAGTTTCAAGTTTGATTATTTTCTTATTTAACTTTGTTTGCTTCAAGGAAAAAAGGTATGAATTGCCTCCTAACATTTCTTAAAAAGTCTAAGTTAGTCCCTACCATTATCTATAGTATCACATTATATTTTAACGTTTTCAAAATAGTACTAATAGCATCATAAATCCTAAAAATATAAGTTTTTGGAAGTTTCTAGTATGTGGGTCATCAATTTAAATGTAATCTTAAACATAATTTTTTTAAATATTTGTTAAAGGTGTGATTTTCACCTTAATGTTTCATAAAAGGTCTACATAAGCCCTTACCATTAAATTTGTTATGACTTTTACTCCTTATTTAGTGTGCAATGTACTATTTTAATAATGTTCGGGTGCAAAATATTATCATAGAAAATGTCAAGGGCTCACTTAGACCTTTTGTAAAATGTTGAGGTGCAAATCACACTTTTGGCCTTTACTTTAGTGATATATAGTTACAAAAAATTAAAAAATAGAAAGAAAAGAAGTAGTAAAAAATGTATCTTAATGAAATTTTACTATTAGTGAACTAATATTTGCTAGATCTTTCTAGATAAACCCACAAATCACAAGATCCTAAGAGTAAAATAGTTACTGATTGTGAATAAACAATTTGGTTTAAGAAAACTCCTTCCAATTCTGGTTTGAATGTATGTCCATTTCTATTCATTCTTGTATTTCTTACTTTCAAACTATTGTTCCCTTTTCATCTAAACTTCCTTGTTTCTTTCTATGGCCAAAATTCTATTATGGATTTTGGCTTGTTACAAGGTAGATTTTATATTAAGTTTGAAGTTGGTTCTTTTAGGTGCTTACGAGGGAAGCAAAAGTGGTTAAAGGAAAAATTGAAATTCCATCTTGATAAAAGTCAAGATTGAGAACATGAGTAAATCACACCTTTAAGTGTTAAACATACGAGGAAGTGTTTGTGAGGATTTCATTTATTTACTAACCTTTCCATTCAAATATATGGGTGTAATTTATATTGATACAAAGGATGTTTTGAAAAGATAATCCCAACAAATTTTAACTAAAAAAGGGGCATGTGCCACAAATTTCCAATCTACAGAGGATGTTATGTATAATCGAACCTCTAAACAAAATGTTGATGATTATAATGATGATAAGATGGGTGAAGAAGAGGCTAACTTGATGTCTGAAGTTAACTGGGATATGTTTACAATAATTAGAGTAGGCAAGAGAGCCTATGAGAATGTATGGAGGCCAAGAAAGGGATGGAAGGGAATATAAAGGACAAATAACCCTAAATAAAAATTTTGGGAGTATTAAGATGAAAATTCCTTATTTCTAAGGAAGGAATGATCCCAAAGCATAATTGGAGATTAAGTATGCTTTATAAAGGAATAAGAAATAGAGAGACAAAGGAAACAAATTATACCTTTGGGTATGTTTTAAAAAGTGTATGAGAATAGTGTTAAAATTGAAACCAATCAGTAAAGAATGTGAATTTAAAGGATCATAATAAGAGGCTATTAGAGTGGTCTTACTAAAGGAATACACTTCCATTCAAGTTCAAGTGAATAGAAATTTATTTTCTTTACTGAATGTACCAAGCATAAGAGTGGGAGAAAAAATAAAACTTATATATGATAAAAATTTATTCGAAGGAAAAGAAAGTGAAACTTATGTAGTGGAATTCACTAATTATATCATTAATTAGTGGGATTAATTGTTGACAAATAAGAATAGGGATGATAAGAGACATATAAAGATATTAGATAAGTTGAAAGCTCTTATAAGGAGGATATTTGTATCAAATCATTATTATATGGATTTATATCAAAACCTACAAGAGTTAAGTCAAAGGTCAAGAATGTTGAGGAGTATCATAAAAAAAATATATGATAAAGATACTATGACGTAATATAGAGAAGCTAAAATGGCTCAATTTCTAATGGTTTAAATAGGGATATATCCAACTTAGTGGAATTGTGCATCATATAAAGATGGAAGACATGGTGCACAGGGACATAAAGGTAGATATATAACTTAAGAGAAAGGGAGTAATTAGATAAACCTCGATTCTAAACTTCTATAGAGGTAAGATTAGGATAAGGATGATATAAGTTTATTCATAAGCAATCTTGAGGCTATTAAGCGTAAGGAGGAGCCTTCAAATAAGGGAAAAAGTAAATTTGATCTTTAAGAAATCATAACAATGATTATTTTTGTTATTTGTGAATATTACTTATAACTTTATATTGTCCTAATAAGAGAGCTACAATAATGAGAGATGATAGTGTAAAGGAAACAAAGAGTGATATGATAAAGTTCTTAGTGATGTAGTGCCTATACGAGCTAGTCATATTTGAGCCATCTGTAATGTTTTTAAGCATATGTACACTTTTATACAAAAAAACAGATCAATACTCTTGTACCTCTAAACCTTGATAAATATATGGATAATAATTAAATATGAAAAGGGAGTGTTAAAACAAGAATGCAAGTGAAAGAAAAAAGTGAAAGTGAGAAATGTAGCAAAGAAAAGAATAAACAAGTGAGTTTTAAGGTTGGTCTCAAGAGTAAGGGAAAAGAAGTGAAAGTGAAAAAATAAAGAGACAAGAGACTTTTGTGTCAAGGAGAGTGAGTTCAAGAATGCTTATTATGTTAGTAAGTTGGTGCTAGTAATTGTATAACAAAAGAGGCTTATTATAATACTAACAAACTTAATTCTTCTCTTTTAAGTGTACTTGTTTGTTTATTATAGGAGTTCAAGGATATGTCTTATATAGAGGCTTCTAATAAATTGTCATCAATTAGAGGGATTAAACGTAAAGTAATATTAGTACTAGGGATTGTCATACCTAACAAAGTCATATTTAGAAGTAATCTTGAGGAGATAAAGGAGGTTTAAAGGTAAGTGGATAAGCACTAGGAAAGGGGTACGTGTGGGAAATCATGAGCTACTTATACCTAAGAAAGACGATATACATGATAAAGGAATTTTCTAATCAAATAAAGAAGAATTGGCAAAAGCTTTTATTTGAAAGGGTGAAAAAACTGAATTTTTTTAGATTGGGTTTTTAGTAGACCAGGTTGATTAAATGAATAAGTTCATTAAATTAGCCAAGTTATTTTTACTAGGACAAACATTTTCTAGAAAAGGAATTTTAGAACTCCTATCAAGCCCAAAGGCAAAAGGCTAAAAAAATTTAAGATAAATAATAATCAAATTCAATGGGCTTACTAGACTAAAATTAAAACAAGCCAACAAAAGCAAAAAGGTAATCAATCTTAACAAACTTGTAGGTCTAACTATTCTATTGACCTTTGATTCTTTAATTACAAGGATTTTGGGCCTTTGGGGGCTTAACTTATTCCTTTTTTTTCTTTAGTCTTTTCTCGAAAATATTGGTCTTAGCTTTAATTCTCGTTCTTGCCAAGCAATCATTCAATAAAATGAAAATATACAACTAAGTAAAAGCTTCTCTTTTTTTTTAGGGTTAATTTTACATTTTAGACCTAGACATTAGGTATATTCACGTCAAATGCTCAAGTCCAAATTATATTAAATTCACTATTTGGGCTTTGAATTATTCAAATTGAAGCTTAAATGTTCCTTTAAGTTCATAAAAAATATAATATTAAACTAAAGTTAAATAAAAGAATAAAATTTTTTGTATGACATATACATAAGTGTATAATCTTGGAGTGGAATTCATTAAGTGAAGATGACCTAACACATGAATCTTGGAGTGGAATTCATTAAGTGAAGATGACCTAACACATGGACTTGTGCCAAAAAATGTTTTTCTCTAGAATATCAAAGCGAAGACACATGCTAAATTACGAGCATATTGGTGTGACAAAGGTTTTTCTAAAGAAGTATATAGCCTAGGATATGAACATTTTAGTGCCATGTCTTTGTTCGTGGAGAAGTAGTGAGTTACATGGCTTAATACACAAGCATGTTAGAACTCATGTCTATATGTGAATAGAAACTCTAGAAGTGCATTTTTAGTTTTTTTTTAAACTCTAGAAGAATTTGATGACTTATCAGAATCATATTTAAGTTAAGTTGAGTATGGTAAGGAGGAAGTTATGTAGAATTATATTAATTAGATTTTACATATCAATATACTTATTGTAAACCTAGTTCTTCATAAAAGTGAAAATATGTAATCTTTATTTAAAGATTATATTAAATAGTGAAATTAGTCATTTTTGCTCACGAGGATGGACGCACATTAAAATTGTCAAAACCTCATTAAGATATTCTTATGTTCTTATTTATTTCCTTTCATACTACTTTATTCTTATTACACATTGTTTCTCAACGGTTGTCAAATCATAGTTGAGGCAATAACAAATATGATTGTAAGGTTTAAAGTGGAAAAGTTCAATAAAACTAGGAATTTTAAATTGTGATAATGAAGTCTGAAGGACTTGCTGGTGTAGTAAGGCATGCTAAATGGGTTATAGGAGAATAAACCTAAACATATAGAAGCACTCGACTTGAACAGTTATAGGCATAAGTAATTGGAACCACTATATTTGGAAAACAAGGGCATGTACCACATCATAGAGATTACATTCCTTAAGGAGATTTATAAGGAAGCAGGAGAGTTAATATATGTTGAGGGTTTCTCATAAACAAATTGTACCTAAAATAGATGACACATGTAGTTGGATCATTTTAGTGAGTAATGGGTGGAAAAACTTGATAAAGGGAGTTTATTTAATAGTTTTAGGCCCTATAAGTTAGACTTCTGCAAGTTTCGTGCATTTAATTAAAAAGTCTAGAATAGACTTAAATGCATAAGTGTTTAAAGAGCAACATATATTAAGGAAAATACATAGAGAGAACATGTCAAGGTCAATAGAGAGCATTACTAGTTCAAAGGTGTTACAAGTTGGACTAGAATAGAAAGGAATAAATGCTAAAAGGGCTAGAAATTTTGATTCAGAAAATGGATCAATGTCAAGAGAAGAGCATTAGTATACTAGAACCAAGGATAAAACAAGACGTACCACAAGGTCGCTAAGTAGATTTAGTTGAGAAGATTCAATCTCGTATACTCTTACCATCAGTAATAAGGATACCTTTCCAATGACTATGAATGGTCTGGGAAATGATAAGTAATTGTTTGTTTTGATAAAAGAATGTAAGGTTTTAAAAACTTAGAGAACCAACTTTATTTGGTCAAATCTTATTAGAAAGCTTCGCACCTTAGAAAATGAAGATAACATATTGATATATTCAATTATCATAAAAAAAATTTAAAGCCTTTAATTAATATCTATAGATGTTAGACATAGTCATCACCTAACCCATGTAAAATATATCTGTCAAAATGAAGATTGTTACGAATAATTCACATAAATGAATATACAACCTTCGAGGAATTTCTGGCAGCATGTTAATTAAAGATTGTATGTTCTCAAAGGTGGAGATTATTTTGTTAAAGGCATCCAGATGTGAATTTCTATTTTATTTGTCTACTTTATCTTCTTTACTCTATCCATGGAAACAAAAAAAGAAATGGCAGTTCAAGTTTTTCGAACAGTAAAAGTTCAACAAATCAACAGCCTAATACATATTCAGAATATCCATCTCGTTGATGAAACTAGTCACTCAACATGATCTACGTGAGGATGAATGATTCCATCAGGTTCATTACTTCTTCACGACATGGTATGATCATTCGGTACAAGTTAATGATAAAACTGTGGGAGCTTCATAACCTATGCATTCTGTAAATTCTTCGGTTCGTGCAAAAGAAAATGTTGAGAATCCGATCAAAGTGTGGATGTTTTCTGCTTTTATGTTACTCTGTCGTGATATGAGCCTTCTTTCTCGAGCAACAATGGATACTACACCTTGAGTGCTGGAGATGAGACTAATCCTCTCATACACATCATGCAGCATTTGACCTCTAAATACACCCGTAAAGTGTTCAAATAATCCCATGGTCACAGTCTTTTAGCACTGGTCCAAACTAGCATTTGCCCTTGTATGCTTAAAGTCGAAAATAACAGGTACACGAGCAGAACCTCTTCTGGTTCCAAAACCATGTAACTAGACAGGCAAAGTTAATTCTTAGCATCTGAATGTGCAAGGTCTCCGTAAGCCTCTAGCAAAGGGAAGACCTTATTCAAACGAGTTAGCGATCCTTCAGTTATAGCATCCAAACTCTGAAGAGCATTGGCCAACTCCAGGGCTTCCACCCTAAATCCTGAAAAACCAATCCCTTCAATCAGCAGTGTGTAAGTTGTTTCATTAGGCTGGCACCCCTCTTCAGTCATTGCTGCAAGCACTTCAATGGCGTCATCAATTCTATGTACTTTGCACAAGCCAAGAAGAACAATATTATAACTGACAACAGTTGGCTGAAATCTGCTATTCTGCATGTCTACTAACAACCCAATGGCTTCATCCACCATTCCATCTCTGCACAAGCATGAAATGAGTGAATTATAAGTTATCTCATCTGGGTCTATCCCTTTACTAAGCATCTCCACGATCATTTCCAGGGCCTTATACCTATATCCGCAACTCCACAATGTACTAAACATTGTGTTGTAAGAACTAACATTTGGAGGACAACCCACATCATCTAGCTTCTCAAAGATTTCTAATGCGTGATAAGCATTTCCATTCCTACATAAAGTGGCCATAATTGTATTGTAATTAACAATATCAGGCAAGCAACCATCGGAGATCATATGATCCAAGTATTCAATTGCCACGTTTAAATTCCCCTCCCTACAGAATGCAGAAATCAAGGGGTCATAACAATAAGCATCCGGGGTCAAACCCTTTTCCTTCATAACTTTAAGCAAGTTTACTGCTTCGTCAGTTTTTGCATCCCTACAAAGTGAACTTATCAAAATACTGTAGGTAACAACATTTGGTGCACAACCACTTGAGAACATCTCATTCATTAAGTGCTCCCCTTCACTCCAGTTCCCTTGACTAAGAAGTGCTCTTAACAATATATTGTATGTCATTACATCAGGCTCACAACCCCTAGAGTTTAAGCTCCTAACCACCTCAAAAGATTGACTGACCATCCCTTCTTTGCACATTCCTCTTACTATTGCATTATAAGTATAAGAATCTGGTTGAAGCCCTCTTGATAACATCTCATCTAAAAGCTTCATAGCTTCATCAATCCCACCTTCAAGAATGGTCGCTTCTATCAAAATTGTATAAGTAATAACAGTAGGCTCGCATTTATCCTTCAGCAATTCTTCAAAAACCTTAAATGCCAAATCAAGCTTCCCCCTACTGCAAAAACTACCTATCATTATGTTGTATGTAACAACATCCGGAGAAAATCCCCTACTTTTCATTCTATCAAGCACTCTATTAGCCTTTTCAATCCGATTAGCCTTGCAAAACCCACTAATCAGCGCATTATAAGCAAAAACATCAGGTTTTCCATAAGTTTCCAAAATCTCCATGACCCTAGCAGCATTTTCGATGTTCCTTGAATTAAAGAATCCCTTAACGAGCTTCGTACACATAATAACATCAGGCGTATAACCTTTAGCTACCATACACTCGAGAAAGTACAGAGCTTCATTGTACTTGCCGGCCTTGCAAGACCTATTAAGCAGTTTCATCAAATGGGTCTCCTTAAAATCAAAAGACAAGACATGAGCTGGTGATCTGGCTTCACCTGAAGCCTTTCTCTGGGTTTGATAGTTCTTGGTATCATTATAGATAGGTTTTTTACAGTAAATTACGGTGTTTTGAAGCGAATGTGAAACGGATTTTGGTTTCTGGGTAGTGGAAACAAGGCCGCGAGGGATTATCTCAGTTGACAACAGTGTCATGTTGATGGGGTTTGGGCAGAGTTCACTGCTTAGCTTTCATGGATCAACATTTCTACAGAAGTAATCATGCGAAGAAAAATTTAGAAGTACCTGAAGTTTTGCAAGGTCGTGAAGAATTATTTGTAGTCTCGTCTTAACAATTCTTACCAGGGATTTTGACACGGAACAGAGAATCTAGTCGCTATAATTTCGTTGGATCAAGTACGTCTGTTTTGGATAAGGAGTCACATACCATGTAGTATAAGGCTATGGATAATGGATCGGATCAAGGATCTTCCGAGACCTGGTATCAATACAATAGTAAAATTTCTCAAATTAGACCTTTAAAATTTAGAGTCCATAAATAAGTCCACTTATCTTAACTTTAATATTTTTATTAAAATATAAATTAAACCTTAATATTTTGGAATATTCAAAAGATAAAAAATACAAAATGTCTTCTAAAATTTCTTTAAAAGTCTAAATTAGTTTCTATCGTTATTTATAATAAAAGTTAAATATTAATATTTTATTGTGTTTAAATTAAATCTTAATATTTTATAAACGTCCAAATTTAATCTTACTTAAATAAAAATTTTAATAAAAATTTGACATTGTCAGTCATTTGTCACGTTAGTAAAATAATAATATTAATAGATTTATAAACATGTATATCACATAACAATACGAGGACGAGTCATAAATTTTAAAAACTTAAACTATTATAATTAATAAAATTATTATCTTAACTAATAATGCAGGAGACACAACATCATTGGACTTAGAGGAAATGGTTTTAGTGAAAAGGGTGGATTCATGGGAGATAAAGGAGCTAAAGATGTAGAGAGAAAGAAAGAGCCAAAGAACCCAATTGTAGTATAGGAAACAGATGTTGTTCTTGTCTTGTTGTACTGCTCTCCTCCCATATTTCTTATTCAAAAGCTTTATTCTCACATAGAACCCTCTGTTCTTGGCGAGTCTTGAGCTCCATCATATTCTCCCCTTCTTTTAAAAACATACTCTTTAAGCAGAAAACAATATCCAGAACAGGAAGCCTTGATTTTCCAGTAGTTGAGAGGGGGCTTTCATTAGTGGTTGGATGAAAAAGTAGAGAAGGAATTGTGACTGGAGACATGGGTTTATTGGAACTTCGTTTTTAGCACTTAAAACAAAACTAAGTACGTTAAAAAAATAATGGGAAAATATTTTATTTATAAAAATGATAAATTTGTTAATTATAATATTTTAAGTTTTTAAATTTATGATTAAGTCCCAAAACTCATGTCCTGCACATTTGACATTTTTGGATCTATTCTAAAGATAAAATATTAATTAATTAACGTAACAAATGATTAAGAGCGTCAAGTCTTTGCTAGAATTTCCATTTATATAGAGTTAAATTTAAATATTTATAAAACGTTGTTGTTTAATTTGAACATAGTAAAATATCATTTAACTTATATTTAGTTGCAAACGTTTAGGTTATTTTTACTTCTTTTTTTTTAATATTTTCAAAACGGAATTGGTAACACCCTAAATCTTAGCTGAAGTAAGTTTTTAACAGCCTTTAGTAAATGTGTCATAAATTTAGCCTATATTTTGTCACAACTAGACAATTGGAACCTATTGATCCTACAAATGCTTTCTTTAGACAGTTGTTAAAAGTGTACTTTTCTCCTTAATATTTCACAAAAGGTCTAAATAAACTCTTATTGTTATCTTTATTACCTCTTTTAAGGTACAATGAGTACTATTTTAATAACTTTAAGGTATAAAGTGGTACTAGAGATAACGGTAAGAATTTACTTAGACTTTTTATGAAATGTTGAGGTGCAAATCACATATTTATTCTTTTCAAAATGAGTCTTTAACGATTGTAAAACATTCAATTAAACTTTTAGTAAATGAAAAAAGCTCACAAAGTTGTGTAATCATTAAAATATATCACCTCATTATTGATGTGATAAGAATATTTTTTTATTATTTTAGAGGTTGTATAGTGCTACACATAATACTATGGGATCCATCCATCTTAATAAAATTTAAACTAATTCTAATATGATCTTATTAATTATGATTATTTTAATTAATTATAACTAAAATTAATGAACCTAACTAAATTTAATATACTTGAATAAACCTAAAATTTTAAATTACTGAAGGTCTTTACTTTAAATTTATCCCTAATTGCTTTACTTTGTTCATTTTTAAAAGAGAGAACATAACAAGTGAGAAGAGGAGTTATTTCATTGTATGATTTTTTTTCACCAAGAGTTAGTGCATTAATTTGCTTGATTATTTGCATCAATTGCTGTAGCTTTCCAACCACCATAATTTCCATGTAAAGTTAAAAACCATAGTTTTTGTCATATCTTCCATATAGAAATGAAACACCAAAGGATCAAAGTTCACCCAATTGTGTATTCCTTTGTTTAGTATTATTATAAAGGGATTCAACTAGTTCAAAAAGCATTGACTTGTAAGCAAACGTGTAGTGTGGGTTTGGACTCTAGCAGTATTGATCAAAATATTAGTGTATGACATTATTCCAACCATGGTGCAAGCAATCATAATATTTTACATCTTCTTAGTGGAAGTTGACGTTTGCAAAAGTTTAGAAGTGACCTTCTTTTATGCAACCAAGACAACACCATCTTTTGCTAATATCTCAATTATAGCACCAACATTCCCTCCATTGTATATTCAAATTGGTAAAGATGGTCTTTTGGGGAGAAGAAGATTGTCGTACAACTATGATATCTTCTTCGCATGTGTTCTTATAACTGCAAGAGAAATACTTTAGCAAAATCAGTTTCTAGAATGAAATAACACCTTTTCCCCAATGTTACAAATACCGTACCAGTCTTGGTACCGGATTGAATTCTGGTACGGTACTGTATCGGCACCGGTTAATATCGGGTACCGTTTCGGACAATTTTTTAAATTTATAAAATAGTCCCTGAATTTTTTAAAAATTGCAAAATAGTCCCTAAAATTTTTAAAAATTTCTTCAATATATTGGAGAAAAGAATTTTTATTTTATAACTTATTCCAATTTTTTTTTTGATTTATATGATAAAGTTTATATTTTGATTTTTTATAAATAAATTAAGTGAATTTATATGTGTACAAAAAATTTTGAGAAAAAAGTTTTAATTTAGA
>JAOQMM010000003.1:16001296-16017347 GCA_027563515.1 Erythroxylum platyclados | reverse complement strand
AAGGAAACCCAAAGATGGGCCGAGAAGTCAAATGGACTAAAATGACTTTAAGCAAAGAATTGGATGAGCGTCGAGCTAAAGGATTGTGTTTTTGGTGTGAAGAGAAATATGTTACCAGACATAGATGCAAAAAGAGATTGTTGCACATGTATGTAGTGGAGGATGGATTAGAAAATGAAGAAGGTGTTGTAGTTGACAAAGAAGAATTGCCTAACATCTCCTTGCAACCCATGTTTGGAGCATCTATGGCAAAATTCCAGCAAATCAATATGAAAGATATGTTGAATGGATTAGTAATACATATATTGGTGGATGGTCAGAGTACACATAATTTTGTAGATACAAACTTAATAAATAGACTAGGAAAGGAGTTGGAAGAAGTCAAGGAGTTAACGATCTTAGTAGGTGGTGGAATGAAATTGAGTTGCAAGCATATTTGTCGAAATTTACAGTGGCAAATGGGAGGAAAAGAGTTTTGTGCAGATGCTTTAATGATAGACATTGGGGGAATGGATATGGTATTAGGAGTACACTGGTTGTCAAGGTTAGATGACATTGTATTCAACTACCAAAATGGAATAATGAAGTTCTATTGGTATGGGGAAGAAATAGAGCAATTAAGCTCGGGCTGTAGAAAAATGGTGCAAGTATCAGAGAAAAATCTAGAAAAAATATGGAGCAATAAGGATGTAATATGTTGTTTTATGGTGGTATCTCAGGTGGAAAATAGGATTACCAAGAATGGTCCACAGGTGGAGCTGAGATCACCTGAGGTGGTAGCGTCAGATGTCGATATTTTGGAAGTTTTTAAGGAGCAATAATAGGAGTTATTAAAGCAGTTTAAGAAAGTTTTTGAGGAATCAAAGGGATTACTTCCCTTGAGGTTTCACAATCACAGAATTCCATTAAAAGAAGGGTCAGAAGCTGTGAACCTTAGACCTTACAGATATGCGGGAGTTTAGAAAAATGTGGTGGAAGATTTGGTAGAGGACATGTTAAACAAGGGATAATTAGGCAGAGTGTTAGTCCTTTTTCTGCTCTAGTGATATTGATCAAGAAAAAAGTTGGCTCCTGGATGTTTTGCATAGATTATCAATCCCTTAACCAACGCACCATTAAGGACGAGTTTCCTATACCACTGGTGGAGGAGCTATTTGATGAATTACAAAGGGCGCGTTGCTTCTCGAAGTTGGATTTGCGAGTGGGATACCATCAGATAAAACAAATTTGTGTGCATAAGGAAGACATCTATAAAACAACTTTTTGGACGCACGAGGGGCATTATGAATTCCTTATAATGCCTTTCGGCCTGACGAATGCTCCGACAACGTTTCAAAGCCTGATGAACTAGATCTTCAAAGCGTACTTAAGAAGGTTTGTCTTAGTGTTTTTTTAATGATATCTTGATAGACAGCCATTCATTTGAGTTGCATCTTGAACACTTATAGCTAGTTTTGGAAATCTTAAATGATCAACAATTGTATGTAAAGCTTTCAAAATGTTCTTTTAGAGTGGATCAGGTAGAGTACTTGGGGCACATCATTAGTGGACAAGGCGTATCGACGAACGCTCAGAAGGTGAGTGCGATGTCGAATTGGCCACAACCAAAAATCATCTGTCAGCTTCGAGGTTTTCTGGGATTGTATGGATATTACCGACGGTTCATCAAAGGTTATGGCCAATTGAGTAAACCCTTACAAATCTATTGAAGAAAGATTCATTTGTATTGAATGAAGACGCAACCATAATTTTTCTAGGAATAAAACATGCTATGACTAATGCTTCGGTGTTAGCTCTTCTAGATTTCCAGAAGGAATTTGTCGTGGAGGCATAAGTTAGGGGGGAAGGCATTGGAGCGGTACTAATGCAGGAGAATCATCCGATTGCTTTTATCAGTAAAACGCTTTCCAACAGATATAAACATTTCTTCATTTATGAAAAAGAGCTTTTAGCTATGATAATGGCAGTGAAGTAGTGGTCACATTACCTCACGGGAAGGCATTTCTTGATTCAGACGGATCAACATATTCTGAAATATCTTATAGACTAGAGGATCACTACCCCTTTCCAATAGAGTTGGTTAACGAAACTATTGGGATTTGGTTTCTCTATCAGATATAAGAAAGGCGTGGATAATTCTGTAACTGACTCTTTATCAAGAGTGAGTAGCTCGAAGCTATTGGCTATGTCTATTTCATATGTTCAGACAGAGCTATTGTCTGAAATCAAAGAGAGCTGGTGTCAGGATCTTTCCATTAAAAAAATATTACAACAGATACAACATGGGGAATATAATATATTTATGGACAGACAACCTTTTACAATGGAAATGACGGTTGGTGGTGGGAAATTCATTTCCACTACAACATAAAATTATTGAATTTTCGCATTCAATAACGCATGGAGGTCATTCGGGTTGGCTGGGCACTTATAAGCTGGTTAGTTCGTTTTTCTTTTAGAGAAAACTGTAGCGGGATGTAAGGGAGTTTGTTTGAAAGTGCGATGTTTATGAAAAAAATAAGTATGAAACAGTGGCTTCTCTGTGGTTACTCCAACCGCTGCTCGTTCCTCAACAATTGTGGAGTGATATCAGTATGGACTTCGTTGAAGGTCTACCATTGCCAGAAGGTTTTTCCAGTGATCTTTACAGTGCTGGATAGAATGAGCAAATACGCTCATTTCATGCCTTTATGTCACCCTTATACCACTGAGAAGATTTCAAGAGTCTTTATGGATAACGTTGTTCAAATTACACTGTATGCCACATAAGATAGAAAGTAATCGCAATTTAGTTTTTACAAGTCATTTGTTTGAAGGACTTGTTTAATCTACAATGTGTTAAACTGTAGTTTTCAACGGCGTATCATCCTTAGTTTGATGGTTAGACAGAGATTTTGAATCAGACATTGGAGACATACTTGAAGTGCATGGCATCGGATTGTCCTGAGAATTGGAATCTGTGGTTATCGCTTGCAGAGTGGTGGTATAATACCACCTTTCATTCGTCCTTTCACGTTACACCTTTTCAGGCGGTATATGGATTTCCCCCCTCCCATATACAATTCGTAAATGGCGGGTGACTCTTTTGTTTTGGTGGTTGATCAAATGATGTTGGATAGAGAAGCTATGGTGAATATCCCACGATTTGACTTGAATCGTGCTTAACATAGAATGAAACAGATAACAGATCGTAGTCGCACCGAACAAGTATTCGCTATAGGCAATTACGTATAATTTAAACTTCAATCGTATCCTCAACAAAGTGTTAAGCAACGACATTTTCAAAAATTGTCACCTCTGTTTTATGGCCCATTCAAAATTGTGAAACGAGTGGGTTCATATCGGAATTTGTTGATAATGATGAGATGCTTAAAATCTTGAAAAAAGGGGAAAAAAAATAGCAGACCTTAACTCCTCTTCCAAGAATCACTGCCTAATCCACGAAAAACGATACGAGAAATTCGAAAGATCATTGGCCAGACTCAAAAGCTGGAAATGAAAGCAACATGTGGAAGAGATTCTCTTTTCCTAGCCTTTAACTTAACTAGTAATATAACTAGATTAAGCGCTTTAAAGGCATAGTAATAACTAGTAATATAACTACTTGACAAGGAAAGGGGCCTGGGCCTCTATTCGACCGAAGTCAAAATCACCCTCAATCAAGCTTCTTAAACTCTCGAATTGCCAGCTGATAGTAGGATTCATCTTACATTTTATGTGTCTTAGCTGAAGTGACGCGTATCAAATTCGGCACCTGTATCACTAGTTTTACCTTCTTCACTGTAATCTGTGCTTTGTATCTCAATGGTTGCTCTTGACAGACGAGTGGTAAATCGCCACAACAAACCAGCAGTACAGATATTGGTCCAATGGTCTTCGTATATGGACAATGACATTTCTTGGGAGTTTTCTTTACGATATTCAGCAACGTTTTCTCAATGTCAACCTTGTGGACGAAGTTCTCGAGGAGGAGAGAATTGATACGGGTGGAAATGGTGAGTGAGGAAGACAAATTAAATGGCGTAGCAGAGAAGAAAGCTAATAAGTGTTAGCCGGTGTCGTAACGAAAGCTGACGAATAAGTGAAGAAGAAGAAGAAGAATACGACGTAGTATGGTATATAGTCGTTATTAATAAAACAAATCGTATAAGGGAGAGACACATGTATTGCTATGATTGGTTGTATAGTAACGGGTGTATTAGTCCTTATTATAGCCGTTAAGTGAGGGATGGATGTTATAGAATAATTGTAACTGTTTTTCTCTCACTAAAAGAAACTCTCTCTGTTATGTGCAGCTTCTTCTTCTTCTATGTTCCCCCTTTTTTAACCGAACAGAACCCTAAATCCCTAATTCAATTGCAAATAAAATACTCATAACACAAATATACATTGTATTTTGCTTTAAAACTCCTAAAAGTCAAACTTAATTGATGACAACGATGGTTCGGTTGAATTGGCATTTTCTCTCCATGCATTGGCAAATCGGCTCCATTGTTCAAATCTCTTAAACGTTAATAATGAAAAAGAGAAAGCCTTAACTATTTCTGTCACTAGCCGCCAGGAGTTGATTAATGGAAAGAACAGAAGACCAAGAAATGGTCCACATGTTTTACTCAGAGCGAGCAATCAACCAGTTTGGTCAAAGAATCATATAAACATAATAAGAAACCCCACTTTGTGACGTAAACCTACAACAAGAGGCGGCTTTAGTCTCTACTCACATTTTTTAGCAAACTCAGTCTAACTGTGTCCACGCATTGCCATTTCTCATCTTTCCTCCATAATGAGTCTATTATCATATTGACCACAACGAAGAAGAGGGTGGTGCTTATTTTATATGATAAATGCTTGAGATGGTCAACAATTCAGCTATTAAGACCAAGGCCAAACAACTTGCTCTTGTAGGTACTCAAGTTAGCCGTCATGCTACTATCCGAATTATTGGTTTTGAATTTCCTGCTTCTGCCGTCAACAACTTCATACCTCGGTTAGTGCCCCTCCTTGTCTTGTTCAAGCCTTCATATTCATTTATCTAGAGTATCTTAATCTCTTTATGGGAGTTTATATATAGGTATTGCCGCTGAGAGCCTCATACACCAAAGCTATCTAGTAGTTATAAGGTTCTAGTCATGGAAGCATATAACGTAGCAAAGAGGTCCAGAGCTCCAGGGTGTTTCCAATCATCGTTGCACTCAGTTCGTAAGCCTCAAGTAAAGCCATGGAAACTACCTATAGCACCATTGCCACCGATAAGGCCAAGGGTATACAAGGTTGATCCTGCTAACTTCAGGGACCTGGTTCAAAAGCTCACTGGTGCAGGTGAGACGTCAGAGTCTCAGCAAAGACTCCAAAATGTGGCACCGCCTCCGCTTCATCTTGAAAGACCTGTGTCATTTGGTGCAGACGTTCCTGGGCACCTACAGTTCCATAATTTGTCACCTGCCAAAATGTCATTTTCTGCTCTAAACCAGGAGGTCATGGTTGAGACGATGGATACTAAACACAAGAAGACATTGGATGGTGCCATAATGCAATCCGGTTTGCTTGATTTCAACCTCTCATCGCCATCTTCTCATAGTTGGTTTTCTTTTCATCAGCTCCTCAGTCCTGGAACTCTCTCATGTCTAGAGCAAAGTAAAGTCCTTTAGTTTGCTTCCCGAATTTACCTGAACTTTATAGTGTTTGTACTTTGCAATAATATTCGTACATTGATTTGTACTGCTGTAAAACATTAATTAATCCCTACATTAATTGTTGATCTTCCTGCTTCCTTGACTCATTCCTCTGTACTTAGATATGCAAAATCTCACTAGATTGGTTAAGGCCATAGTTCACATAATTGTCATCCAAGTAATGCTATCGGTTCAACTCAATAACATTGTCATTTGCTACGGCGTGAAGAACCGGTTGAAGAATTATTGGATCTTCCCTTCGTCACTAGAAGATGGAAATCAGGACGTCTAAAGGCCTGTAAATGGTAACATATTTGCTTAGACAAAAATGACTAACAACGCGAGTCCATGAGCCTGTTTCTATTGCTTCTTCGGGGGTGTGCATGTCCTGTCACCACCTTAAAGTTGGAAGTTTCACCAGTAAATTTGGCAATTCTACACAAATTTAAGTATTCATGCGTTGGATAACAAGGATATTAGTCTGTTAAGGATGACAGGTTGAAGGTTAATGATCTCCTTACAACTGTAATTAAAATCTAAAATAGAAAAGCTTTGAAGGACGACAAATACAACCTTCTCCAGCATTGTTAATCATTAAACAAATGTGGAGGTGGAAACATATATAACCCTTAGAAGTATGTTTTTCCTCGAACTCCTTAAATATTTTAATTTTTGTATCACTTAATTGCTTGGCAAACATACACTAACGTCCACTTGCACTGTAAAAATTAAAGTCATGTATAAAATAAAACAAATTTAATCTTGGAGAACTTATTGGAACAAGCACATCATATGTGAAGGACTTGGTTATGTATTGAGCCTTCTGATATTTACAATGTAGAAGTGGCAAAAGGCTAGCATAAAATAGACTGCATGAAGCAATCTGATGCGTAGCAGTTTCATATTTTATCTGATACAGTAACTTGTAAACAGAAAAAGTGCAGCCAGGAAGATGGTAATGGAAGTCAAAGGGGTGAAGTTGTTACCTGCATACATTCAAGTGCCTTGGCTTTATTATGCTTTCTGATGCAACATCAGAAGGAAAGCGTATAAGAGAATCATCTAGAAGCGAAAGATCAGTCATCCATGACCATCACCATAAGAAATATTATATCATCTTGGCAAGTATTAGAAAATTCAAAGTAAATAGGATATAGAGCACAAAGGAATAACTAACACTTAAATCTCGGGTCCTCTTAAGTTATTATTCATCATGAAGTTGAAGGAATTATACAGCCACTGCATTAGAAAAGAATTTCTAACAGTCCCACATTTGAACATGACTATTACAGTAGTATTGACATGCTTTTGGTCCTTGCATCAATCTAGTACTAAACTGTCCCAAAGGGAGGACCTCTCAGGGCATGTTACATTAAGCAGGGACTTCATATTAGTTGCTGATAGCTTCTCTTGGATTATAATGTCACGGAATGTGGGGATTTGCTGGCGAACAAAAATGTTGTGCAAGCATTTAGTCTCTTCATTATTGGAAGAACGAAATTTAACACTATAGCAGGCAATCAAACATAAATCATGTTACCTTTGTCAACCACAATATGTAACTTGCAGCATGTAATGCTTGCGCCTGAAAATCTTCAAATTCATTATCAAGTATGGTTGAACAGGAATTTACCAGACATAACTCATTATCCAGAAACATATAGATATTTGTGTTTTTGTTGGAGTCGTGCGGAGAACAAACTGGTAAGTCACCGACATCAGTCGTTAAATGCCTTATCCAACAGAAAGAGAGAAATCGGCGATGAAGCCAAAGAGCCTGTAGAAAGACAACAAATCCTTCAATGGATAAAACCATAGGTAATCCAAGGATCAGTACAGCACTACTGGAAGTTGACCTTGGATTAGGAGATCATTTCACCATTTCTGCATACACATTATTCAACTCTATTGAAACTGTTAGTATTTGCTTTTGTTTAAAGAAGGAACATATCATCCAAACAAGTGAACCCTAGAGCATACTAAGTAAATGAGGCCCACTTTGCACTTCCTTGAATGAGTAAAATTCCTTCTTCGAAAAAGAAGTAACTGCTCCCAAATTCCACAAATTAAAAGATCTTAATATCTATTCTAATCAATCCATTAACATGACTGAAGACATTACTACATAGCAAGGGGCAGAAAGAAAGGGAGAGGAGTGTACCTCTCTTCCTGCATAGAGCTTTATCAAAACTGCAACCCAATCAAGCTCCTCCTGTCACATGCAAATATTATGAAGAGTCAAAATGGGTGAAATATGTACAACATTACCAGCACTATTAACTGGATAGTCTTTGATATTTATTGTACACTTAAAAGGAAAGAGATGATTCAAGAAGATTACAAATGCAAAATTTAAATCATCAAGTGGGGACAGATGATCAGGTTTTGAAGAAACATATGGCCGTTGTTGCATCATCATAGTCCCACTAAAGGTAGGATAATGAAAATGCGTGTGCAGGAGATACAAAGACAGACAGTACTGGCTTTTAAAAGATGAAGGAAACTTGCTGATGAATGCACAAACATTTTACCTGCCATATTTGATAAGTTTTAAGCGTGTTGTTGACATTTTCATCTTCCTGTTTATGGCAGAACTCTTCTAGAATCCTAATTAGCAACCGCTGCAAGTTGATAGAACTCAAAATGTGATCATCAAAGAAAAATCCATCCATATTCTATGATTGCTCCAACTGTTGACTTCAGACTACCAAATCATTGTCAAAGATAATGTTGCATCTGATTGCCTTGAGGGAAGAATTAACAATTGTTTCCATTACAGAAGTTGAAAAATTCAGAAGAATTTGTAAAAGGCATGCTATTTTTATAAATTGCCACAAAGTATCTTGAAATTGAACACCGTGTAATGCCAGAAGCATCCAAGTACAGGCAATAAACAGAAGAAAGATAATCAGATGACACATCTGGTATGAACTAGATTGATTGGCGTCACTTTGATTGTCTGTTGTCCACCCCTCCCCTCTCCTCTTTGTCCTTTAATACCAGATTCAAATGTTTCTGAAAAACTCACCGTGCGGAAATGAAAGCATGAATTATCAGTAACATGTAACTGAGCCCAATCTCTAGATTTCTTCAACTCATCTAGCACCTGAACAAACAAACGTATAACTAGCAAAATTAGAGTAAAGGAACTGAAGGACAACAAATTTCGAAGACTAGTATGAAACTCATCAAGAAACAAGAAAGAAATGAAGCTTATATGCAAGTAACTATCATCAGCTTTTAAATGATAATTCATGACCGGCTAGGCTTTAATCAAAAGAGATTCATGACTGGCTAGGCTTTAATCAAAAGCACAAACATGATAATCATAGAAAATAACCTGTTCTCTTGTCATGTATGTAACTAACCAGCAACGGTGGTTCCACGCGCGATAATTCATTTTAGATTTCTGCACAGAGTCAACAGCAAACACTAAGAGACCTCATGAAAGACAAACTCACCTCGTTCATTTTGCTTGACGCAGATAATGTTTAACAAATATCGTGCCATATGAGCCCAGAATCAGGAATTGCATGCAATGCGGCTGCACGAGCTCACTAAAGGATAAATCAACAGCTATAATTGTGCAGAACATTCCACATTAAAAGTTCCCTAATTATATAAATTAAAGGTGATCTCTTTATGAAGAGTAACAAGTAACAAATTTACAAAATGGAACTCTCAAAAAATTTGATGAAATTTTACTCTGAAAAGTATCTAAACCTTATTTAACTCAAAGTATCCAGTTCCTGAACTGAGTTTTTAAACCTCGGCTATTTTCTGCACTAGATTTGATTCTTTCCCTATAATCTCTTCCAGCGTCAAGCATTTTTCTGCAATCATCTTTATTACCCACCGCCTGTCAATAGTAGAAGATGATAAGAATCGTTCCTTAAATGACATTAAAGAAGAAACAGTTTGAAGCCTTTCATACATGCATCTGAACAATGAATATTACCTGTGGCACCATGCTTGTTCGCTTTTAGGTGAATATGAAAGAACAAGGGCTGAGAGGGAAAGTTCATCAATAAACATAGAAAGCTGCTGCTTCTTTGAAACTATCAGTTTCCTGTGACCATGTGACTAATAAGTATGCTTCAACACACAATTAGGTTAATAATAGTGGATTAACTAGCAATATGATATAGTCCTGACAAATACCCAACAGTTAAAACCTTTTGGGCTGAATCTATCCTAAAACATGTGATAGTAACAACTTGAACACATTGAACTTGTAGGTTGTTTGTGTAATCAACTTCTGCTTTTGGGGGGTTGAGCAAGGGCTTATTTTTTCTAGGCCAAGGGTTAAGTCTCCATGAAGGGTGACGTTAATGGTTGATCATTAGACCCTAAGAAACCTAGGTGCAATTTATCTATCTTAGAAGACGAAATAGGCCCTAAAAGTTTGTCCTTTCAAATTGTTCTAATTCACATGATATTATCTGAGCAACTTGACTAGTCCAACATGTCCTCTGTCATCCAAATGTTTGTTAAGAATAAGCAACCTAATCACCTTGATCTTTGCTAAATTTGTAGCTATTAGAATAGTTATCCCTGAAGATCATCCCTCGTGATCAGGAGAACCAATACCGATTAATAACCATAAGTATATTACCATATTCATAGATGTTTGTGTAAATATCTCTACCTATTTACACCATAAAATTATAGAGAAAGAAACTATACTCTTGAGTATGCCTTCTACAGTAGCCAAAGGCTACATTGCATTCATCAAGATACTATCATATTTCTCATTATGAGAAGACTACAATGTTTAGGGAAAAAACACAAGCTAATAAGAGCAAATTTAACAGCATCAAACAAATGATTAACAAGGCCATCTGTGTAACATGCCTCCTTACATGCAAAAGCAAAATAATCACATCAAATTTAAACTATTTAAAATGAACAAAAGCAAATGGTATAATTAGTGCTTTAAAAGATAACTAGCTGCGGGAAATAAAAAATGCTTGAAAGCATTTAAGAATAGATGATCATCAAAGAAAATGCATGCAAATTCATGTAAGTTCCATCTAGAACAGATTTCAGATAAGGAGAATACCTAGAATTCCATGCAGTACCAAAATCACAGCTTAACAATAAGATTGACTTGCTATGCTTCATGACCTGACTTTCAAGAGTGTCAAGTGAAGATGAAGACCCATTATATCTGTGCTCTGATGTTCTGTATTGTGCAAGTGCACTTATGAATGCATCTTTAGCTGCCATATATAATTGAAGAAGGATATGAGTTGAAATTCCCAATTTATGATCTCTAATCCAAAATTTTGCATTCTCTTCATTTGAGTCACCAATGTGTGTCTCAGAAAAGGCGGAGTCGCCTGCTTCTGAATTCAATAGCTCAAATTGTGATGGGTGAATGAATCCAATTTCATCACTGTATCAAAATACAATAAAAAACAGAGTCAAGAAACAAGTAGCAACAGAAACAACAGCAACATATGACCACGAATGAACAATAAAACCATTTCGAATTTCAGAAACACATGAAAGATTCTATGAAACTAATTACCTTTCTCAGATTCGAAAGATTATAAAAGAAGTCATGGTCCACCACTAGCACAATATCCAATAATCTTGGACATTTGAAAGAAAATAGTGAAAGATTCTGAGGAGGCTACTTAGAACAGCACATTTCACAGTTTAGTGTTTCTGTGTTTGTCGTCAACCATAATGCTAAGGAATAAAAGTTCAATAGCCAAAATAACCATTTTAGAATTGCATTCTCTACTAATGCTTCTAATAACAGCAAGTACACAAGAGTCCTAAAGTAGTAAACAGACGCTTACATGAGTGGATCAGACTCCAAAATGAGCTCAAATTGATTTAACAAATCAGAACCCGGGTAAGTATTTTCGCCACTCATGTGGGTTCAATCCGCAGTCAAAAGTCAGGATCAAGTTGATCTTTTGAAAACGCCAGAATCTGGGAGAGAAAAAATATTGTTGCTCTCTTAAATAATACGAATAAAGAATTACGAAAACAGTGCTCAAAGCAACATAGTTACCATGGAAACGATTCCTCAACTATGGGAAATTCAAAAAATTCGTCGGTTTCCCATGTCAGTGAAAGCGAGAAGCTCGTGTAAAACAGTGGGTATTTCGAGAATCGAACCTTAGGTAAGCATTCAAAGATTTGTTGATTGCAGATTAATGAAGTGGTGAAGAGGGTTTAGGATAGAGAAAGACAGACACAAAGAACGTATCATGTCTTTTGAGGAACCTGTATCACTCAAAATGGGAAGATATGTCACGTGCCAGGGCTCAGGCACGTGCATGAATTGAGGCCGGCTTCCTCAACCGTGAATAGCTTAGAGAGAGAGAGAGAGTGATTTTGCTTAAAAATAGAAAGAGAAGAGAATGAAACTTGTTTCCTTGTGATTAGGAAAGCAACCATCTTTCTTCTTCTTTTTTTTTTTTTGTCTTTTTCTACTTTCTTCTTTCTGGTTTCTTTTTTCATGTTAATGTCAAAGGCTTCAAGAAAGATGGAAGCTTTCCACCATTCCAATGTTTGTTTTGATTAATCCCACCACAATTCTTTTATTTCCGAGTTGATGGTTTCTATGCCAATGTGGTCCATTCATGATAATTTTGCACTTTTTTCGATTAAATCTCTTCTTTTGTGATTTTTTTCTTCCCCATTCTTCTTTTTCTTTTTGTTCTTTATATTCATACGTTCAAATTGTTGATTCGCCCTGCCCTTTCTTTTTCTCTATTGCTGATAGATTTTGAAACCCAGTGCTGAAAGAATATTTGCTATTTTAAGTTGTTTTTGCAATTTGGTGAGAGTGAAATTCCAATCATGGATCATATCGTTGGAGGAAAATTCAAAATGGGGAGGAAAATCGGTGGTGGATCTTTTGGGGAGCTATATCTTGGTGAGTTGTTTGTCCATTCATTAACCCAATTCTATCACATTGTATGCATTCAAGAAATCATGAAGTTCCTTTCTAAAAAAAAAAAGGCAATCATGAAGTTATTTGTTTCTGATTCCATACAGGTGTTAATATACAGAGTGGAGAGGAAGTTGGAATAAAGCTGGTAAGGGGACGAAAAGTTTGATTTAAATTTGTAATCTGGGTGTTCTATTAATTGGTGATTCTCTGTCTGGTAAATCCAGCCCTTGGCTAATAATAAGCCTGTGCATATGCAAAAATTACTTTGAATTAGCAACATCTTTAACCTCATTTTTGTAAGCTTATTATCTTCCTTCTGGAATAATGTTGATTGTTATGAGGGAAATTTAACAACAAATTTAAGGAGAAAATTATCATGAATAAAATTATGTCCGTGTCTATAACAAGTACACAAAAGCTAAACCGTTGGACAAGTTTTCAAGGATTTGGTTTAATGGATTAATGGCTTATAACTTGGAATAACCATGTGTGCAAGAATAATTTGATTGAAGCTGGAACTTTGAGACTTCAGGGGCTGTATGGAAAAATCAAACTTTTAGAGGTGGCTATGATTAAGTTTTTGGTATTATCTTGGAATTGCTTTGATCTTCTCAAACTTTTAGTGATCTGTTTCATTTTCTGTCAATTTTAAGGAACCTGTGAAGACGAAGCACCCTCAGCTTCACTATGAATCTAAAGTTTACATGCTTCTTCAAGGAGGGAGTGAGTCCTTGATCTCTTGCGTTGTTGAGATTAAATTGTGATTAAAAAAAACTAGGAATACATTGAACTGATGCTTATTTCCACATTTTGCTGATTAACTTTCTTATTCTTTAAGCGGGAATCCCTGAGCTAAAATGGTTCGGAGTTGAGGGTGAGTACAATTGCATGGTTATTGACCTCCTAGGGCCAAGTCTTGAAGACTTGTTCAACTATTGCAACCGGAAGTTTTCTCTGAAAACAGTATTGATGCTTGCTGATCAGTTGGTACGGACATTCCTTTCTCTTATGGTAGTTATTTCTCTAGCTAAATAAGCACCAATGTAATATTTATATTATAAATTTTATATTTCTCTTCAGATTAACAGAGTTGAGTATATGCACTCAAGAGCATTTCTCCACCGTGATATAAAGCCTGATAACTTTCTCATGGGATTAGGACGCAAAGCCAATCAGGTAAAGACTCATCATGCAGCAGTTCCATTATATATGAACTGTAGTTTGATTGCCTTATCGATGATCCCACATCAGTATGTCATGTTATAATGTTCTCTTCCTGAAATGTAAGCATATTAAACAAACAGATACAGTGTTATGACATGTCAAGCAACCCAAGCTTAAAAGTGGAAACATAGGAAATGGTAATTGAAATCCATGTTTTTATTTTGTAATCAATAGCATATGAGATCATTTACTGTCCGCATGTATCTTGGACATGGGGGATTATGGAATATTTGGGTCTTTATGCAATTGATGAATGAAATACGGAAGGAAGTTCATGAATTTCTTGACATGTTTTGATGCTTTGGAACATGTTAGTCGTTTTCATTCCATCTAGTTTCCTGGTAATGAGCGTAGCCTCACAGTATTCCGGATCGTTTCTGTATGAGGTATTGTTTTTTTCTTACTCAATCAGAGTGCTGCAACTTATTTCTTGTTGGTTGTGTAACAGGTTTACATCATTGATTATGGCCTTGCGAAAAAGTACAAGGATCTTCAAACTCATAAACACATACCATATAGGTATTACCTATGCTTTCATTGTATCGCATTATTACCGTTTTCTATTGCATGGTAGGTTTCAGCTAGTTTTGTCAAAGAATTAGTATTGCTAGAATAGTGTATTTCCATCCACGAACCTTACCTAACAGTTTAAGCTTTAGAGTTGCATGTGAAGCATGTGTAATTTGCAAGGCCAAAATGTTGCTGAGTATCTTCCATTAGATGTTTTGAGCTTGGCTGGCTCCCATGGAAAGTTATTTTGAAAAATCTGATGATGTAATTTTCCTTGTCAAACTGTATTAAATACTCTATTGGTCCTTAGTGGTTCAATGGTAGAGAGGGTTAAAGGCCTCCTCTTCTACCAGAGTTCAAATCATAGAAGTCTTTTCACTTTGTGTGATTGATGCTTTATCAAAGATGCTGGTTTGCATTATTTTGTATTTTGAAGCATGACTAAAAATAGGACAGATTGCTTACTTATCTGTGGATTTCATGTACTATCGCAGGGAAAACAAGAATCTTACAGGCACAGCTCGTTATGCTAGTATTAACACTCACCTTGGAGTTGGTGGGTGGAGTGATTTGTTATTGGGGTTTTGATTAATTGAGAAATTTCAGCTCTAAGTTACACATGCTTCAATTAAACATACACTTTCCTTTTCTATGCAGAACAAAGCAGAAGAGATGACTTGGAATCTCTTGGTTATGTTCTCATGTATTTCCTAAGGGGAAGGTTGGAAAAAGAAAGATTATTATGCTAGCTATATTTAAAAGTCTGTTGGAGCATTTATTATTCATAAATTCACTGCAGTAGCTCATTTGGACCATTTCATCTAAATTTATTTATTTTTGGCATCAGCCTTCCTTGGCAGGGCCTTAAAGCAGGGACGAAAAAGCAGAAGTATGATAAAATCAGTGAAAAAAAGATGCTAACTCCTATTGAGGTATCACAAGTTTCAAACTGACAGACTGATGATTACATCTAATATAGAAGTATAATTCAAGTGGACTAATCCTTTTAGTTATTGACTTGCAACAATATCTAATGCTACACTTGTTTCTTTGGTATCTTTACTTTTGTTAAATCTTATCATATACAACTCGTTCTGTATTTATGAAAGTGCTTTAAATGTGTATTTTTGTCTCAGGCTCTTTGCAAGTCATATCCATCAGAATTTATATCATTCTTTCACTATTGTCGATCATTACGATTTGAAGATAAGCCAGATTATTCATACTTGAAGAGGCTTTTTCGAGATTTATTTGTTCGAGAAGGTAAAATTAGGAAAATTTATTTACTTAGATTAAAATGGTTAGGCGGTAGAAAATAATTTGTTCTGATAATTGGCCACTCGTCCTGCCTCTGTTTAGTAGCAATTACTAGCTTTCCATCTTTGATGGCTCAGATTGGGTATAAGAAAAAGGTATGATATTTAGGCTGTCAGATGATTGGCCTTGTCTGAGTTTGTAACAGGGTTTGTTGTGCAGGATATCAATTTGACTATGTATTTGACTGGACAATATTGAAGTATCCGCAAATTGGTTCCAGTTCTAGGCAACGGGTTCGTGCTTCATATCTGTAATGTAGTTTTCTTAAGTTCTCCTTCTTCTTCCGGATAACTTGTTTCTGTTTCAGCATCAAGGCGGCAGGACAGGTTCAAGACCCCGACCTCCTCTTGAGAAAACAGAAAAGGCTCCAGGTATGTCCCTTCTCAAGATAGGAAGACATAGAGAGGAATAT
>JAOQMM010000003.1:15990181-16001196 GCA_027563515.1 Erythroxylum platyclados | reverse complement strand
CCCGACCTCCTCTTGAGAAAACAGAAAAGGCTCCAGGTATGTCCCTTCTCAAGATAGGAAGACATAGAGAGGAATATTGAGCCTGTGATGTTGATACGTTTGAACCGTGCATTTTGTGGATAGAAGCATCTATATTTGAAATATACAATCAACTTCTTGGTATGAGCTAGTACAGTATGATTTTCGCCAATAACCCCCAATTTTATGATTGTTCTGAGAGTCCTTTTCACCAGGATTAATTTTAGCAACTGCTTCGATTTCCTCTTTCAGAATACTCAATTCTTTGCTCCTTTTTTGTTGTTTATTGCAGGACAAGACTCCCATGACAGACCTTCAGGTACAACTGAATTCCTCAGCAGGAGAAATTCTTCTGCTTCTGGGCTTCATGGTGATCGTGCCAAGTATAGAACATCAGAAGATGCAGCATTGTCTAGGGACGCAGTAAGTAAATGAAAATGATTTCTGCACCCATAATGACTCGGACAGGTTTTTAACTTCAGAGCTTTAGAGCTCCTACTCTATACTGCAAAATACCACTGTTTATATATCTTAATCCTTTTCCAGCATGCTGAGTTAGAGAGAGGCCGTAGTACTTCCTCCCGAAATGGCAATTTGTCCAGGAAGGCCGTTGCTTCAAGCAGTAGGCTAAGCTCTACCGTTGCGCCTAGTGAGAGTCGATCAAGCTGGCTCTTCACAAACAGTAGTACTCTCTCCACCACTCAAAGAATCCATTCTGGAGCTGAATCCAAAGTAGCATCACATTCCCACGTTGCAGCGGCTCATGACGACCAGATTCGGAGCTTGGAGAACCTCACTATTGGCACAGACAAACGAAAGCGATGAACACAAATACATTACTTCTGGATAAAGATGACGACGACTTACTTGTCCTTCTAGGAAAGTTTACACACGATTTTCTTTCTACAGGCCGACTCCCAAAAGATGTCTTCTTTGCAAGAAATGTAGACACCAAATACAGATTTTTACTGTCACTACTTCTAATAGAGTTGTTTAAAGTCTTGAAGAGAAAGAAAGCATGTGCAGTAAGAATGGTTAGACATTCCTTGTAATTTTAAGCTTCAAAATAGATATTCCTAGCCTGTTCAGTCGTAGCAAATAATGGTTAGGTGGATCCCAGATGCTAGAACCACCTCATGTCTTTGTCTGTGTTCAAACATTGCTTATAATTGCAAGATAGAAAGAACTCTGGACTTGGACGTGATTTTGCTCAAATGCATTCATCATCTAAGCATCTAAATCGGATAATTACCAACTCTGAAAAGATACAATATTAGTGACCGAGAATGACATCGTTGAGTTTTGATTCAGTCCATTAAATCTCAATAAGAAATTTCTCAAACTTGGACTTTATAAATTAAGATGTTAAATGAAAGTTGAGTTTGTTCACTTTCACTGCGCGGACGGTGCAGTCTTTGAAATTTGTGTTGACTTTATAGTTCGACCAGACATAATTTTTGGACTAATTTCCCAAAGAGAAAAAATATTAAGAAATTACTCTTTGAAACACATAAAAAAATTTAATAATAATAATAAAGAATTAGTATTTAGTAGGGGAAAATAAAAAGAAAAAGAAGATGTAAGGGACACGTGTCCTTTCCTCTTTAGTTCACTATTTTCAGGTGTCATTTTTATCAAAAGTCACTCTTTCTTTCCCCCGACTCTTTGCTCTAATCTCACAGCTAATCCTCCCTCCTTTCATTCGCATCCTTCGCTCATTTCCCGCATTTTCCTTCATTTTCTCGCCTCCCAATCACTTCTCTACCCCTCAAAAAACCACATCCAGACCACTAATTCCCTCGTTTCCGCGGAAGATCTAGGGTTGTTCGTTGTTCTGGCGCTTCGAATCTGAGATTCACAATCGGGTTTCCGCTGTAAATCGTTTGTTATTCAATTGATTAAAGAGCTTAGAATTTCATTCGATCAAGCTGTTGGCGGAGTTCTTGTTACCGAAACCTAGGGCTTGAGGCGATCTATATGTTTGGCTTGGTCCGATTTGGCATTATTAGGCATGGAGGCGAGCACTGGTGTTGTCGGAGATGTGGCGATTTTCGACGCCGATTTGCTTCAGTTGCCGGAGGTTGCTCCGTTGGCCTTCAAATCCTATCCTGACTTTGCTCAGCAGCTCTTTGAGCAGTGGCTTGCGCTTCCTGACGCTAACCGCCTGGTTTGTTTTTTAATTTTCTTTTTTTTAACGATTAATGACTCGCATTATGTTATCGTTCTGTGTTGTCTCAGATTTGGAGATGTTTTATTTTTTTGTGAATGATTCAGTTATTGGCTGATTGTTTAATGTCCTGAAGACGCTATTTAGTGTGGATTGTTGTTAAGGGAACTGATGAGCAATTTCATCGTGTTAGTTGGAGGAACGGAATTGAATAGATGACTGAAGAGGAGCTTTATGAAGTTGCAGAAGTGGCAGCTTTTATCGAAACTGTGTTTTTGCCGTCAAATATTTATGTTTGGAAGAGTTCCAGCTTTTCTTTTTTCTGTTTTTAACCAAGTAGCACCCTTAATAATGCATGTTGGCTGTGGTGCCAATAGTAATTCCACTCTTGGGATGCGAGAAACCATAACTGCATCTAGTCAGAAAGATTGTGCTCATTTTCCACTTTGAAACAATCTTTTGAGCTACATGATTTAGCCATTTGTTCCCTTCAATCATCGATGAAGACTTTGTGTATGGATCTGCATATGTTGAGATTTGTAGGATGAGAAAAAAAATTTTATGCCCTATTTCTTACTTTGTTGATTGCTTTCTTTTGTTCCTTACGAGAATTTCTTGAAAGTGATGTTTCTCTTGGAAAATGAGTTTATTCTGTGGATGATATGGCTACTTATTCATTGATTTTCCTTTTTACAGGTCGTTTCATTGCTTAATGATGCCAAAACAGGCGCTCCCCTGAATGTCACTTGTAACTCTTCTAGCACAAATGCAGCCACAAGCAATTCCTTACCTTCTATGTTTCCATCGGGGAGTACGCCTCCTCTTTCACCTAGAAGTACTTCTGGTTCTCCTCGTATAACGAAGCCAAGGGTTGCCCCTTCTAATTTAGGTTCTCCTTTAAAAGTAGTTAGTGAGCCTGTAAAGGAAGTCATACCTCAGGTTCGATTTTTTTCCCCCCCCTGGTTCAAGATCTTTGACTGAGTTATGATATATTTATGCATTTGTTGGAACCCCCTTCCTCTGATGCTCAAATTACTTAATTGAGACAAGGATTGATGAAAATTGTTTCTGTCAATTCTTGCAGTTTTACTTCCGAAACGGTCGTCCACCACCAAATGAATTGAAAGAACAGTCCTTGTTCATGATCAATCACTTTTTCTATGGACGCCAAGATGGACTGCAGATACATGGTGAGATATACATATTACATGACCACCTATGATATATCATTAACTCATCTGAACTTTGCATTCTGTTTCAGAATTCAAAACAGTCACCAAGGAAATCTGCAAGCTACCATCATTCTTCTGCACTGCTCTTTTCAGAAAGAACGATGTGAATGGTACTGGATTTGTTACGAGGTACAGTGTCTTACTTTGCAAACATAGTTTTCAAGCTGTATAATTGATAATGTATGCAGTTTTCTTGATGAGTGTCTTAATTATGACTTGTCAATTTCATCACCATTAAAAACAAGTTTTTCCCCTATCCATTTGGAAGCATGTGATATCTTTTATGATTAAAATGCTACTGATGCTGTGAGTGACAATTTCTGAAGCTGGGTGATTATATCATTTTATGAAAGTTTAGGCAAATTGTGCGGAAGAGATAGGTTGTTGACTTGATAATTTTATGTTAGAATCTTTTCAAAAGTTACTACAGGGAGTCTCAATTTCATTCTCCAACTCAGGATCGAATTAAGTTTTGGAGGTAGGCTGGTACTGGGTTCTGACTACTTAATTCTCAAGCTCTGTTATATCTGTGAAAATTCACTGATTTTGACTAGCATGAAATCTAGAACGAATTTCCTGTGACCTTGTATACTGACAAATCACTGATGCTACCTGGTTGTGGTAATATATCAGTCTTGGTTTTGTTCTAGTATTGAATCGATTAAGATGGGAATTGTTGAGGACTAGGACAATTCTTATGCTGTGCCCTATGTTAATGAAAGCATCAATAGAGATCCTTATTTTTCACATAGGCTGATGTCTAATTGCAAGTGGCACAATTTTGAAACATAACATGTTATGAACTAATTGAGATATAAAGCAGTATTCCTAGTTTGCCCTGTATTTGCTAATTGGTGGCTTTGCCATTGTACATATATCATTGTCCAAATGTTCATGTTGTTTGCTTGTAGGGATGCTTTTATTGATTACTGGATAAACCGAAACATGCTGACAATGGATATAGCGACCCAGATATATACAATTCTGAAGCAACCTGATCTCAAGTACCTTACCCAGGTGTGTTTCTTCTGATGCTTGTGTTGTTCATTACATGGTGTGCATCAATGTGTTATATTGAATTGTTCAGATACTAAGTTCGAAATCAGAAATATGTTTTGACGTTTGTTGTCTCAATACTCTTTTAACATGATTAATAATTCATTTCAAATTGATTACAGGAAGATTTCAAACCTGTGCTTCGGGAACTGTTGGCTACCCATCCTGGATTGGAATTCTTACAAAGTACTCCAGAGTTTCAGGAAAGATATGGTTTGTTCTATGACTGCTATGAACTATTTTACTTTTTTGCAACGCAATACTGATTACGAGATTCCTGATCTAAAACAAGAATTCTTTCTCTTGTTGCTGTTGCTGTATTTGAATTTTTTAGATTAGTTGTTATTGATCTTAATCAGTGATGATTTTTTTTTCCAACCATTTGCAAACAAAAGTGATTATGGTTGTAACTATATGTCATTATGTCTTTGGGCTTTCAAATGAATTTTGTAATTTTTCTTTTTTTGATTTACTTTGGGTGGAGAGGAGTGCGGGCACAAGTGTAGTCATAGGTAAAGCGTCTACACTACAGCTTAAAATTTTCTTTCAGGTAGACAACCTGTTTGGGGTCCATTGGCTGCCTATGCAAGCAAACATTCTGATTATATGTTTTTGAATGTTGGGTGAGTTGTAACATATATTAATGTTTAAATTATATTGGATTTTGTAAATAATGACACTTAGTGACTGGTCTTTTAGATGCTACTAATTTATAGTTCGCCATTTTAAGATGACGTATCATCTATGGAATGCTACTAATTACAAGGATTCAAGTTCTATTATTTTGGAGCAGAAACTTGTGCCAGAGTAGGATTTGATACTTTTTGAAATTGCAGAATAAAATGCATTGCGCAGATCTTGTACAGAAATGGAAAGTTTTATAAGATAAGCATAAGATGATATGCACTCAAAATCCTAAGTTGTAATTGTGGTATTGAGAATGTTGGTGCAGTATTCTAATTTTGCGTTTAGTCATTTTTTGATGTTTTGGCTAGCCTAGTGTGGATGCCTTGATGAATAAGGTTGTAAGCAATTGCCACATTCCTTATTACAACTCCAAAGTATAAATGTATGAATTCATTGTGCTGCAATTGCCGAGTTGAGTTTTGCTCTATTTAGGATAAGCTTGTTGAATATTTTCTTGAACTCAAGGGCTTGACTCTTTTTTTTAAAGCTTGGGCCGGATTCTTCTAATTTCTCTTTTATTTTCCTAACTTGAGTTGGCCTGGAGATCAGTATAAGCGTAAAAATTATCAATCATGTTTTTCCTAGAGATGATTTTTAAGACTCAAGCGATGTCAAGGTTGTGTTTGACTTATTTATAAAAGATGGCGACTTAGGTGTACAAAAAGAAAAGGATTTGACCTTTTACAAGAGCTGAAAACAAATTTCTAGATGATTTTTAGAAGTCTCTAATCAAGCAGATGAAGTTGTTCATGGATGTGGACAAGCATAGCACAACTTGGGTTGAACTTGACTCAATTATTTATCTATTTGAGTAAGTGAGCTGTAACAGAAAACTGACTTCCATGGGTTGTTTGTACCCCAGAATATGAACCATCTGTTCTTTGTGTTTGGCTGTATGGTTGTATCGCATCCTTCTTTTAGTCCACAATCACAATGAAATAAGATTGATTCCTTCCTTAGTTCAGCTGTCGCGTCTTGTTTGAATTGTTCTAATGTGAAATATTTGCTTATTGTCCTAGTTGTTATATTTTTTAATCAAAATCTGGTTTTTCATTGATCTCCAGTTATATTGTTTTTCCTGTTGATTTAAAAGGAAAATGTAGTTGAGTCTTTTGCTGAATGCAACTACTGTTTGCAGCTGCTAGAAGAGAACCTTTATAACATGAAATATTCTAAACCTAAGCATATAACTTTGAATTCTAGAGCTTTGAGCTACAGATTTTTGTTCATCTTTTTGAGAAAACAATGATATTTGCATTTGACGGAGACCTAACTTTTTTTCTCTGTAATGTTCAGCTGAAACTGTAATATACAGAATATTTTACTACATAAATAGATCTGGAAATGGTCATCTTACCCTCAGGGAGTTGAAACGTGGAAACATAATTGATGCAATGCAACATGCAGATGAAGAGGAAGACATCAATAAAGTTCTGAGGTAGACATGTCTCCTAGAGATGTTGGATAGACTTTTGTTTGAGCTGAGACATGATGCTTGTTGCCTTTTTTGTTTTTTTGGTTTTCCCTTTTAATCATGACTTCACTAGCACATGCTGTTTTCAGGTACTTCTCCTATGAACACTTTTACGTGATATACTGCAAGTTTTGGGAGCTGGATACAGATCATGATTTCCTGATAGACAAGGAGAATCTTATTAGATATGGTAATCATGCACTTACCTACCGGATTGTGGATAGAATATTTTCTCAGGTTTGTGCTAATCAAATCTTGGTTTTCTTCTCTAAGACAATATTATTTACCTCTTGTCTGCAGATGGTTCTATTTCTTTGAAACTTGTATGATCCCATTAGTAAAATATCTGAAATCATGTTAATTTATATGGTTTAACATTTATGCCAGATTCCGCGAAAATTTACAAGTAAGGTTGAAGGGAAGATGGGATATGAAGATTTCGTTTACTTCATACTATCTGAAGAGGACAAGTCATCTGAGCCTAGTCTTGAGTACTGGTACAGTTACTTGTCTTATTCTGTTGACTGAAAGATTTCTCTGTTTATTTCACTTCGATTGGTTATTAATGACAGAGGAAGGATTATGAAGTTAAAAGCTATATGAAGAGTAATTGCATGTTCAAATTTCTGAACATGCAGTTTCCTGAGGAACAAGTATAATTTCATGAAATCTGATGTTTGAGGAAAGACACTGGGTAAAGGAAATGTAGACGAAAGATTAAAGAGGATAAATATGTGTCCCTTCATTCCTTATTGTTTTTCTATTTTGTCTCAGGTTCAAGTGCATAGATTTGGATGGAAATGGAGTTCTCACACGTAATGAGATGCAGTTCTTTTATGAGGAGCAGTTGCATCGCATGGAATGCATGGCTCAAGAGCCTGTGCTCTTTGAAGATATACTTTGCCAGATAATTGATATGATTGGACCAGAGGTTTGCCTTTAGCATTTCGTGATTTTACTGGTAGTTCGTTGCTTCCTTTAATGCTTTTAAATTATACATTGGGCAGAGACACCTTCTAGCAGCCATCTGTAATATTACTGCCTCCCTGCACAATGTTCATAGGCATAATTAAAATGTGTGCTGGAGTTTACTGCATGATAAGAGGTTTCTTTTATGTCTGAATTTAATTCTTCGTGTCTTCAATACAATATTGAGGTGCAGTTGTGTGACAAATAAACAGTTCATGGTCTTAGAGATACACACTGAACCTGACTATTGGGGGTCTATTTTCTACAACATTGCTTAAGACCCATACTCTATGCAGATGTTTTGTGTTTTTAACTACTGGAGTTTTTCTGCATGCAGAATGAGAGCTACATTACACTACGTGACCTGAAAGGTTGTAAACTTTCGGGAAGTGTTTTCAACATACTTTTCAACCTTAATAAATTTATGGCCTTTGAAACTCGTGATCCTTTTCTGATTCGTCAGGTATATTTCAGAAATCAATTTATGCTTATGCTCAGTTTCAATAAATTTGAAACTGTTGTAAACTTTGTCTTTGCTATTTGTAACAAAGCCTTGCTGATATTGTGGGAAAACAGGAGCGAGAGAATCCAACTTTGACAGAATGGGATCGCTTTGCCCATAGAGAATATATTAGGCTTTCAATGGAAGAAGATGTTGAAGATGCTTCAAATGGAAGTGCAGAAGTTTGGGATGAATCACTGGAGGCTCCATTCTGAGCTCAATCAGGCAAGCCATTTACATTTTTTACTGCTTCCTTTAGTTGGCAGTTGAGTCCTTAAGAGTATTTTTTCCCGGACCATGCTATATTATGCAAGTTACACACTGATATATACTTTCTGAATAGGGAAATTAGTTCGTGTATGCTATTCTGTAGATACTATAATGACTCTGTCCATTGGTATCAAGTTGCTCTCTAACTAGATGTGGCTATGGGTTAAAAAAAAATGCTTAAATATGACCATTGAGCTGCTTTTCCTAAATTGTGCAACTCTTGTAATGGAGAAGAGTGATCTCTTTGGACCCAGCAATGTGACAACCACATCTTAATGCACTAATATTGATACATTTTATGTGAAAATTACGTGTACTATCCGACAAATTCTGAAGCTCTTATCTAATTCCATGAAATACTTGTGAGTCTTGATATAAGAATTTTTGGGTCTTTTTTAGATTAGTGCTTTAATTTCTGTTACTTAGGCTGTGAAAATAAAGTTTGGAGATGACAACCTGAGTCACAGGAAGTCATGTCTAATTAATCATACTAGGATATGTATTTTGTCAGCTATTTCAGCTTCATTTATTAAGTTGGCCTTGTTGAAGGTGCTCAAGGAGAGATGAAAACACTGCATGGGTCATTATTCTTTGAATGGGGTATTAGGAGACGTAGACCTTGGTAGAAGGGGATTTGAGGCTCTGTGGCGGTTCTCATACAATGTTTCTTGCGTCAAAGTGTTCCAGACACTGTGCATAGTTTGACAAACAACTAAAAATATTGCAAACGGAGGCCCTTTTGGCTTTGAGACTCAGAAAGTTCCTGTAAAGGAGGGGTGTTTGCCAAGAGGTGATTAATCAAGATCTTGAGTTGAAGTTAGCTTAGAACACTAGCATTATTTATTGTCAGAAATTTGTAAGATAGGAGCTATCTCATCTCAATGTCTTTTGTTTCTCTCCTTTTTATTTTGTTTAGCGTTTGGTTTGTTTCTGAGACTATTTTTGGTTTTATCATGTTCATGTGCGGTTAATTTATGGGGTTGCTTGGCAGGCGCCCATGGTTTTTATTTATCAATTTTCGGGGATTGCTGTTGCTGCATTTATCCATTAATCTGTTGTCAAGATTCTTTCCTTTTCAGCTAGTGCGTCACAGACTAACACTTAATAATTTATCTGCCACGGCTTTCTACCTCAAGGAGGAAGACACGTTCTTTTCTTTCGTTTCACTATAAAACCATGTCGTTGCTTTTAGTATCAATTATCAAAACTTGGGCAGATGGCAACTTATCCTTGACTTAATGTTGTCACTTTTAGTTTTACCGTTAGTAACAGTCGTCCTCAACGAATATATGAGCCAGCTATGGTTGCCTGTTGAAAAAGTACGTGAACCTATTCTTTTCTTTCTCTCTCGCCTTCCTCTTCTCGACTCTTCCATTTGTGTATTAGGCGGTACGGGAGCTCGATGTTGCTACCTAAATATTCTCCATTGAATGCTTCATTTGTTGTCTTGGCTGAAGAAGACACGGGGGCCCGCAAGCGACATGAAAAGGGTAGATGAAGCACCGGTTGATCAGATTAAAGGAAGCAAAAAGCAACGTTGAAGGCACGACAAGAGACGCAAGTGAAGTAGGGACAAATAATGAGTACTTAATCTGTAGTCTCGATGAGTGACCTAATGCTAAATCTGTAGTCTCGATGAGTGACCTAATGCTCATAACATCGAAGGTAAAGGGCGTCAAATA
The DNA here is from genome assembly GCA_027563515.1 of Erythroxylum platyclados. NCBI lineage: Eukaryota > Viridiplantae > Streptophyta > Magnoliopsida > Malpighiales > Erythroxylaceae > Erythroxylum > Erythroxylum platyclados. Next base: position 15,991,139 of record JAOQMM010000003.1, on the reverse strand, counting down.
AATATGGAACAACAGATGTACATGGCACTAACGTGATCTAGTAAAATCAAATGTCTTTTATTTAACCGGTCATATGTGCATAATTGGATATTCAAAGCGGGACAATTTTTTATGATCTACTGTACGCCACCAGAGATGAAAGTTACGATAGTTGGTACTCGTGTGGTGGAAATAATGCTAATCACTTTTGAGAAACATGCTGACTTTGGATGACTCGATAAAGAAGTGAATATTTGGTAGTTGCTAATGAAGTTAACAACTAATATTTTGGAAAAGCCTCAACCTCCTTATGTTAGGCTGATCATATACATACATATATATAATTAGGAGTTACAATTATAATAGGAAATTGTATTCGTGAGTAAATCATGGGATAACTACTATATCCCATGATTTACTCTTATCACGTTATCACTTCCTTAGCACTCCTCTCAAGTTGGAGTATAAATATTAACCATACCCAACTTGTAACATATATAATCAACCAGACTTCCCACTAATGATTTGGTACAAATATTCGATAATTGCTCTCCAATTCTCACATGACTTAATGAAATCAAATTTTGTTGAACTTTTTCCCTGATAAAATGGCAATCAACTATGATATGCTTGGTTTACTTATGAAAAACAAGATTCTTAGCAATGTGAAGAGTGGCTTGATTATCACACCATAGCTCCATTGGACTTGTGTAAATGATGCCTATCTCATTAAGTAATTGTCTTATCCACATCAACTCACATGTGGCTTGTGACATAGCCCTGTATTCCGATTCAACACTTGATCTAGCTACCACTGTTTGTTTCTTACTCTTCTAAGAGATCAAATTCCCTCCCATAAACACACAATAACCTGAAGTGGATCGTCTATCACTCGGAGACCTTGCCCAATCTGCATCTGAAAATGCTTCTATCTTTCTATGATCATGATTTGAATAGAGTATACCTCTTCCTAGAGCTC
>JAOQMM010000003.1:15961857-15973572 GCA_027563515.1 Erythroxylum platyclados | reverse complement strand
AAATTCCAACACCACTCCATTAAAAAGACATTAATTAGTTACCACTTACTTCCACCATAGGATCCACCGACCACAATACTATACTTAAATTGTAGTAAATACTACATTGTATTTATTGATGATTATACCAGATTTTGTTGGATATATTTTCTTTATTACGTCTATACTACTTTGCTATCGTGCCATTTGACGACAAATTATAACTTTGAATATTGAAAAAGAAAGTAAATTCAAATTCCACTATAAGTGTGACAAGCTTATAATCTATAATCTATTATTTGCTGATGATCTTTTGCTATGATGCGATGTTAATCCAGAATCTGTCAACGTCCTTTGTAAATCACTACAAGAATTTAAGAGATTTTCGGGACTTAGCATAAGTTTTGGCAAGAGTAGCTACATCTTAACAGAATGAAATAGCTTAGCGAATTAAATTGATAGCATCGTAGGGTTCAAACATGAAGAGTCTCCTTTTAGGTACTTGGGCATCCCAATAACTATAAAAAGATTGAGCTACAAGGATTGCCAACCACTAATAGACTCTAATTCAAAAGAAGTTAGGAAACTAGTTTAGCATGTACCTCTCATATACAGGTAGATTATAACTTATCAATTTCATGCATAATAATTTGCATATATTTTGGAGTTCCCATTTAGCACTTCTACAAGACTTCATTACATCCATTGAAAGATTTCTAATGAACTTTCACTGGTCTGTAAAAGAAAACAAATCCACAAGTCCAAAAGTCAAATGGTCTAATATTTATAAGCATAAGAATCAGGATAAACTTGGAATCGTTTCCATTAGGCATAAACAAAGTCTTGTTAATCAAAAGAATTTGGAAGGTTTTAATTCACAAATAATAATTTTTGTGAGATAGATATACACCCATTGCCTTAATGGACACAACTTTTGGAAGGCTTAACCAAAAATCTAACACTTCATAAATGCTAAAATAGATTTTGGAGTTGAGGATGCATATCCACAAGCACTTCAAGTTCATAATTGGAAATGGTCGAGACACCTAATTTTGGTTTGATAATTAACATGAGTTAGCTCCAGTTTACTGATTACAGAGTCACATATCCTTAAGAACCTTATTACCTGATAAGATAATGGTAGCTTCAATTATTTACGGACGTAATCGGTGCTTCCACTTCATGCATCGAGAGGTTTCTTTGCTATTATGGAAAGATTATCTATCCTTGATTCAATGGTGAAAGACTCACTGATTTGGCTTAAACATGATTCAAGGGAATACACTAATAAGACTTGCATGCAGATCTTTGTTCGCCTGCAACAGTAGGTACCTTGGCATAAATTGGTATGGCAAGAACAAAATATATTTAGGACCTCTTTCATTCTGTGGTTAGCAATTCTACAGAAGTTGAGAATAAGGGACAAAATCAAGTTTATCATTTCAGACTATTTGTGTTCACTTTGCAATAATGATAACATTTCTTTAACTGCCATTTCTCTACTAAAATTTGGAGCAAAATCTTAGACAAATGTAATTTAATATGTAACAAAGACAAATAGAATAAATAGTCAAATGAATGTGCACAATAAAAGGATTGAAAAAAATATGACTTGGTAACGTTCAGAATGGTCTTTAGTTAAGTGATTTACTCATTATGGAGTAAGAGGAACAATAAAAATTTCAAAAGAGCATAAGTTAAACGAGCAAAATTTTTGTTAAAGGATACTGGCATAGATCAGAGAAGTAATCCTTATCAAGGAGAAGAAAATGGAGATTAGTCTATACATAACGTTGAAATGGAATTAGAGATATATTTGACTTAGTGTTGTTTATTAAGTGGAACCAAATTAGTGCCACTGACTATAGTCCTCATCAACCATAGCCTAAAAAGTCACATTTTAACTCAGCATAATCCCTCAGTCCTCATCAGGCTTAGTCTAATCCATCTTTTCTTGAAAAATTAGACGAGATAAGATTATGTGCATAGTGAAATAGTAACAAAAAGTTTTTCGTTTTAAAATCTTTGAAAGCCAAAATCACTTAAAATCTATAACATAATTAATATATATAATATAATAAAGCATAAATTTATATAATGTAATAAAGCATGAATTATAACTCATATCTTATTTAAAAATTTGATTATTTTTTGTTGTTTTCTTTGAATCGATTTTAAAATTGGTTCATTTTAACCATCATAGTCGTACAAGTGTTTAGTTTCTAACGATAATAACATATGGAAAGAACTCTATAACTATTTTAGAGAGAGTTATGTAAGAAGTGCTAGCTTCCTTAGAGCCTAAAATATTTATAAAAGGTTTTGAACATTTTAGTAATCTAATTGAAATAAAATTTTAATTTTAATTAAACTTTAGTTAGAATTATAATTAATTCTAATTAAATACCAATTATGTCAAAAAAAAGATCTAATATCTCATACTAATTTTTATTTGTTAAATATCTAATATTTAATAATAAAATTTCTCAAATTTTGCAATCAAGTTCAACTTGATTAAAAAACCTTTTTTCTTTTTCAACTCGTTCTTTGCGTGTAACTCATTAGATTCACAAATATATTGACAGTGGATATAATTAATAACTCTAAATCTTATTTAGAATTAGATAAATTAAACAATTTTAGTTATCTTGAATTCTTTAATAAAATTTTTTTTAATCTCTTTTTTTCCCTGGGTTTTCTTGAAGTTGTTATCTTTACTAGTTTTTCTCTTTTAGGTGATGCACTCAAGTTTCATTTGTTTATTTTTCATCTGTTTCTTTGTTGTTATTGATGGTGTGAGCTTATTTGGTTTTGAGAATCTTCATCAAGGTGTTACTATTATTAATAGAGCTTTTTCTTGTGACGATGGTTTTTTTTGTGTTAATGTTATTATCAAAACTAGCATCTAGGTATTTCGAGTTTGAATCTTATAGTCTTTTCCTTAATGATCTTCATGTTTCTGCAATTTTTATATTTCTTGTTGGAGTTTATCATTGGTCTCTGAGGTGTGCTCCATAAGGTCTTGATATGTACCCATCAAAAGTGCTTCTCATTTCTCGCTTTCCTCAAACGCTTTTAGAAGTTTTGTGCTTTTCGACAAACCGGTAGTTGTTTTAATTTTTTTACTTTATAGCAAACGTTTTCATATCACCACCTAGCGCCATTGTTGCAACATTTTCTAACATCTCAAAGTCTACTTTCTTTGTAAAGTTTGTGAGTTTTTGGCAATAGATTATTAGGTCCTAAAAAATATTTGATCTTTGCAATGAAAACACAGAAAGATTCAATCTTGGAGAAACTTTTTGTCTTTTCTTCGTTGGCAACATCCTCTTTCTCCATTCCCCAACAATCAACGAGTCACTCTTCCCTTTATTTTGTATGTTTCTTTGTCATTTTTAAATTAGCCAAAAGTATAATTTAAACCCTAATTTTTATACCAAATTCTAAGTTAAACTTTAACGTTTTGGGGCGTTCAAATTGAACTCCAATATTTACAAAACGTTTAAAATAGACCTTATAAGGATGGAAAATTTGACGGAGGTTACCTTCCATAAGTTAAATATCACCTCATATACGGCGTTACTTTTTGTAAAATTTTTCATATTAATGGAACATACTTCTTGATGATGTGATATTCTTATTTTTAAATGAAAGTAGATCCCACAACTATGTATAAAACTCACTGTCTGGTTATTCTTCAATCCTCATCGATTTGAAGCTTGAATGGGTGTGCTTTGCTTAGCCCGAACCTTCACTAGAAAGCGAAGGTTATCAAGTTTGAGGGTTGTTACCATGGTCATGTTAATCCATTCCTAATCAAAGCGGGCAATGATGTTGCAACAATGGGGCTCCCTAACTCTCCTGGCGTCTCTAAAGAAGCAATCATTGAGGCTCTAACTGTCATCTTTAATGATTTTGTAGCCATTGAGAAACTCTTTGAGAGAAATAAAGAAGAAATTGTTGCACTAATTCTCGAGCCAGTTGTATGAAACTTTGGTTTTGTAATTCCTAAACCAGACTTTCTTAATGTCATTTCCAAGATTACAAAAGAACATAACGCTCTCCTAATATTTGATGAAGTTATGACTGGATTCCGCCTATCATACGGTGGAGCTCAGGAATATTTTGGGAAGATTATCAGCGATGTCCATAAGTAAGGATATCATGGAGATGGTTGCTCCTGCCAGTCCAATGTACCAGGTAGGAATCTTAAGTGGGAATCCTTTGGCTATGAAAATAGGTATACATATACTGAAGCGATTGTAGAAGCCAGGAAGATACTTGATAATATTACAAAGAAAATTATTGAAGGCATTTTAGATGCTTGGAAGAAGGCTAGACATGTTATATGTGGTGATTATATAGGTGGGATGTTCAGGATTTTCTTCACAGAAGGTCCTATTTACAACTTCAATGATGCAAAGAGAAGTGACATGGTCAAGTTTTCTAGTTTCTATAGAGGAATGTTAGAGGAAGGTGTGTACTTTGCTCCACCAAAATTTGAAACTGGGTTTACAAGTTTGGTAGATACTCCTGAAGATATTGAACAGACAATAGCTATAGCTACGAAAGTTTTTCAGCAAATTTAGGGTCTTTATTTGTGCTATGTTGTTGTTATTCTACTATCACTTTTCATCCTATATATTTTTCTTTTTGTGTTCCATTTCTAATTTCACACAAGCCCTTTTTGTAGATTACTGGAATGTGTAGTGAGTTTTGATTATTGAGAGCCTATACCTTGTCCTTTATAGAACATTTGCATATGTTGAATTGAACTTGAACATGTAACATCTTATAAACAAGTTGAACATGTAACATCTTATAAACAACATTTCTTGTAATGCCATTGATGTATTAAGAGACTGAATGCATAAATTAAGTTTTTTCTTGGTTAGTTGATACATATTTGGCTTGATTCAGATGATTATAGGTCTTTCCAATCGCTGAAAAAGTTATAATCAATTTATGTATAGATTGGCAACCATCATATCTTTGAAATGAAATGTAAGTTTCCTGTAGTTTTCTCTAAAATGTAAGCAAAAACTTGAAGAGTCCAAGTACTAATGCTTGTGAGTTACAACTAGGTTTTGAAAATTATCTATAAATGAAACAAATTGTTTGAGGTCTTATGAAATAGAGAAGGAAGATGAGAAAATGGAATAAGGAAGGCGTAACACAACCGTTTTTGGTCACATAATGCATTTGGTTATATATGGATACTGCAACAACCAACATTGATGCCCAAAAGAATACAATTTTCTACATTTAAAGCATCGAAACTAGGTAGAGGATTTGACTAAATATCAATATATTTTCCATCATAATATGGAACACGAGCACAAAATTTTCTTAGGGACTTATCAATCTTCCTTTATGTTGAAACAACCAACAATGATTTAACATAAAAGTACTTCAGCTATAAGAGAGAAAAGGATGATGCAACAACCAAACTAATGTTCACAACATCACCCCTACTTACAAAAAGGTATGTTGAAATTATATTTAATTTTCAAGGGATTTAGCACAAAATACTAATAGAAATAATAAGAAAGATTCTCCAGTTTCAGAGTGAGAATCTCAAATTTACAGTAAATGCAGAGAACATGCTAAAAAATAGTCAATGATCAATAACATCATTAGAAGGTAGGGCAACAAATAGTTGATGCTTGGATATGAAGTTGAGTAGCAATTAAGTAAGAAAAATAATCAAACTTTCAATCGATAAGTGATCCAAAGGTATATTTTTATTTATTCACTGCAAACAAATTATCTCACTTGTGGCCCCAAAAGTAAGACATCTTTGAGGAGAAAGAGAAAACAATGAGAATAACACAACTTCCCAGTCCTAGGATTCTTCGATATATACTTGTTCCATTCCCACTCTCACCACATCAAGTTTAAGTATACCCTTCCATTCATGGAACGTCACCTCATTATTCCTCTGCAAAGTTTGAAATGGCAACTAGAGTTTACTTATGTAACAAACTAAATAATTTTGGTTCAATTGCATAACCAGGGGAAGGTTTATTCTTAATTATTATCAAAAACTTTCCTCAGTCGATACGTATCTAGATTGGACCAGGATAAAACTGAAAGATCCCAAGTAGATAGAATCTTAATCCAACCATAAACATCCATCACAGTAGTTTAAAAAAATGAATAAATTCAAGTCTGTAATATTTAAAACGGTGAGGATTAAAGAGTAACCAAAATCAAAATGTCCCGTAGGTTGCTCTTTTAAGGACACTAGGAGAGTCAAAGAGCCCTAGTGTTGCAACACCACTGCTATTAATGAAAAATTAAGGAAAACAAGACTTAGTTGGTTCAAACATATTAAGAGGAAACAGTCTTACACTTCAGTAAGAAGAAGCAAGAAGATTGTACTCAGAGATTGTAAGAGGTAAAAAGAACAAATTGGAGGGAGGTAATTAAAAATAATATGGCTTTGTTAGAATTTACAGAAGACATGTCTCTTAATAAAAAACTTTCAGGTACTATGATATAGGTAAAGGATCTCACGTAGAGAGGTCATTCTCTTTCTTATAGGTCTTTTAAACCTTTTTTTTCGAGTCTTATGTCTTGTGTTTAGCCTAAACTTTTAATATGTAATACTTTCCTCTTAATTATTTGGCCATATTTTCTTACTTAGCCTAAATATTTTCTTGTAGTGGCTTGTTTGATTTATTTATTTACTTGTATTCTTCACTATTTGTGTATTTATTTACTTATTTTATTTTTTATTTTTACCTTATTCTATATTTATTGTATTATTTATTTTTATATTTTTATTTACACATACATATATATATATATTTATGTTGGTCTATCAAAAATAGTCTTTCTACCAGTTAGGGTTAAAGCTGTATACTACTGGACCTCCTTAGACCTCCCGTATCAGTGAGATTTTCTATAAGTTGTTGTAGTTATCTAATTAAATATTTTATATCACAATATCAAGATTGATGTTTAGTAACATATCATGACTATCCAGATACTTAAGAATGTCAAAATAGTTTTGACTAACTTTTCCTAACATAATTTTTCGTATAATTTAATTCTTTTATTATACAATAATCCGAATAGGTATAAAGCATGAAATAATGTCTACTCTATTTGAGTCCAATCATATTCATTCTCCACCATTAGTAATTGATTCAATTATTAACATTTGAAAGCTATTTTCAAAGTATCATTCCATCTTGGCTAAAGATTTCCTGAATCAATACTAATCAAGAACAATAAAATATTTTTCTAATTACTTTAAGGTGATGAATTCTATAGACTTCCATATAATTCATCTATATTTAGTGACTACTGATTAAACTACTATTGACTAGAATATATCATAACACAACAATCCCTATACAAGATACTTAGATATCTTAAATCAAATGATCACTTATAAAATCATTACAATAAGAATTTGTGTAAACATATATTCTCATATGAGGTCAATTCAATAAACTTGTCCTCTAACAAGCACCCACATATCAGTTTAAGTATCTTCATACTTTATTCTATAAGATCGACTACTTTCTATTAATGTCCGATATCAATAGAATAATGACTATGAATAATTTAAAGATAATACATAAATGCAATATAAATCTCATAATTATGATCCTATCATAATTTTATTTGTAATATATATTTATCTCATTAACTTTATCAATATGTATAAAACAAATAATAACTTTTAGTAATTATACCACCAAACTACAACCAACCGATGAATTAATGCTAACCATAGCGAGGAACTAGATAATCATGGTCAATCTTTATTTCCACATCAATTAGCTAGATTCCTTAGTTATTTAAAATAGTCTTGTACTTTCACAATTGAATTGATGTGGCGCTTTGGTTACCACCCTCTGAGTTTGGTTGTATGCTGATGTACTCAGCTCATGGAAATTTTATAATATATTTAATTTCAATTTTCAAAAAGCAAAAAAAAAAAAAACACTAGTTGTGTTCTTCCGACTGAAATAAAGAACCTTTAAAGGTCAGGATTACAGATAGGCAGAGAATGTGCTGTTGTTGGTGTTTTCGATTACTTTCCAATCCACTCTGATGGGTACTAGTCACACAAAGAAGCTATAACAGGACATTAGTACGTCACCAACATTAAATGTTTGTAGGGAACTTCGACGGGCCTATGGCAAGCAAAGGTTGCATGTCTGTGTTCATAAATTATTACTTCTTGTTCTTTTTCTTGGGAATCAGAATCAAAATGCTACTCGTCAGTCGTTTTTCCAGAACTTATTGCTAAGATATTTGATATGACATTACTGCTTTTTGTACAGAATGAAGGCTGCTTCCTCCAAAATGCATAACCTAGCTCGTGTTCTGCAAATCCAGCTTAAACCCAAATCAAAATGATGGTCGAGATGCCCCGTAACTATCATTTCGGGTGAAGTATACGTTTGCAAGAGATTCCTAGCCAAGTCAGACTGTTTCCTTGGTTGGCACAGTCAATTTCGGGAGAAGTTGATTCTCTCTATTGCAAGTCAGGTCCCTAGGAACACCATATCTTTTCTTTTAGCTAAACTACAGCCCCACTTAATTATAATGCTTACAAATTTTGGTCTCCTTACCAGCTCGACAACTATAATGCTATGGCAAGTTACATAATCATATACAATAATTAGTACAAATCAAACACACAAATTCACATCTCATTCTTTTGGAGACAATAATAATTTGTTACCTTTCGTAAAAGAAATGTTAATATGATGTTACCTCCATACTCACAATGTATCAATGGTGAGAGTTGCTTGTGTACCTTAGTAAAAAACTAGAGCTTTAAATTGAACGTATAGACCATGATATCAGAAAAGAAAAAAAAATTGGAATCACCAACAATGCATACAGAGAAGAAAGGTAAGTGCCATGGTTTTATTTTTGTTTCTCTATTGGCCTTAGTGGTGTGGGGGCGTTCCTCGAGCAAAAGGTTGCGACTTTAGCGAGCCATGGGCACGCGAAGGTGATGGGACCACAGACAAAGTTGTATAGCGAGCAAAACATGTGTGGGCTTCACGTCCTCACGGGGTTGTATAACTAGCCGAGAATGAACAAAAAGGAAAAAACACATAAGCATAAGCTCACTAGATTGGCGATTATATATATGAAACTTGGCTATGGTCCAAAAAGGTTTAAAATATTTTGAAAGCTACAAGAGGATAGGCATGACTTTTTAGTTTTTATACAGAATGGACATAAAATGAGAACAAAAAATACACGTTTAAAACTAAGTAATAAAAGAGCAACTTGTTTGGTCAAAATTGGAATTAAGTAATAATTTGGAATTTTTTACAATGGGAGTAGCTATTCGTAACGAGATGGGTTGAAATTTGGAATAAGGTTAACAGGGAGTTTTTTTTTTTGAAGTAATGGTTTCATTGCTACCAAAAAAAAAAGAAATGGTATAAAGTTTACAGGACCTGGGAAATCTCTTCGAGGAGATAAATATACAAGGTGGCAAAAGAGGTACAAAAGTCAGCCATTTCAGCATGAATTATGGTTGGATATGTCTTGAATAAAGATTTGTCTTGTAAGTAGGTGTGCTTAAGGCTCCAGTTAGATTCTAGACTCAGGTTCAGAATGTCCTTAGATCCCTTTTGTTACGAGAGCTTCTCTAATGCCCCTTATGTCATGTGTGTCAGGAGTTCAGCTGATGTATCGGGTTTCAGATCTGCTGTTCTACTTTTTCTATTCCAACCCTATTTTCGCTTTTAATATGACGTCGTTTTATGTTAAAAAATTTCAGGGTGATGTTTCGTGTTCATTCTTGAAGATTACACAATTTCTCTTTTTTCAGATGTAATAAATGGCACAGATAAGGGATAGTTACCTTTACTTCCAAAACTAATTGTGGCACGTTCGACTATACTTTCCCATAATTCCATCATTCCATCTAACATTGCAGAGAGATATTAGTGATTACCAGATGAATGAAGTGTTTTTGCACTTAAAGAAAAGGTAACTGGGATTTTTAAGAGGATCATTGCAAAGGGTGCAGCCCTTGGAAGGCATGTTAACAGGTTAACTTGTCTCTAGCGCTCAACATCTGTTAATAGCCAATCAGAGTTAAAAACTAGTTTTGAAAATATAAGCTTGAACGAGGTCAAACTGAGGAGTCTTAGAAAGTTTCATGAGTGAAGCTCCTTTGGTGAAAATATAATATAGCTTCCTCTTAACTCTTACCTTAACTATACGTGATGGTATTGCTTTAATTCTCTTCAAGAACATTCATAATAATAGCAATTATTAATCCTTTTCAATATGACCAATAAAATGCTCTTTTTTAGTCGTAAAATACTATATCTAAATTAAAACTAATTCTAAGTTGAATTTATATACACATATATAATTTGGTCCAATAATATAGTTAAAATTGTATGTTTTATTGGGTAATTAATTGAAGTAGACTGAATTTAGAATATATTTGGTGGGCTAATTTTAACTTGATAGGTTTGCATCAACAATTATTAATTAGATGGGGATGTTTTGCCATTTACTTCAACACTCAAGTCAATAAGCTCAAGGATACTAAGTATTCAAAGAAATTATTAATTGTGATTAATAAAAGTAGTTATCATAATTTATCTTGAGACATCACTTTTATTAAAAATCTTTATTTGAAGTATAGATAGATTCTAACTATCTTTAGTTGAGTCAAACCTAATCTCTACTAAACAGCTTCATTAGTATTTGACTAGGGCTCTAATTCTTCATACCATTGAACCCTACTTTAATTAGATTTATCGTTCTTGAAAATTGAACCTTTTATATAGGTCTAAAGTATGTAGATCTATGAAAAAGATAGCCGATCTAGTAGACCAACCTAAGGTTAATATGTACATTCATTAAGGATGTATCAATTATCTCATAATTTCTTATCAAAAATTGGATTCTTGACAATGAAACTTTCAATATTTAAGTCTATAAGGATGGTGAATTAATCAAAATGCTCTTTAAACCACTCCAAAATTACCCATTAAGTGATCAACAATGTGCACTACAGGTCTACTAGGACATTTATAGCATAACCTAAGAATATTTTTTAGAAAGTTGATGATAAATTATAACATGTCTATTGAAGAAGGTGTGGAGGCAATATAACAAATAGCCAAAACTAATTCAACTAAGCAAGCCTGGTTTAATGATTGGACAACCATGTTTATTAATTCTTACACACTTTTAATTTAATAGGTCTACTTATAATGGATTGTCAACTATCTTTTGCAACTCTTCGATCTTCTTGACAGAAGTGCAAGTATCTAGATGACTTAATAGATTGATAACTAAATCAATCAATTGTCAGTAGACTAGTTGAAGGTTTAACACAAATCACAAATTACCTTTAGAAGCCTTAACTTTTTTTTTTCCTTTAAGTCTATATGGGATATGCTAAGTTTCTAACACAAATCACTTCCAAAGGTCGTAATGGTTTAAAGGTGCCACCGATAGTTCAGGCTCACCCAGGACACCTCGTGGGTCAATAAAAAAAAAGCCTTAACGTCTCTATATTTCCTAAAAGAGGCTGAAATCTGAAATTTCCATGGAATCAATCAGTCCTAAGTGAAACAGTAGAGTGAGAGATATTTCATTGTCCTTGTATCTATGGATAGGAAACAAGTCCAAATTAATGTGGGCTTTGCGGACAGAGAAGAGTAGACAACATCGACAAGGTGTGATTTTTGAGCAAGTACTGAACCATTTTTGACAAGTTTTCAT
>JAOQMM010000003.1:15917625-15927769 GCA_027563515.1 Erythroxylum platyclados | reverse complement strand
CTCCAAACCCTCTTGCTTAGCAACACCTTTTGTGTAGTTGAAATAGAAATTATACCCAACCCTTATCACGCTCCATTTGACCTTTGCTTTTTTGAAATTTTCAGTTTTCCCACTTCATAAAAAAGCTGTCACAATTCTATCAATCTCTTTGGTGATCTTCTTCGGAAGAACAACGTGAGCAGACCATTGTATATGTAAACTACCAAGAACAGAAATGATAAGAGTGAGTCAAGCAGCATAGTACAAAAATCTATTTTGTCAAATGTTCACCCTAGATTTTATCTTTTTCAAGAGAGGAAGACAATCTGGGTATTTTAGCTTTGAGGTGGAGATAGGTTCATCGAGGTATCTGAATAAAGGTGGTTGGATGTGCAAACCCCTGGTATATTTCTATCAAGTATAATGTTGTTAGATCATCATGTAATGGTTAGAAAGTATGAATCTCAATTGATGAAAAATTTGTCTTTCTTGCCAACGGAATCATATATTTACAAAAAAAAAAAAGATATGTACTAAATAATGTAAATATTTAAATTAATGAGTTTCATTGCTCCCCTAAATAAAGACAAAATTGCAAAAACAATTGGTTGGTCAAATACAAAATCAACTAAAGATCAATTAATATTTTCAAAAATAATAAATTAAAAATCGTTAAGCTAAACTTAATACATGTATAAAGTCTAAGCATTTGTATTAATAACAGTGCTCTAATTGTTGGAAATTAAAATAAATTACCTTGTTGAAATATAGGTACTAAGAAATAATAATGAGATGGCCTTTTTTGTTTATCTTGACATATAATGCATGTTCATACGGGCTCCTGTGAAATCCTTTGTCAATGAAGTATGTGTCAATATGTGTATACCATGCTCTAGGCGCCTGCTTCAATCCATATAAAACTTTCTTCAACTTATATACCTTGTCTTCTTCTCCTTGTTTTAGATAACTCGGTAGTTGCTTTATGTAAACTTCTTCTTCAAGTACACCATTTAAGAAGACAGACTTGACATCCATTTAAAATATTTTCCATTGCTTTTAGCTAGCAAGAGAAAGAATCATGCATGCGTATCCAATCTAGCAACTGGAGCAAATACTTCAAAATAGTCAATTCCTAGTTTTTGTTTATACCCTTTTGCCATTAATCATGCCTTGAAACGTTCTATTTCTCCATTTGGCTTGAACTTTGTCTTATACACCTATTTAACACTAATAGGCTTTTTTCCCTTTGGAAGTGTAGTTAACTCCTATGTATTATTTTTTTTCAATTGCTTGAATCTCTTCATTCATCGCTTTAATCCAACAATTATCATTGGTTGCTTCTTTATATGTCACAAGATCATAATCAGAAAATAAGGTATAGTAAGTAACATTTTCCTCCTTATCATCAAGATCATCATCTCTACCAACTTCAAAATCTTGTAAGTGGGCAGGCGGATATTGCTCTCATTATAGATATCTACGAGCTGGTGTATCAGATGTTGTTTCACCTAGACCTACAATGCTTGCTGGTGGTTCATCAACTTTATTATCTCATTTTAATTCTTCATTTATAATTACTAGTACAAATAACAACTCTTTTTCTTTTTCTGACCAATCCCACACTCCATCTTCATCAAAGATAACATCCGGACTGATGATTATCTTTTGGCTTTTTGGGTTGTATAACTTGTAGCCTTTAGTTTCTTCATTATGCCCAACAAAAATGCATTTTTTTGCCTTGTCATATGGCTTCTTCCTTAGTTCATTTGGAACATATGCATAGCCCACTCCAAGCTTCTTGTGGAGTTTTATCACATACACTTTTGACAGGACTCCTATTCAAGATGTAAACTACACAAGCCATTGCTTCTACCTGAACACTCTTGGGTAATTTCTTGAAATGTAGCATGCTTCTTACCATATCCATAATAGTCCTGTTCTTTCTTTCTGCCACTTCATTTTGTTGAGGAGTGTATCTTGCAGTTACTTGATGCTTAACACCATGCTTCCTCAAGAACTCATCACAGACAATATACTCTGTTCCCCCATCAGTTCTCAAGGTTTTCAGAGTAAAACCACTTCGTCGTTCAATATATGCTATAAAACTCTTAAGCATATCACAAACATTAGATTTATTTTTAAGGAAATAAACCCATGTCTTTCTACTAAAGTCATCAATGAAAGTAATAGAGTATTTGTTACCTCCATTGGATGGGACATGCACATAGCATAAATTAGAGTGCACCAGCTCAAGTAGTTTTATAGCTCTCCATGCACTTCCTTTAGGAAAAGGATAACAATGCATTTTTCCTACCACACAATTTTCACATAGTTGTTCAGGAACTTAGATAATAGGCAAGCCTGTAACCCATTTTTTATTTGCAAGGAACTTGATGCTTTCGAAGTTGAAATGCCCAAGTCGCTTATGTCAGAGCCAATTATCATCAGCAATTGTGGTATTACAGCATAAAGTAGCATCATACTTTATATTCATCGAAAATAGTCGACTTCTTGACATGTTTGTATTTGCTATCAAGCCCATCTCCACGTCATTTAAGATGCAACCTCTTTTGTTGAAGTATAAATCATAGCCTTTCTCAGCTAGTTGTCCCGCACTTAATAGATTTTGGCATATATCAGGTGCATAAAATACATTAGATATATAATTTAAAGATCCATCATTCAATCTGATGGCAATCTTTCCTTTTCCCAAGATTTCAAGTTTTGAATTATCACCAAGCTTAACAATGGTTTGGAAGCTTTCATCGAAGTCAGAAAACAATTCTTTCTTCCCACTTAGATGATTACTGCAGCTTGTATCTAATAACCACTGATAGTCATTCTTATTAGTAATTGTATGATTGGTTATAAGAACTATCTGCATAATATCTTCACTTTCTGCAACTCGAGCTGACTCTCTAGTATTCAATGCTTTGGCACGACATTCTCGACTATAATGACCATACTTATTACAGTTATGGCACTGAATATGAGATTTGCATTCATACTAAAAATGTCTGAACTTCTTGTATTTTTGACATTGAAAATTAGAATTATTTTGAAAAGAGCCATTACCTCTTGTGTCTTGGCTTGAGTTAATTCAAAAATTCCTTCCTCTTCCTTTGAAGTTCTGACTTTTTTTATTTTGATTCTCCCTTCTTTGCACTGGTCCTTCATTTCTCACATTTTCTTGAGCTTTTAATGTTTTCTTAATTGTGCCATTTGACCTTTCATTCATCCACATTTCACATGACTCCAAAGATGCTTGCAAATCATTCAACGTCATTGTGCTAAGATCTGTTGACTCTTCAATAACTGCTACCACGTAATCAAATTGAGTTGCGAGTGTATGCATAATTTTCTCCATGACTTCTTTTTCTATTATACTATCACCATTTTTCTTCATACCATTGACTAATTTATCCATTCGTGAAAAATAATCATGAATACTTTCATCCTTGCCTTGTTCCATCAGCTCGAACTATCGCTTTAGGCCTTGCAATCTCGTTCGTTTGATTGGATCAGCACCTTCATATGTCTTGATCAAAATTTTCCAAGCTTCCTTTGTTCTTTTAGCATGGAAAATTTTCTCAAGAGCAAGCAGCTCCACAAATTGACAAATTAAAAACAAAGCTTGCTTATTTAGTAAACAATGTTTCTCTACTTGTTGTTGATCTGCTTTCCTTTCTCTTCTTCTATTAGTTCAACAAAACATTTCTCTACTATTTCTTCATAACCACTGGTCTTTAAACATAGCTCCATCAAGCGTTTCCACATAGCGAAATTTGATCTACCATCGAACTTGAAGATAACTGTTTGTACTTGTTGAACTTAATTGGCGGTCGAATTTGAACTTGATGCCATCTTGATACATACTAGCTCTGATACCAGATGATGGCAATTAAAATAAATTGCCTTGCTAAAGGATAGATGCTAAGAAAGACTATGAACACTTAAGAAACAAAATTTTGGGCACATAAAATATTTGTATTTAAGGAACAACACACTCAGAACTTAGCTTTAGTTAATAGCCAATAAATAATTCTCAACAGGGAACTCGTTGGAGTTTTTCTTGTCTCTCTCTCAATTCTTACACACACACACTAATACAATACAACAAATACAAGCTTCATATATATATATATATATATTGCAAGTCTGTTTTTTTTTTCACTACTAAAACCTACATAAGACAGCTTCTAAACAACTCACAATTTTTTACTATTGATAGCAAATAAACTCAGCTGTTTGATGGCTAATAAATTGACATAATGAACTCTTAAAAAACGTAAACAAACAGCTAAGAAATACCTAATAATCTTTGACTATTCAAAACCTTGATAGTTAAGCTTTCAAAAGAGTTCCACTAGCTTCTAGCAAATAATAGTAGCTAAGTCTAATATCTAACAGATAATATAATTTTTTTTCATAACCGAAAGATAGTTAATCTAAATCAATTTATAATAGAAACAAGTGAATACATGTTACAACATTATAATTAGTTGTAATTAAATTTGTAATTTCTAAAGAAAGTAATTTGACTGATAATTTAAATACAATTTTAATGACATTTTAACGTTAATCAAATTAAATACTTTTAAATTATATTATGATGTTAAAATAAATAATTACATTTTGTGTAACACTAATAATGAATAATGAGTTTTAAATGCAATGTTAAGAATCTATATAAATAAGATACTTTTCAATAGTCTTTATGTGAGATTCTCATTATTTATATTATATTATAATGGAAAACTGAGTTGATGCATGGATATTTTAAATTAAATTGAAAGTATAAAATAAAAATATTCAGATTTGAATTATATAATTAATTTTTTATCAAACTAAAATGAATTTTGTTGTTAATTTTAACTTAATAAAATTATGAATATTTTGTGATACTCAAATCAAAAATTAAATTGAATTATATCAAATTGAATAGGATTGAAATAACTTAATTTTATGTTATTTAATTTGTAATAAGTAATTTATTCTACTATTTTATAAATTTAAGTTTATTAATTTTAAAAATTTTTTATTAATTTTTTTACTTGAACTTGGATCTACTAAACCCACTAATTTGTAACATTTGGATTAAAAAATATAGATGGATAAGAATTCTTGATAAATTAAGTCGTAATTGAGAATTGCCTCTAAAATTAATAGTCTCTACTCAGCTAACAATAAGAGATTCTAGGCTCTCAAAACAACTATTGTGATAAACTCTCACAATCTTTTTATTTTCTATTTTTGTGATTTATCATACTACTATCAATCACATTAAAGAATTCAAATCAAGCTCAAGGCATGTGCATAAAGATGTGAGGGGACTTCTGGTTTGTTGTCTTGGTCCTAGACCTAAATTTGTCGAAGAACCCATTGATACATTTTTTTTGTTTAACGATTTTGCTTGAGAGAAGGTTAATTTAATATATTATCTTATTTTGTTTAAGGCTGTTGCAGATATTTTAACTATCAATTATTATTGGTTTTTTAATCTGTCTTCAACATTAGTGGGAGGACTTTAGATTTTGGAGTTCTTTGACTTCTAATACAACTGAGGTCATCTTTATTCCCAAGATTGGTTGAGGAATTATTAAGAAATACTTGAAGAACTTAATAAATTTAAGTCAAGTATTGTTTTCCATTTTAATATAAAATACAACTAAACAAAGTATGTTGTGTCAAATTTATTAATAATTTAAGTCAAGTATTGTTTGTCATTTTAATATAAAATACAACTAAATCAAATCTACTCTTTTTAAAATATTCTTCAGTTTAAATTATTTGTAAATTTTCTTTTGAAAATAAAGTTTTTTTATCTCTTCATTTTTATTATTTTCTGAATGCTTGAAATTAGAAAATGAAGTAACTTCAAGCTCTTTCACTGTTTTGTCTCATTTGTTAAACTTGTTACATGCATTATTTTATAAGAGGTAAGATTGAAACTTTATAAAAACTTCATGAATTATTTCATTGTTTTAATTTAATTTTTTTAATTCCTTTATCCTTTGATCATCTCAACTACGATGACTTCAAATTTATTTTGTAAGAAATCATAGTTTTATTATTGTTATATATATGTTTTAACCTTATTTATCTTTATTTTCACATCAATCCAAAATTGATATCATGGGTAATTTTGGCTTAATATTGAAAGAATTATATATTAATGTTAGGTTAAGGTTGTATGGGTTGAAATCTCACTTTATCTTTGTTATTTCTACTATGTTTCATTTTCTTGCTAAATATATCCGTTGGTTCTTATTGACTATTTTTAGAAGACAGTTGTATAAACAATTTAGTAATAGTTAAAAACTAGGAACAATTTCTTAAAACTCCCGTAAAATTTGATAAACTATCACATTATTTCCTCATTTTTTAAAAACTATCAAATACTGCCCCCTATGTTTTATTTGATATATTTTCCTTCCTCCCTACTATCAAGTTCTCCATATTTATACACATAAAAATGATGTCATTTTTAGAAACTGTAAAGGGTTATCGATAGCTTTTAAAAGTCGAGGTTTGCATTGATAATATGTCAAACTACAGGTATTTTAGTGAATTTAACCCTCAATTGAGTAAAATTTCTTAAACCTCCAAACTTCAAAACAACTTTGTTTTTGCGTGTATAAATAAGGTTTTTAACTACAACTTGACGAATAGAAAACGGACGATATATTAAGTAAAACAGAGGGTGACAATTAATAGTTTTTAAAAATGATGGACTAATGTGATAATTTGTCAAATTTAGAGATCTTAGGAATTTAACCCTAAAAAGTAATAGGTCAAATTTTGATACCATTATTTATCAAATAGTCAACAAGAAAGATTAATGTAAATGATTTTTAAAATACCATCAAATACGTTATAAAACACAATGAAATATAGTCTAATAGGAAATTATATTATTTTATTTATTTATGTTTTAACAATTTAATTAGAATAGATTGGATGATTAATTGGTTAATACATATTGTTTGATATTTTAAAGAATCAAATATCTGAATTATATTATACCAAAATTTCAATACAATACTGATATGGTTGTCGAAAACCCTCAAAATTAATTACAATTCTTTAAACTCTTATAGTAGTCGTGGAGCTAGGCTGAATCCCAAAAGAACTAAAAAATAATTTCTTAATTTCAATTAACAAAAAAAATTGGGAGTTTACGGTTAATTAACTAATAAACTAAATTTAACAAGGAATCAAAATAAATTAACTTAATATAAAAATGAGAAATTCAAAAGTACTTAACTCTGATTCAAGGAAAAGATTTCATTTAATTGTAACATTGAACATTAGTTTAAAAAGAATAATTTTCACAATTCAAACAATTAGTTCGAAAGATATAAAGATAGTCATAATAAGTCTCAAATTTTTCTAAATTTATTAATTCAAACACAGTATTCGAATCAAAACTTACCATTAATTGATTAGATATGATAACATTCCATATCAATTAAATGATAGCAATAAACTTAGTGAAAAAAGACTAGACCCTAAATTAAATAATTGAGATAGTTACAACTATTCAACTTAGTTTTCTTGTTTCTTACAAGTTAAATTTGCAAATTCATAGATAACATATTTTCTACTTGTACCAACCTTTCATGACAATTATGGATCACTGAATTCATGGATAGCTATAGAATAATCAACAATAAATTAATTTGTCAGGTTAATCAATATTAATTATTCATGAAATATAATAATATAAAAAAGAAATACTTAAACTAAAACATGAATACAAGTTTAAAACAAAACTTTATAAAGTTACAACTAGAGTTTTGAATCTCCTTGAATCAGAATATTTAGATCTGGCCAAATAAGACTTTAATTATAATACCAAAAATAGAATAAAAGATGAAAGATTGAGAGAAAACTACTAAGAAAACAAAAAGAGAATGTTAGAGAAGGTAGTAGACGTGTTTTTGTCTTCTTTTCTTGTTCAAAATCTAGTCTCTTCCTATCTTGCAAATATTCCTAGATAAAACAAATCCAAGTCCCAACATAATAGGGATGGAAATAAGTTTCCTAATTGAATTCGAACTCTTGAAGTGAATCTAGCATTAGACGTGATCTCGTCTTATCCACTGCAGTAATCTGTCCACTTTTTCCAAAATTAGTGATTTTGACCAATGATACTCTAATTTGACTCAATCTTCACTTGTAATCTCCTAAAACAAAATAAACACTAATTTTCTTATTTAAGCACCAAAATATAGTCAAAACAAAAGAGATAATTCTAATCAATATAACCAAATAACATCGTATCAAAATTCTCCCACACCCCATATTCATGCTTGTCCTTAATTATATATTAATTCAATTCATCAATCATCCTCATAATAACCTCTCATCTTCTTTCATCTTGTCTCAAAATATCTCAAAAGCTAATACACATTAAAAGTTTAGTATAAAATAACAATTTAGAACAAGCACTCATAAGATATATTTTTAGAATAAAAACATAGCATCTCATCAATTATATCAAAATAAAATGAAACAAAACTTGACACATTTTCATAGATTTCACTCTATACATTCAAAATGTTTAGGGTTTATTAGCTCTCAAATCAAAGTATAACAAGTTATTTTCATAAGTTTGCTCATGAATCATATTTTCACCACTAATAAAAATAAACTTAATGCATAAATCAAAGGGATTTGATAAGAGTTGTAACGTGACGTATGTAAGGTATGACAAGAGAGAAATCGAAGACTACACAAACAGGAGCGCATTGGCCCATATCAGCTTGCTAAAACAATCTTCAACGAAATTCGTAGTCTAGTTATTGCCAAGGAAGTTACGCACTGCTTATCTGACCATATGAAAGTTCGTTGGCGCTTATAACATCCTTGTTTTGTGGATCCTATAAGCTTGTATTTTGCATTTGCTTTGGGTCTTCTTTCATGAAACTCTCCTTGTAAAGCTCAAGCTGGTTCCCGGTTTGTTGTACATAGTTTTACTATAGTCAATATTATCTCCTTTAATTCTCAAAAAAAAAAGCTATGACAAAAAATAAGTTTTTAGGTTAAATAAATTAAAGAGAATCTTATAAATTTAGAGAAAAAATTTTTATCTTAAAAATAATATCTAACCTACAGAAAATTAAATGTTCAATACTTACAAGAATACAAATGTACTAATTACGAGCTCAAGGAATACGGAAATAATAAATGTTAGATCTCAAAAAAGTACAATAATTACCATAATACCAACGCTTTCTACATGAATTGGCATATCGTAAAGTTTTGAGTTTTTGGTTTTATTTCGACTTTAGTTTTTTAGTTTTTAGTTTTTATTTTTATTTTTAATTTTAGTAAAAAAAACTATTTGTTTAAGTTATGATTTTTGTTTTAAGTTTTGGTTTCTTCCAATCCTCGTTAACTTATAAAAATCATAAAAATTGTATTTTTCGTTTCTACTTTTTGTGATAATATAATTTACTACCAACTAAATATATTATTTAATTATTTAATCGTAATAATTAATAAAAATTATCAATAATTTAATATAATTTAAATTAATCTAAAATAATTTTAATCTTATAATTACTTAATAAATATGCCTTAAATTTACAATGTATATATTTTTAATAAAATTTAATTTAATAATAATAAATAAATATTAATAAAATAATTTAATCTAATTTATAAAATTAATTTATGTTTAGTTTTATATAATAAGTAATTATTATAAATAATAATAATAGAACTACACGAACATTAACAATCAAACAGAATTTTATTTTTATTTTTAAAAATTAAAAACTTAAAACTTAAAATAAAAACCAAAAACTACAGAAAAAAATTAAAAAAAAAACAGCCAAACGATTCCTAAAATTTAAACATTATATGTTATGGTTGACAGGTGCTCTCGTGGTCCGATTATTATTTCCGACTTATGCATTTCTTAACATAGTTAAAGAACCATATTTAATAGGGCAAATTGAAAATATATTAATTATGTTTCTATATTTAAAAAATCTTGATTGGATGTTTTCAAAACCTAAAGGTTAACAGGATTAAGAGGATGTGACAGGTGAGACCATAGAAATCATGAAACACAATCCTACACGATAATATTATAAAAGAATGTAATGTGGTGCTTTTACAAGGTTTTTTAAATATAGAAACATAATTAATATAT
>JAOQMM010000003.1:15886833-15909632 GCA_027563515.1 Erythroxylum platyclados | reverse complement strand
AACCAACAAGGACATGTTTTGTAGAAAACACTTACACCTTTAAACTCTCCAACATAACCATATACATTGTCATACACTTCATAACTTAATCAAAACAACTCCAAACTTGTCCAAATTCATTCATTTTTACTCCAAGTGAGTGAATTAGACCTAGAAACAAAATACGAACAACTTAAGTACCAAAATCAATAAAAATACTTAAATAAACAAGCAAAATGTATTAAATATGAGAATAAAAATATGACTAATCACTATTTATCAGCTCCTTCTTGTAATTTATATTTAGTTGGCATTACTCTTTTAGCTAGAAAATGTATCATCTTTGCATCAATTTAAGGCCAAAAAATTTCACCGCTAATAGGTTGTAAAATATGTTCATACAAACTTAGGAGCTGACCTTTCTTATAACAAAAATCAATAAATTTCTCAACCCTTTAATTTGAATGATGGATTGCACTAATTGCATGTTGGCAAAGTTATCTATATAGGTCTCATACTTGAAAACTACCTGTTTATTTTCTACCAATCCTCACATTATGTTTGCCAATGCCTTTTGAAACTCCATAAGCACCATCTCCATTCTAGATTATTCTTCATTGCATTGGATCTTTTTTGTTCTTTTCTGACTTCTTCACTATAGTTAGTACAATATTTGACTTCCATCCGACTATAAAATGTATCTTATCTACATGAATCTTCATCATCATGATTCAAATTATTTTAAGCATGTTAATTATCAGCCTGTCTCTAGCCGGTTAGATCAACCTATTAAAAGTTTCATTCCTATTATTATTAACCACTGAGCATTTGGATTCAAAGGATTAGTAATATCTTCTCCTCCTCTCTTTAGGATATTTAAGTAAAGCTGAAGCACATTCATGCTTTATTTTGTCAAACCTCTTTAGTTGCTTGTTGAAATCTTTGACATAAGTGGACTATGTGTAATTTCAAAGTATTTTTTAAGGTCTTTTCCCTTCCAATAACTAAATACACTTGAAAATACCTTCTACATATCATATGTGATTGTAAGTCCTTCACTGCCATCCAATTCCAAATCAGATGCTAGAAGATTCATGAACTAACTCTATAAATCTGTGTTTTCTACCTCTATAATAGCCCAAGGCAATGAATACATTCCTCAATCACCATCCCTACTGAATACACTTAACAATTAGCTTTGCAACTTTGTCTTAAGAAAGTAGCCATCTGTCACAAACATAGGTTTCAAATGCCTCAATCTTCTTGTTATGGATTAGAACAAATGTATTTTAAATTGCAATAAAATATAATAAAGTATGAATAAGATGTATAACAATAAATAATAAAGTATGAATAAGATAATGAAATTTGCATCTATCATTACCCGTAGCAAAGGGAGTGTCGTAATTCCTTAATAGTTATAACTCCATTATTGATCTGAGATTAATTAACTTCAACTTATGTATGGGTCCTTGTAGATCGACATATTCATTAACATAATCTATTCCCCTCTCTTTCTTAATCTCCTTTTTGCTTTCTGCATATGCTTGAGTTAACATAATTAATGAGTTTCTCTCTGTATTTTTAAAACCTTTTTTGGGTTGAGATATTAGGATTTTTAATAAATATATCCTTGAAATGTCTTATCAAGAACTTGCGTAAACCAATTTTGGATTATTGGTTGTGAAACAACTGTGATCTAGTTTGTAAATCTTTACCTTGGAACTTCTTTCATTTTTGCCATATCCAACATACAACTTTTAGAGGCATTTGTCAATACACCAACTAGTTTTTTTTATGATAATAAGGTATAATTATTATTAATGAGTTTATTATTTTATTGAAAAGCAATATAAGAAAACTCAAGAAGATAGCTTAAGAAGTTGATAAAGAGAAATTGAAGTTTACAACCTTCAAAATAAAGATCAAACTAAGAAAAAAAAGAAAATCAAGACTTATTAAGGTCATTCTTTAGTTTGTAATATTAGTTGTAATCTCACTTTGTTAATTTGATACTCTAAAAGGTTCACTATGCATAAAATTTTTATTTCACGTTATTGCATAAGTCTTTACATTTATCAAGAGGCATTGAAACTTTTGATTCTATTTGAAAAATCTCTTGATCTTTAAACACTCTTTAGGAAACATTTAAAGTGATTAAATCATAATTGGATTAAAAAATAGCTTTGAGCATTTGAAATTGTTAAAATCATATTTTTTAACTGATTAGTCTAACTATATAGGTCAGTAGTCAACCAATATAGGTTAAAGTTATTAAATTTGATGTACCATGATTTTGTTGTAACATTGGTTAATGTATTGACACATTGGCTGATTAATATGGTTACTAGTCCACCAATATTCTAATAACTAGTGAATTTGATATCTTTAATGCATATTGGTTGACCAGTATGCTATACCAATTAACCAGTGCTCTGCAAATAGCCATTATAACGACTATTCTTAGCTCCAACGGTTAGGAGGAGTTACAAAACATTATAAATAAATGCTTTCTCATTGTTTTTAGCATTAAGAAGCATTTGGGTGTATTTTACATACATTTCTAAGCACTTTTCAATCATTTAAGCATTAATGTCTCATATTTATATGAGTGAGCTTCTTTGGAGTTATCAAGTGAATAAGTAAGAGAATTTTAATTTGTAATCCTTTGTTAGGGTGTTGGATAATGTACTTAGGAGCATTCTAAGTGGGATTAAGGTTCCTCTTCACCTTAGAAGAAGATTATAAGAAGAGTTTCTCTTTACCTAGAAAGATTGTGCAAAGTTTATTCTTCACATTGAAAGAAGAATTATAGTGGAATTCTAAGAAAAATCTTGGGAGTGAATGTAGGAAAGAGAAGTTGGTTGAACCATTATAAATCAATTTGTATTTCCTTTTCCCTATCCTTTTAAATTCTTATTCAGTTGTTTGATTGGTTTATTTTAAGCAGTCCATTTATTCATATATATATATATATATATATTGATTGTTACTAAATTAAGTTCATTGATTAGAAAATTTTGTTAACTTTTATAAACACCTAATTCATTTCCTCTTGAGTGCCACTAAGGACTAACAAGTAGCATCAGATCAGGTCTGTTAGGTTAGCATTTTTAAAGAAATCCTATAGAAAAGATCATAACGACATATTTATGAGCATCATCAACATTATTCAACCAATCAGGATTAAGAGTTAGTAGACTACTTACCTTTGATGGCAATAATTACCTTTAATGGAAAACTAGGATGGGAATCCTCTTAATGGCCCAAAGTTAGACCTATAGGAAATAATTTCAAATGGTGTTTTTATTCTTAAAAAAATTATAGATAACAAAGGTACCCAAATTAAAGGAAAATGAGAATTTCAAGAGGAGATATTAGCTTCCTTGAATAATAGGGTCATATGTATCCTTTTTATGCACTAAGAAAAAATGAATTTAATAAAATCTCTATATGTGAAATGACTCATAAAATTTTGCATACTTTGGATATTAAAGATGAGAGAATGAATCAAGTAAAGGAGAGTATGCTAACACATCAATATGAACTTAAATTTGTTGTTATTATTGACGATGCTTTGAAAGCCGCCGTCTTATTGTCTCTCTTCTCCTTCTTGTCAAAAAAGTAGAGCTGTCTTGTAGCAACAAATTTAACTTCAACTCTTTTCCATGTACACCAATGACATTCTCTACAGAGGGAGAGTCACCAGAAACCTAATAACTTAGTTTTTTTTTCCCTATACACACAAATGACATTATTTAAAGATTCTGGGACAGAGGTAGACTGATACTGAGATAGATGGATGTTGCGGGCGATTTAGTCAATTAAAAAGTTACTTTAAACAATTTTCTAAATATTTAAAAATGTTTATATGTTACTAAACTCTAAAATCTAAGCTAAATTTTAATTAAAACATTAAACAATAAAATATAATTACAATTTTTTTATCAATATAAATTTTCTACTGTTCATTTTAAATACAATAACTTATTATGAGTGGACTCTTTAATTATCAATGGACTGTGTAAGTCGTCAATAACATTAGAAAAATATTTAAAAGTTTTAATTATGTAATTATATAATTTGTTATCCCTTCTCTTAAAAAAAGTTAATAACTATAATATAAAATAGCTAATCAAAGATCAAAATTGTGATATATTAAGTTAAGTCCTAAATTGGATTTTTTATGAAACGTTGGGAATAATTTGTCTTTTCCCCTGTTGACTAGATTGTCCTTGTTTGGCTCTTTATCTGGGATTAATTATGGGCTCTTCTCTGATTCAAATCCTCGCGGGAAGGTATCAGCTTTCTGTCAATTTCCATCCGCTATTTCGGCTTCCTACCTGGGTTTTTGATGTTTTGATAATCTCCTTTCCTTTCGAGTAAAATTAGATCATAAAGTTTCCAATTCTCTATGCTTTTTCATGAGTTTCTGGTGAAATATACTGTATCCACTTTGGATTTGTTAATATATTTTTGCGTGTGGATGTTATTGTAAGTTAGTCGTGAATTACCCATTTGCTTTTGGTGTTTGAATCTCTTAATTGTTCAAAAAACGCATTATTGAACTGTAGCAGTGGATTCTAGCTCAATCGAACCTCTCCCATCAATGCAGGTGACATAGGGTGTTGTATGTAATAAGACCGATATTTGCTGGTTTAAGATTTTGTATGTGTTTCATGTAACTTATTACTACATGCTGGAGGTTCTAAATGCCTAAGCTTTTCCTTTTCTCCTTTTGAGCTTTGATATTGGTCTTTTCTCCTTTTTTGTTTAAATTTGTTACCTTAGTCTGTGGTTTATCATATTTTCTCTCTCTTTCTTGCAGTTAAATATCTAGTTGTTAGGATATGCAAATTATTGGAATATGTCATGATGGCAGGTTATAGTTTCTTACCTTTTGTTATAGATAGATATCCTACCTATATTGTCGTCTTCTAATGGAATTGCTATAACTTCTCACCTGCTGCATATTTAGATAGTGCCAAGCTCATTGTTTTTACATCTGGATTTTCACAACTAGGGGCTTAAGAATGGTTATTAGTCATCGTGGTAGTTTTATGTTACAAAGAGAAGACATTTTTTGCAAGAAATTATGCTTGAGTTTCGTGCTGGTAAAATGTTTTTTGAAGGCAAAAGGATAATTCCTAATACGGGAAGGGGCTTGTGAGCATAGTAAGGGTATATTGTCTTTCTTCTTCCAAGTTCTTGTGCTATAATTCATACTTACAAAAATTTTTCATTTATTATGGTTCTGTCACAACATTTTTCAGAACTATATGCAGTTAAATAGATTTTAATGTATATGAACTATATCTAGTTTTGTGTTCTGAATGAGATTTAACAACAAAATTAATGATGAAATTAGTTTCCTTATTCTTTTTTATTGGTCCAGGGGAGGATGGATTGGTCCATTTTTGTTGGCTAGATTGCGGTCAAGATGTTGTGGAAGATGTATCCCTGTATTGTGTCTTTCAAAATTTCACTTTGGTTTCTGAGTTTTGCAACCGGTGTCACAATGCTTACTGGCTGAACAACAAACTTTACAGTGGTGCCAATGCTTACTGGCTGAACAACAAACTTTACAGTGGTGCCGTTTTGAATGAAATAGAAATTGACGACTCATTGTTTTGTGCTATGTGCCATATAATGTA
Source organism: Erythroxylum platyclados (assembly GCA_027563515.1). Lineage (NCBI taxonomy): Eukaryota > Viridiplantae > Streptophyta > Magnoliopsida > Malpighiales > Erythroxylaceae > Erythroxylum > Erythroxylum platyclados. The sequence goes on along the minus strand of JAOQMM010000003.1, from coordinate 15,903,999 downwards.
TTTTTAGTTTGCTGGATCTATTAACTTGACATAGTGGTTAATAGGATCAGATAATTTTCCCCGATGAAGCAGTTTTTGAGAAGGTAACAATTAAGGAACTTTCTAAGTTGGGAATTTTTTGGCTCTTGTAGTTGATTCCACACTGTCATACTTGCTTAGATAACCAAGCATCAGGACGGGTTTACATCTTGAAGTTCAACACAGATGACCGCAAGTTTTTCTTTTGGATACAGGGTTCAGTTGCCTTATTCTTTTGACAATCTTATGTGTGTTAAAATATTGGTGCTAGATTTGGAATTTCCATACTTTGGTAGGAACCTAAGGAGGAAGATGGCTGGCAATTATTTAGCTTCGTCAACTATTCTATGAATTGGCCCTAGGCAAATTTATGTTCTATTTGACTTGTCACTGTTCTGCTACCTTGATCAACCAAGATTTCCAGAACCATATTGGTGAATCACATTGTCATCTGTTCTATTTCCCTGACGAACATAATTTCTCTAAGTTATCATTTTCCTAAGTTTTCTTTGTACATATTCTTTTTAATTTCTTCAAGCTATGTTATCTTCAGTTTATCAATACTCTTCTCTTCTTGGTTCTCATTAGTTGAATTATCTCAACTTATTAGTTGAAAGAGAGTTACACCTTTTCTAGAGTTCTGTATCTTCTGCTATCCAATTTATTTAAAGAATTTGCTACAGTTTTCTTTTAGTAATTAATAAATTGTAACTCATTTGAGATTCAACATCTTCAGGTATCCTGTAGATTCATTTACCATAAACACTGATCATAGTTCTCTTGCTACCTACAGAATTCCTAGCTACAGAAGAGGCTGATGCTTCTGCACCTCTACCAACTTCTGAAGTGATGTTTGTGGACGATGTTTCATCAAGTTACTTATATGATCCTATGTAAAAGAAAATCCCCTCTGCCTGCCATTAACCCTATCTCTTTCACCCCCCACTCCTACAAGAACCCAAAAGAAAAAGTAAAACAATCACACTCAAAAATACACTTGCAAAGGGAACTTGTTTCCCACTTTGGTAACATGTTAACATGTATTTTTATTATCTGTTTTTCTGTTTGTTGGTCAGTTTGACTTCCTAATTGACAACTTGACGTGAAAAAGATTTACTATTACATGATCGGTTTTGCTCCCCTTGGCTTTAATTGTAATACATCTATGTCTTCCTTGGCATTCATTGCAGAAACTTAGTTCTCCCAAATCCTGGCACTGAAGTAATTAGTGATATGACTTCCTCATCAGTACCCGGGAAATTGGAAGACCTGCAAAGGATTTTGAGTAATATTGAACCTGGAGGTATCATGCTTTCTGCTCAGAGAGTTCAGTTTACAATATCAATTGTTCCCTGATTTTGACTAGTCTGATATGCATGTTACGGATGGTGCTGGATATCCAGATGCAGGTGATTATTTAGTTCTGTCATGTATCTCAGTAGTCGGCTGTTCAGTTTCTTTAAGAACTTTGTTGTGAATAAATTTCAAAATGAGCTTTTAGGTTGTATTTTGATAGTTTTTTTAAATTGTATTTTGATAGTTCTTCTATTTTTGAACCATGTCTTAAATGCGCAGCCATCAAATGTTTTTGGATTTATAAGTTCTTAATGTGTTCTTAGAAGTCAAAACTGTTCTAGGCATTTCATTGTCTAGTATTTCCTACATCATGATATTGATAAGCTAAAGTTTGTCTTTGTTTATAGAGTGGTCCAAAGGTATAAGATGTCATTAGGAGGGAGAAGTCTGGATTGTTGTTGTCACCTTCATTCTAGTAGCGAAAGATGTCCTAGCCAAGATATGGGTCCCAAACATAGTATTTGTGATTCTCCTTCCTTCTACTTTTCTCCGTTCCAGTTGTGGTATTTTTGTTCTTTTCGGGCACCTTCTCTTTTGTTCTCTCTATTTCTCATTTTCTCTTATTGACTTGCTGTATTCATAAAGTTTTTTAAAAATATCGATAATGATTTTAGATCTGTTAACTTCCAAATTTGGGCTCTAAAGGACTAGCCTCTTTCCTCCCTTTTATATTTGTCTATATTTCATGTTAATATGTCTGTCTTTGGTGTCAGGCCTTATGTGAGAAATATTTTAGTCAGTGAACTGTTTTGTTACAAATACTTCCAGAGATGTTATGTTTCCCTCCTTTTGGTAGTTTTAGGACTAGGGGACATCTTGAGGCCTGATCTGATCTTCCATCGATTGAGACTACCACTGAAAGAAAAATTGACGTCACATTCACATTAGGTACTGAACAGTCTTTTGTATGCAATTTTCTTCATCTTTCATACAACTGCTTTTAAAGAATTATGAAGGAAAAGGGTCGGTGGACTCCAGAAGATAGAGTTGCTACAAGGCCCACCATTCCGTCAGCAAGTAGGCACTTTCAGTTAAGTAAGTTGGAAAAACTGGAAGCTCACTTTTTTAATTCCTTGTTTACTTTTTATTATTTTGTCTAATTAACAAAATTAAATCCTAAATGGGTTTGTAGGTTCTCTGAACAGGGCAGATAGATTTGTCTCAATTTGGCATTGAACCTAGTAAATGTGAGTGGCCGCAGTTCCGAGCTTTCCTGTTATTTCTTCCAATAAATCTACCATGTTAGTTGGGATCATTTAGCATATTCTACTGCTTATATTTAGATTTTAGGTTAATTCTGATCAATGTAATTGGTAAACTACATTGAGAAAGGAAGGGAAAGAATAACTATACACTTCATGGACATTATTTGCATGCTGAAATTGAAATTTCATCTTTGGAATGATGCAGTTTGAAATATTTGTGAAGGAACTAGTAACAAGGGGAAATAAGAATTGATGAATTACAATCGGCTAAGATCAAACTGCTACTGCACAACTTGCATATGCAGAGACTTTTGGGTTTCAATGACCCTTTCTCGTTAAGCCCTTTTCAATAGCAAAATTGACATGTTAGCTGACAAGTTTTCAGGACTGTGACTAACAGTGATAAGTTTCCCTGATGTTGCAGCTAAGTTTACTGTTTTGTCTTTTGTGGAGGCACTTGAAAATTCAGTTTCTTAAATACCTGAGGAATTGAGCCAAGATGACAAGAATGTTGTGAAAAATGACTGGATTAGAGCAAATTCGCAGCTAAATAGGATTGAAGGAATAGTAATGAAGAAATTGTTACACAGATTTTACGTGAAAAACTTCCAAAGAAATTAGGGTAACAACCATGAGTAAGAAGAAGAAACTTCACTATGAAAAATTTAGGAGTCACAATCTCTCTCTATTTTATAAGAAGAAATACTAACTCTCTCAAGAATAGGAGAAATACTCTATAAATTGTGGGGATTGAATTGAAGAAGAGAAAATTTGAATGATTTAAAAACTGATATAGGAAAGCCTATTTATAAGCCTCCGATACGGGTATAATCAGCTGCGGATAGTTGTCAACATGCAATTTTCTTCCTTTCCTTTTTGACTTTGGGAAGTCGGCAACAACAATCTTCCACTCGAAGATTTGATTGAAACTCAATTAGATTTTTACGCCATTCTTTCTTTCTTACCATTTTCATATTGCTCATGTCTTCATCAGGTCACTAGAGGATCGACACCAAATAAATTTGTTAGTGTTGACCACTTTCGCCATAAAATTTGCAAGGTTGTCTTTAGTATGAATCTTCCGCATATCCACAGTTCCTTCTTCCACTTTCTCATAAATAAAGTGATATTGAACTCGTATGTGTTTTATTTTTTAATAAAAAGCTGGATGCCTTGCAAGATGTAAAGCAATCTGACTGTCACAAAACAGAGAAATCTTCTCTTGCTTGTGCCCGAGTTCCTCCAATAATATTTTCAACCAAACTATTTCTTTACTGGCTTATGTAGTGCTACATATTTTATTTCTGTTGTTAACTTTGCCACAACTGACTACAATTTTGAGACCCATCTTAAGGCCCTGCCAGTTAATATAAATACATAACCTGTGGTGGATTTGCTATCATCAAGATCACCTGCATAATCAAAATCAACAAATTCATTAACAATAAAGTTTGATGTCTCATAACACAATGCAACATCTGAGGTCTTTTTAATATATTTAAGGAACCTCTTTATAGTATTCCAATATTTTCTATTAGGATTCGGCATGTACCGACTAACTACTTCGACTGTATGTGCAATGTTTGGTCTTGTACAAATCATAGTGAACATTAGGCTTTCCATTGCTGATGCATATGGTACTCGAGACATCTCCATTATCTCATCTTCAAGGACTCATGTTGGAGGATAACAAGAAGTGAGGTAGAAATTAGCTTGTTACACAATGCTTACAAAAAGGTAAAGATACTTTTGTGAGCCCTAAAAGTAGCTTTTGCTCAACAAAAATCTTCATTCCCTATTTAGACATATTTCCAAGTTTCTAATGTCATATCATTACACTTGAACATCCTGAAACAATTGATGCTTCTACCTCCTGTAAAGTTTATCCCTTCAACATATACAAATTTGCTGTTATCTTTTCTCACTTTATAAGTACAAGCGTACCTCGAATTATTTTCATGATCTTGTTTTCAAATTCAACTTTGCACCAAGATCATCTAGTTGGCCTAAAGACAAGTTCTTCTTTAGGCCCTCCACATGCCGCACTTTTTGGATATTACGAATTGTACCAGCATACAACTTCAGCTTGATGGTTCCTAAGCCAATGATCTTTAAGGCATGATCATTGCAAATTGTACACAGATCTTCCTGAGTTTGGTTCATAATGATAGAACCATTCCCTCTGAAAGTTCATGTGAAAAGTAGCTCCTGAGTCGAAAAGTAATAAACCAGCAAATCTTTTTCTGCTTTTATTTGCTGTCATTGCCTCGCAACACAGGACATTACCATCATTTGAAGTATTTGCCACATTTTCTCGAGGATTGAAATTTATCCTATTCTGACAATCCATTCTTCATGTGACCCTTTTTGCCATAGTTCTAACATCTTAAATTTTTCTTACTTTTTGACTTTCCCCTATCACGATTGTAGTTCTCACCAACGGAATCATGGTGGGCCCATAATCTACAGGTCCTAGTATCAGAACTTGACTCTAAATTGTTGTTGCCGACTTGTTAAAGTCAAAAAGGAAAGGAAGAAAATTGCATTTGGACAACTGTCTACAGTTGACTATACCCGTATAGGAGGCCTATAAATAGGCCTTCTCAGATTAATTTTTAAATTATCTAAATTTTCTCTTCTTCAGTTCAATTCTTACAATTTAGAGAGTGTTTCTTTTATTCTTGAGAGATTTAGTATTTCTTCTTATAAAATAGAGAGAGGTTGTAACTCCTAAATTTTTCATAGTAAAGTTTCTTCTTTTTACTTGTAGTTTTTACACTAATTTGTTTGGGGAGTTTTTTTATGTAAAATCTTTATGTCAATTTCTTCATTAATATTCCTTTAATGCTATTAGTTGCGATTCTGCTCTAATTCGGTCAAGTTTCACAACAAGTGATATCAGAGCTAGGTTAGAAAATCACGACAACTTTTTTGGCGCAATCAGTTCAAATTACAGGTGAAGTTGACGAATACTAAAATAGTAACCAAGAAAGGTGGTAAGTGTAGCAGTTGGGTATTTTTACTATTCACAACTCAGTCATTGTAGCTGAGTTGTCACCGTAACAACTGAGTACTATTTATGTATACGGCACTTTTTATACGTACGGGTACTATTCACGTGAAATAATGAGAGCTAAGTTCTGTTCATGATAGAAGCAATGACAGTAAAATTTGAGATTGAAAAATTCAATGAGAGTAATTTCTCATAGTGGAAGCTAAAGATGAAGACTATCTTGAGAAAAGGTAACTGCTTAGCAGTCATTAGCGAAAGACCGACAACATTCATAGACGATAATAAGTAGAATGAGATTGACGGGAATGCTATCGCAAATCTTCATCTGGCATTAGTAGATAGGGTGTTGTCAAGCATAGAGGAGAAGAAGACAGTAAAGGAGATATGAAATCATCTCACTAGGTTGGATGAGGCCAAGTTACTCTATAACAAGATTGTCTTTAAGAGAAAATTGCACACTCTTCAGATGTCAAAATCTACTTCAGTGACAGAGCACATCAACACCTTGAATACTCTATTTTTTTAACTCTCATCACTGGGTTATAAAATAGTTTCAAGAACGTGTTGAACTTCTACTTTAAAGTCTACCAGATTTGTATGATCAATTCATCATCAATTGAACAAATAATGTTGGTGCGGGTTACCTAGTCTTCGATGATTTTGCAACCGCTATTTTTGAAGAAGAAAACTAGCGCAAGAACAAGGAAACCAAGTCGGCAACAACAAAGAACTTTTAACCTCACTTGATGAGAGCAGGTAGTGGAAGCATTCACGCATTATTATTGAATATTTCTCCAGCCCTTGGCTTTTTATGGGAGAGGACAATTTCTGGCGATTGGTTCCTTTCAAATAGTTTTATTGGATGTTTTAACAGTAATTGCACTTATGCTATTTGATTATAGATGGTTCGATTACATACTTCAAGCAATGTAATATTATGAATGAGAAAAGGAAAAAAGGCATAACTATGTTGTTTTGCAGCTGCAGCGAAATGAGAGGGCTGATGTTGGAGTTACAGGCAGAACTATTTTGCGAAATTTGGGTAAAAGAGACAGACCTTTGTAGTTTACACTTTTGTAATATGCATCTCTATGTTTCAAAATTATTAAAAAAAGTCTTGTGGTATTAAAATTGATGTTTTATTGAATTTATGTTAAATTATTTTAATATATTTTGTCATTTATGTCAGGTCAAAATAGTAATACAGACTCACATGTTTAGTATTTTTAATATCACAAGGCATTCTTCTAATAATTTTAAAACATAATGGTGCATTTTGGAAAAGTGGAAATTACAGAAACTAGTGAAATTTTCAAGTTTTTCTCTACATTGGACCCTCCTTGAAAATTCCATGAGCTTGCAAGGTATGATAAATTGAGTTGTCTTTGTGCAAGTGGTGAACACATGCAGGAACAGGATAAATTAAGTTGCCTTCTGCAAGTGGTCCAGCAAGGAATGTTGGTGCAGCTTTCTTGTCAACTTACTTGGTTAGTGAGGCTAATGTGCAGAGTAGATGTTTGATTTTGACTCTAAAGTTCTTACTGAATCGCGTCAACTATGCATATCTTTAGTTCATAGTAGCGATAGAAACTCAGAGCAGCTCACGCGTGTTCCATTCAAGTAACATAGATGGAACCCGTAACACAATAAAAACTGATTTGACAAAAACAACCTAACAGTAATTGATACTAACAATCCTATGCATATGGCTCACAAAACTGAAGGATTGATGTCGTTCTTCAGTCCATTTGATTGTCAATTTAACACATTCAAAGATTTACCATTTATTCGAACCTTGTGGACTTGGTCCTGTAGTGTTTCGTCCGAGAATGATATAAGCAGCAAGTGGGGTTTTTTTCTAATCGAGTCAACTGAATGTACCATTTGCTCTACTAACCGAGCAACGACGTCACTTCACTTGACATTGATATTTATATTAGAATCAATGCAAATTGCTGGTGGAAAATCATTTCCTGGAAATTCCATTGAAAATGTGTGGCATAGAACGTACTTGATTTTTAGAATCAATGCAAATTGCTGGTGGAAAATCATTTCTTGGAAATTCCGTTGAAAATATGTGGCATAGAACGTACTTGATTTTTATATGCGCTTATGTTTAGAAGTTGATTTGTCAATTCTAATGTCAAAGTCTCAATCTTGGCTTGATCGGTAGAAGAAAAGCTGAAAGTTCCACCAGTCCTTCCGTGTTCACATCTGAGGACCTAATTTCTTTTTCGATCCAATCCAGTCGGTTGCACATTGAAGGTGATTATTAATTGACAATTAAATATTCAACAACCCTATGGTGCTTTGTCAGTCAATTAACCAGTACCGCTACTTGGAAAGAGAAAATGATGAAAGTTCTTAGAGTTGATGTGGATTAACTCTCCAGCTTTTTAACCTCCTGGAATTTTTAAGGTTGAGATGTCCTGAAATTGGGACTTGAATGAAAGACCAGTACTACTTGCACAGTTCCTTCCTTGACGGGATCTGTCACACTCACGTGCAAAAAGCACCATAAACGAGATAAACCCATTACTCAGTGATCTAAAATTCACAATTGTAAAACTTCAGAGACCAGTGGTGTCAGGGTAAGTCTGTAAATACTTTTCACGAAGCTGTTGAAAAAAACAGAAAGGACTTGGATCATTAACGAAGACTTGCTAGGAAGCATCCATGCAGTCAAAGAGTTGAACTTTCCTAGGTGAAGATTTTCTTGTTAAATTCCTCAGACATCGGTTTTTCCTACAAATACCAAAATCCCTTCTCGTACTTGATACCCCATCGTCGTCAAGATATTTGCTTTTTAACTTCTTCGTGTTTAGCTTCTGAAACCCAAGATGCATCACAATATTGTTCCAGTGGTCACTGGAGAGAATGAAAGCAAAAGGTTAAAGCATGAGATAGTTGAGTGCAGGAAGATCGAAGGCACGATTGTTTTGATGAAAAAGAATATTTTGGAGTTAACCGATCCCAAAGCTTATATTACTGATGGTTTTGATGAGTTGATTGGCCACAAAGTCACTGTGCAACTTATTAGTGCTGTTCATAGTGATCCTGGTGAGAAGATTTTTTTACTTCCTGTTTCGCTGAGAAGTTGAAATCTTATTGTTCTTTTCTACCTTGTATTATTCAAACTAGTTTGAAGTGTTCATGACAATAGTTTTGTCATCACTTGTCCAGAAAATGAGTTTCACGGGAGATTAGGACAGCCAGCTAGTTTGGAGTGGAAGACTCTAACTACTCCCCCAACAGCAAGTGAAGTAAGTTGCAAAATAACGTTTGATTGGGATAACAAGAATGGAGTTCCTGGGGCATTCTTGATCAGAAATAACCATCATAGTGAGTTCTACCTCAAGACGGTCACACTGGAAGATGTTCCTGGAGAAGGTCGTATCCACTTTGTTTGCAATTCCTGGGTTTACCCTACCGAGAACTACAAGAAAGATCGAATCTTTTTTAGCAACAAGGCAAGTACATGAAAGGCTATTAGAAAAATGAAATCTGATTTGTTTAACACATCATATGCTTTTGTTGTCCGGCTGCCAATGCGTTTTTGTCCTGCCAGTGCTAAACTGATGAAGCAGAAGCATTTTTGTGACATGTGCTAAAGTTTATGATAATAGTGCAGGCATATCTTCCTAATCAAACACCTCTGCCGTTGCGGAAGTACAGAGAACAGGAGCTAGAGAGCTTAAGAGGAGATGGAAAAGGACAGCTCCAGGAAGCGGACAGGGTCTATGACTATGCTTACTACAATGATTTGGGAGAACCCGATAAGGGTCCAAAACATGTCCGCCCTGTTCTTGGAGGGTCTATTGAGTACCCATATCCTCGGAGAATCAGAACAGGCCGGCCAAGTTTAGAGTCAGGTTAGGCACATAGATTCCATTTTTACGGTACATAGATTCCATTTTTACGGTTAATGGCATCAATTTCTGTTCAAAAGATAAGAATTATCTGTTAAATACTAAAAATAAGTGTTAACGGAAAGCTTATTGCTGACTTGTGATTAATCAGAGGAAAATACATGTCGCGAAGAGAATGCATCTATACTGTTATATACATGATGATCAGACACACTGATATAGTATATCATACTGCTGGAAAGACCTTTAGCCAAATATATACAAGGATTTTTTGGTTCTTCTAGATGGTTTGTTGAGTTTATATTGTTATCTTAAGCAGATCCTAAAGTTGAGAGCAGGCTGCCACTTCCAATGAGCATAAACATTTATGTTCCAAGGGATGAGCAATTTCATCACCTCAAGAAATCGGATTTCATCATTGATACGCTGAAATCTATAGCTCAGTTGATTGGACCAGAGCTACCATCCCTCTTCGGAAAGGAGTTTCAGTCCTTTGAAGATGTGCTAGCACTCTACGAAGAAGGAATTAAACTATCTCAAAGCTCTCTACTTGATGATATTAAGAACAGGATTCCTCTGAAGATGTTCAAGGAAAGGCCATTCAAATTTCCAATTCCTCAAGTCATCCAAGGTACTGAATAATTTCTCGCATCAATGCTAAACGTTTTGAGAAGTTTTGACATTCAGTCCACTAAGTTTTATCTTCCACCTGATGGGGCATTTCTAATCGTGCAGAGGACAAGTCTGCATGGATGACTGATGAAGAATTTGCCAGAGAAATGATAGCTGGTGTAAATCCTGTCACAATTTGTCGAGTTGAGGTAACTCAAGCTCCTAAAAAGATTTCCTTTCAAATGATTTTCCAGATAAACCAAAAATCAGAAGAAAAGTTGAGCCTTTTAAGGTTTCTATTTTGACTGAAGAGCCTTTTAAAGTTTTTGAGATTGAACAGTTTTTTTTATTTGCATTTCTAGTGACCTGAAAACGTGCTTGTTATGGCTATTGACATGGTTGCAGGAATTCCCTCCAAGAAGCAGACTGGACCGTAGACTATATGGAGATCAGAAGAGTTCAATAACCAAAGAGCATTTGGAGAATAGCCTGGATGGATTGAGCGTAGATATTGTACTGGTCCTCTGCAATGAGATTTATTGCACATTTGAGTTCTTTCAATCCAATATTATGTCCTCATGTTCCATCTAATCCATATGAATTTAGTCAGAAGCATAAACAATTATTAAATTCAAAATCCTCTTTGACAAGCAGGCAATTGAAGAGAACAAGATGTTCATATTAGACCATCATGACACACTGATGCCATACCTAAGGAGGATAAATGAAACATCCACTAAGGTTTATGCATCCAGAACAATTCTTTTCTTGAAAGATGATGGGACTTTGAAGCCTGTTGCAATTGAGTTGAGCCTGCCACATCCTGAGGGAGACCAATTTGGATCCATTAGCAAGGTATACACACCATCTGAACATGGCATTGAAGGTTCCTTTTGGAAAATGGCTAAAGCTTACGTGGCTGTAAATGACTCTGGATTTCACCAACTTATTACTCACTGGTATGAATTTGAAGCTCATCGAAAGTAATCTCTTGTAAACATATCAATGCAGCCTTTAATTTGATCATGGTTGCTTCCTGTCTCACTCTCTCATAGGTTGAGCACTCATGCAGTGATTGAACCATTTATTATTGCAACAAATAGGCAGCTAAGTGTTCTTCATCCAGTTTATAAGCTTTTGCAACCTCACTTCCGCGATACTCTTTACATCAATGCACTTGCTAGGCAGATCCTCATTAATGCTGATGGAGCGCTGGAATTGACTGTTTTCCCTGGAAGATATTCCATGGAAATGTCATCTAAGGCTTACAAAAACTGGAAGTTCACCGAGCAAGCTCTTCCTGAAAACCTTAAGAACAGGTAGATCTTAGCCAATTTTGCAGTTGATCATTTGGAACAACAGAAAAGATTATTAGTATTGAAAATATATTTAGCAGCAAACTTTGTTGATAAACCTGATTACTAGGACTTTTCTACTTTAACATTAAACATATGTATTGTTCAAACAAAATTTGACTTCACAAAAATTGATAAATATTGTCAACAATGGTCATACTCAAGTTATGTGCTTCTCATTTTGTTGTTTTGTTCAGAGGCATGGCAATCGAAGATAACGATTCAAGGCATGGTCTTCGCCTACTGATAGAAGACTATCCCTTTGCTGTTGATGGGCTTGAGATATGGTCAGCAATCAAAGAGTGGGTCAAGGATTACTGCTCCTTCTACTACCAGTCTGATAAAACAATACAAAATGACAGTGAACTGCAATCCTGGTGGAAGGAAGTTCGAGAAGAAGGTCATGGTGATAAGAGAGATGAACCATGGTGGCCAAAGATGCAAACGTGTGATGAGCTAATTGAAGCATGCACAATCATTATATGGTTAGCTTCTGCTTTCCATGCTGCTGTGAACTTTGGACAGTATCCTTATGGAGGCTACTTACCTAACCGCCCCAGCATAAGTCACAGATTGATGCCTGAAAAGGGCTCTGCTGAATATGAGGAATTCAACTCGAACTTTGAAAAGGCTTTCTTTAAAACCATCACTGCTAGGCCTCAGGCTCTTCTTGGCATTTCTCTCGTGGAAATTTTGTCTAGGCATTCATCTGATGAGGTGTATCTTGGGCAAAGAGACACTCCCGAATGGACTTCCGATGCAGGGCCATTAAAAGCGTTTGAGAAGTTCAGCAAGAACCTGGCTGAAATTGAGGACAGAATCATGGAAAGAAACAAAGATGAGAAATTGAAGAACAGGGTTGGCCCTGTGAACATGCCATACACTTTGCTCATTCCATCCAGTAAAGTTGGACTTACTGGAAAGGGCATTCCCAACAGTGTCTCCATATAAGTAATAAATAACAGGTGCACTTGAAACCATAAGAGTTGTAGCTACAAAGGGTTAATATAATAAAACACCTTATGCTTATGCTTATGCTTATCTTGATTTTTCTTCTTGGGGATAACGGATAACCTGTCCAAAATCTCGCTATATTAAGTGTAAATTCCTTAGGAAAGGGGCAGCAAAAAGTTCTTTGTATGTATGCTTACACCGTCTCTTCAAAGCACTTTGCTAGTTGGTCTCTCAGGCCAATAACAAGATAAGTGTTCAGCGCAAGGAAATGGGATGGTAAAACTCAAGAGGTGTACTTCTTCTTGTGAATTGTACGGTGTTCTCCAGTTCAACAGCAATTTTTTTTTCTTGAAGTAAATCATATCCGTTCTGTACGAGACATTAAGAAACTAATGCATATAGTATACACAATGAACTAATTCGAGGAATGTCAAATAGTTAAAAGAAACTTTGAAATCACAATAGCACTTTGGTTTGGAGTACGAACCCAGTAAGCATGACTACAAAGGGATTATGGAGAAGTAATGTCATAATGTTGGAGATAACCAAGTTAAGGAGGTGAACATTAACGTTGTCCATTAGGACAATGAAAACATTTCTCCCTTTGAGTGGAAAGTTAAGGGAGATCTTGAACAATTAGGCAAGCTCGTAGCGATTCCAGTTTTTTTATCTATATTAATTTGATAACTCTTTCAATTGTTATTTATTTTATTTATCTCTTAGTCAATAACACAAGCAATTAATGATGTGAATCTTTTATAGATTTAGAAAAAAAAATTCCAAAACTTGGATTGTATAAATTTTAAATGATATTTTGGATGAATGATTATATTGGTCCTATGTTAATTTTGAATATCATAAATGGTGTTTTATTGTTTAATGGTTGACCATTGCTTCAAATAGCTTTGTAGCTTGTGATTGCTATTTAAATTTTCATTCCAAATTAATTATATTCTTGTTTGAAGGAGCACTTATTGCCTATGTAAATATATGAAACACTTAGGAAATTGAAATTTTGAAATATGAAACATTTGATAAATTGTCTTTATTACTTAGCCTAACATCTTGAGAGACCAATTACACTCTTTATCTTTCTTAAAATTCTTAGGCCTTGCAACTCTAATATTGAACAAATAATTATATGCGAGAATTAGTTGGTTAATCCAGAAGAATATGTCAATGAGATCAATGAAATTCCTTTAGATTTATTTTATGAGAGTGATCATGACCTTCCGATAGAAATATAGATATTGGCCAAATATAATGAAAATCATACCTAAACAAATGAGACCAAAATTGCAAGTTTTAAATTTGGGAACTAAAAACGAAAAGTAGTGAAACCAAAATTGAACATTTAAATTTGGGAACTGAAAAATTGGAGTTTAAAATAGTTAACAGGTGTTAGAAAAATAAGATTGAATATACTTGGTTTAAAAATATCTCAAAAGTTATATTCCTAGTTTGGATATAACTATTATGGAATATAGAGTCTCTCTCAAAACCAAATGTATGCTAGTCCAGTAAAAACTAAGGAGAATGAGATTTGATATTTTGTTAAAAATCAAAGAAAAGGTAACAAAATAGCTTGAAAAATGGGTTTTCTTAATGTGACACAATTTTAAAAAATAGTAGCATTTTTTTTTCCATTTCTAGGATAATTGAATGTTTGGTCTTAGGAATTAGGGTTCTTAAGAGTATTTGTTTCTAGGATAATTGAATGTTTGGTTTTAGGAGTTAGGGTTATTGGTGTAAAAAAGGAAGAAGAAAAATAAAAGGAGGAAAAATTTGTAAAAGGTAATTTAGAAATTACAGATCATATGCCTTCATATGTTCTTGATTTATAATTTTCTCCGAGAAATATAACAAAAATAGGCGAGGCCAACTTGATCCATTTGTTACATGTTTTCGATACATTTGGGCTGGCTTTAAATTCTTATGAAAGGTTCCAAGCCTACTTTTACTCTGAAAAGCTCCACAAAGAGATATACCTTAAAACTCAAGAATTGATGAGGCTGTTTTATCAACAACCTCCCCAAAAATAGGGATATGTCACATAGAGCAGAACGCACACGGTATTCTTTAGTAAAAAGCGAAAGAATAGTTCGCTCTGTGCCTGCTGCATGACTACTGATTTCATCAATGAAGTGGCCATCCCTCTATAGCCAGGCTGCTCGTCGCATTCTTGCTGTCAATCGATATGGGATTGACAAGTTTGGATGATTGTCTTATTAATTAATAATCCCTAAAAGTACATCAATGAATGAATTCATTAAAGTTTTATAACAAAAGATTCAATGAAAATATAAAATTTTTTTTTAATGATGTTTAAGAGAATTAGTTTAACTCATAACTTAAGCATATAATCTTTTTAGAACTTTTTTATTTTGAAGATAATTTTATGAAAAAAGATTTTGAAAATTAAATTGATTTTCAAATTACTATAATTAAATATTATGAAAAATGATAATCCTTTTTAATTAATTGAAGGGTATATTTTAAAAATTAAATGATTCAGAAAATATGTTTCAATGCTGAAAGATAATAATATTTAAGGTATTATTGGTGATTTTCTCTGTTTTAATTTTAGACTTTCAAAAAGTTTGTAAATGTTCATAATGTGGCTTTCTTAATAAAAATGCGCACATATAATCAAGACAAAAAATAATTTAAATTCGGATATTTATATAAAATTATTTTCTCTTTCGGTCTAAGATTCATTTTGCACAATGAAATCTTACATTGATTTACTTGTTTTGAGTGTAAGGCTTAGCATTGTGCAAACCAAGGATTAGTATTGAAATGTTGAAAGGTTCGTTAAGAGATAAAAAGTAAAGTACACTTGTACACCTATTTTCCGATCACCACCAGTTTTAGTTTCTCTAAACAATCCTAGCTTGCTAATACCTTTTAAAAGTCAATTAACCATTATGTGTTGACATGATAACAAATATTAGAAGTATTGCTCAGTTCATAACTCGTGCCCATTACACCCTTTATGTTTCCAATCACATAATTTTTTTCTTTTAGAATCATAAAAGAAATTTTACCATGGACATAACATATATTCTTATTTTTCCCCCAAGAACTGTTCTAATTGATAAGAATTCCATTTTGTAATGTAAAGAGTTTGAACTATATGGTTCTATCATTCTTATATTCATTTGAATGTTTTAAATTAAAATTTTTCAAAAAATAATAGATGTTACAATAAGGATGGATCCAAGGATTAAGACACATTCTTATTATAAGATTCATGTGAGTTTATTTCAAGATTTAAAAAAGAAACGTCTTTTGATTATAGATACATATAAGTCTAATTAGAAACAAAATAAATTGTACTATTATAGTATATGGGTATACTAATCAAAGGCAAAGAACTTTGATTAATTTCTTTGTTTCTTCTAATATTAAAATAGTATTTATCAAATTTGCTGAAATGGTAAAAATTGGATATATTTTGTTTGAATTTTTTTTCTAAACTTGTAGAGTGGGTTGAAATAAAAAAATATTGTCTACTTTAATACATATGATACAACTAATTTTATATGAGTTGAGTATTCATTATAATCAAAATATGAGTATATTTATTAGTCATTATGCGTTGTATGAGCATATTTATTAGTCTCTATGTATTTTTCATTATATATATCTCATTTTAAAATATATTGGTTGCATAGATAATTCTAATCTTGTTTTATGTGAATCTAAGATCACAGATTTTGTGTATAATTATCTTACATTTTTTTTCTTTGTTAAGAAAGTATGAAGATTGGGCTGAGATGATGCATCCTCTTGTATTTAGGTATGCAACTATATCTTTAAATTTAAAAAGCGTTTATGATCTTAAATAAATAATTCAAAATTTAATGACAAGTAAACTCTTTTCAACTCATAAGTTTTAAAAAGACATGAAAGGAAAAGAGACTTACATTGTTATTCTAAATAATAAGTTTTGACATACTTATTTGATTGTTGTGAAGATCGTGACTTCGCTTATAATGTTGTTAAGAATTGTCAACTAATATGAGAATCTATCTTTGGATTATGCATATAATGATATATATAGAGTTTACAAGAAAATTGTGAATTATTTTAAAGGCAAGGAAAAATTATACAAACTTTATAAAAATATTCCTAATTAAAGGATTTCCTTAACATCTTACAGAAACTGGATTCTTATTGTTTAAATGGAAAAGATGCATGTATAAATGATTTTATGAGCCATTTTTTTAATTGTGATTGAATGCAAAGGAGAAATTTAAAGAGTTTTAACAAACAAATGTGAAGAGAAAACTTGTGATAAAAAAAAGTAACATAATGCATATGCTTTTCGTCACATTCAAATTTAAAAGGTTGACATATAAAATTAATAATTCAAAATCATACTAAAATATTTTTAACTTATAACATACGGGGTTAAATCAAACTAGATTAAACTTCAATTTTTTTTATTAACTTAATCTGAGCATCTAATTTGAAATTGGGCATATTCTAAGTATAGTTCAGTAGTAATAAGCCACTTTAAGTTAAACGTTGAAATTCATTTGCACGTCTTTGACAAAAACCATACCATCAAACTATAAAATTAGAAAGAAGAAAAAGGCTTGCAAGTGACGACCTCAGAACTTCCATCTTTGCTATTCCACCAAAAGACAAAAAAATACCTTAACTCAAGAATTGACGAGGCTGATGTAAACACAGCCCCTACAAAAATAGGGTCATGTCATATAGAGCAGTATGCACACGGTATTCTTTAGTAAAAGGCGAAAGAATAGTTCGCTTTG
>JAOQMM010000003.1:15864646-15879861 GCA_027563515.1 Erythroxylum platyclados | reverse complement strand
CATCACCATCAAAAATCTTTCACTTACAGTAGTATCTAATCCACACCCATCGAACTCCTTCCCATGACGTTTTCTCTCTATAGTCGGGTTCCTCGTCACATTCTTGCCTTCAATCGATATGGGAGAATAACATGGTAGTATAATTGTCCCATTAATTAATAAAACATAAAAAGTACACTAATCAATCATTTAATTAATTCTTAATATATATACATATATATGAATTGATGGTATTGATTTTTTTATCATAAAAAGGTGAGATATATAAATTTAAAGGTCATGTGCTGATGATTATGATGATTATAAAATATGTATAAGATGAATTACACAGAGTTTATTTTTACTTCGTAAAAAGAATATGTGCATCCAATAAGAGTTTTCATCTTTTTATAAAAATTTGGATCGAAAGATATACATAGGAATCTTTTTGGGTACCATTACAATTTTCCCGTATCAATATACAACTTTTTCTTGAATTAATAATAAAAATTATTATGAAATACATTTCTAATAATAAAAAAAATATAAAAAGAATTAATAAAACAAACCGAATTTTAAGTAATTTTTTAAAGATACGTTGAGAATTAGTTAAACTCTTTTTAACTTAATAATAAATCATTTATAACTTTTTTATTTTAAAGATAATCATATGAAAAAAGATTTTAAAATTAAATTAATTTACAAATTTCTATAATCAAACATTATGAAAAATGATAATCTTTTTGTGTTAATTTAAGAATATACATGATTCAGATAATAGTTTTCAATATTGAAAGAGAATGATGCATAAGGCACCGTTGGTGATTTGTCTTAAATGTATCCAAGCTTATGTTTTACGAAACCTATTTCCTTTCAATTTCATAATTCATTCTCAATACCTTTGTTTTTAATTTTGAACTTTCTAAAAGCTTATAAATTTTCATGGTGAGACTTTTTCAGTAAAATGTATACACATGCATATATTAGAGAGAAAATCTTATTCTTGTCAAATGAGATTATATCTTTCATAACTGAGGGATAAAAAATACTGATTTTTTTTAGAAATTAAAAAATGTAATATATTTTCAAAAAAATAAATCATGCTTTACAAATGATCTGTAGATAAAGTGTCCATGTTATTCATGTTTAATTAGTGTAATTCAAATTTAAGAGTTATGCTGGATTGTCAATAAATAACATTTGATTGATCCATGTGTGATATTTATGTTATATATTTTTCATCATTATTTTTTACTCAGAGTCTAAGAGAAAGAGTTTTTATAGAAAATTAAAAATAACAAGAAATTTTTTCAGGATTTTAATAAATTAAGGAATTTTTCTAAAATTTATTAAATTACAATGGAAGTATATGTCTTTTATCCATAAAATTATTATAAAGTTTAATTTGGTTTATATTAATAAAAAATTAAATGTAAAATAAAGTGGAATATAAGTCTTTTATCATAAATAACCCCACTAGTTTTGGTGGACTATCTGGAAGCCTTTACTTGAAAAACCTTAAAAATAGTGAACCTGGTGGGAGATAATCACAAAGATTATAGGATAATTACATAGATTAAAAGGATCTAATTGTATAAAGATGCATAATTATACATAGTATCACTTAGTTAGATATTATGTTGAATTCGTGGATTAAAGGACTCACATTGTTTTTCAATACAAAGATCTCTGAAAATGTTCTGCAGTTACAAAAATTGGCTTATTGTTCAAGCTTCAACGATTATCTTTTATATTGAAATTTGATCATTTAATTGTTTCTTTATAAATTATTAATAGATAACACTAAACCCATTCTAGGGTGTTTAAGTGATTAGCATCTCCCACTCACACATGAATGGGTTTAATTGATTGTAATTTTGTGATTCTCATACTAATCTAGTAGCATGTGCAACCAACATACTACAAGAGCTCATTACCATATATTTATCAGGAGTATAACAAATTTTGATTAATGAATCGATCTTGAGACCAATATGTCCTTGAGTAGATATTATATGCAATCTTTGATTTGTCTTATATACTCTTGATTCATATCTCTACATATATATATTTACATAAATAAACAAATATATTGATGGGTCAAGTATTATACAATGTATAATTTTCATAAAATATCCTCATATAAATATGACATTACAATAAATGAACATACAAAAAATGTTTCTTATTATATTTCACTATCTACATAAGCCAAGTAACTTGACATACCCAATATACACATCTTTAAAAATTGGCTTTGTCATTGGGTCTTCCACCACATCTCATATAGATATATACTTTATGTTCACATCTCCTCATGCGACTAGATTTTTCACATAATTATGCTTAGTGTCTATATGCTTAGTTTTACAATAAAATTTGGTATTTTTTGTATAAGGTTCCTTCGGGCCATGACCAAACTATTTTTTATATAAGGCAAGGCTTGGAAGCAAGTTACCAGCGTCTATTAAAGAGAACTAGGCTTGGCTTTGGTTTGGGCCTTGATTTCTTGAATCTCCTATGCCCTTGGAACTTTCTTTGGAAGAATGACTATCACAATTGATAGTTACTGGTTTTGTTTCTCTTTTAGTGACTCTCACATGAACCAAAAATCATCGAATCCATACAACTTCTTGTACTGTTGCTGAAAATGCTACAAAATTTAGCTTTCATTGTAGACAATGCAATGTAAGATTGTTTCTTACTCTTTCATGATATTGTTCCATTATTGAGAAAGAAAACAAATCCGAAGTAGATTTTATGTCATCTAAATCTCCTACCTAGTCTACATTCGTATATCCTTATATACATAAGTCATTACTTTGATGGCATAGTGTTTAGTCCACTGTACCTTTTAGATACCTCAATGTTCTCTTTACTTCTTTCCAATTTGCTTATCCTAGATTTGACTAATATCTACTCACCATTCTAACAACATAACAAATATATGGTCTTGTACACATCATTGCATCTATGAGATTTCCAATTGCACTGGAATAGGTAATTTTCTTCATTTATTCCCTTTCTTTTGGCATAGATGGGCAAAAACTTTTATTGAGACCTTCACCTTTAGCAATCAGATCATCTATTGGTTTGCGACCTTGCATATAAGATCGTTTGAAAAGTTTTTGGATATAAGTCGCTTCAAAAAGAAATAATAATCTTTTTGAACGATCTCTTGAAATCTTAACTCCAAAATTGTATGCAGCATCATCCATATCTTTCATTTTCAAATTCAGTTGAAAATTAATCTTTGATTTGTTAAACAAACTCACTATCATTACAAGTAATCAAATTATCATCTATGTATAAAGATAAAATTACAAATTTATCTTTGGATCTCTCAATATATACACAGTAGTCTTCATCAAGCATATGAAAATCATATGGAATGATTACATTATGAAAATATATATGCCATTGTCTTAGTGAGTGTTTCAGACCATAAATCGATTTTAATAACTGACAAACTTTATATTTTTGACCCGTCCCTATGAAACCTACAAGCTGTTCTGTAAAGCCCATTCATAAAATTTACCTAACAGCCCAACCCATATTCTACTAAACACTTATAAAAAAACTAGTAGTTAGAAAAATAGAGACAACCAATGACAATCACCATCTTCTTCATCTTTTCTCTTCATTTCCCAACTGATAGGTGTGGCTAAAAATACGCTCTTTCATCTGCATATAACAGTTCCCTTATAGGTCCTTTATTCCGTTTGTTTTGCAAAAAAATTAGAAGAAGTTATGGAGCTTTACAACCTCAAAATTCCTTACACTTAGGTAAATTTTCAGCTGCAAATTTTGTGACTTTTTATGTGATTTTGATCATCCTACACTAGTTTATAGTAGGTTTGCATGTTGTGGTTGTTTGGGACGATATTTGAAGTTGCATGAAAGGATAAAAAGGGAGAAAGTGTGGCTAGAAAATTGATAAAAGAAGAGTAGATAGAAGAAGAGAAGAGGGTGAAGAAGATGACATCTTTTGAAAATTTAAGTTTCATGTATGGCAGAATAGGAAATGCAAAAAGTGAAGGGTAAATATGGAATTTAGTCGCAAGAAGGGCATTTTTGGTATTAATTGAAAATGGTTGAGGGCTAAATAGGACTTTTAATTAGTTAAGGGTATTTTAGTAATTATGGGGGTTAGGTTAGTAAAGATATTTTTTTTAAATTAAGAATAAATTATACAAGAGAATAATGTTGGATTATTAAGCACAATTGAGAAATTTTTCGTAAATTAGTCTAATAAAATTTTATAAATTTTATGTCCGAAAGTCTGATTAAGGAGTAATTAGGACTATCAATTAGTTGAATCCGAAATTGAGGTAAGGATAACTTTGGACTTTACTCTTAAAATAGAGTTCCATTTTGTTATTAATAAATTATATTTTGAATTAGTCATTAATTAAATTAATGATTAATAATTATATACATGAATTATGTTTATTTTATTTCCCTAATAATTAACAAAGTCAAGGTGTTTCATATTTATATTTTAATATTTTGTTACATTTATAAGATGAATTGCTTGTTAATTTGATGGAAATTGTGTTAATTAAATAGAGATTGGTTGATAATATGTTATGAATAATTGGTAAAAATCAAGGAATCGGTGGCTTGCCTAAGATAGGCTACATTCGATGGTCTTAAATGGATAGATTGTGGCGATATGAGCATGGTGGTAGATAAGTATCTGTCTGTGGAGCAGATATCGGGGCATCCTGAGTCCCGGGGATATCCTGTGCTGATGGCTAGGTACCGGAGTGATATCGGGATATCCTAAGTTTGGAGGATATCTGTGTTAATTGTTAGGTGCTAGAGTAGTACCGGGGTACCAAGAGAGATTGAGAAATTGAGGTACCCTATGTCAATATTTATACATTTAATTACATGTCCACTTGGTGAGTGATTATGAGGAGATGAGATGCGATGAGTTGGTAGATCATTGGATATAAGCCTACTAGGTTAAGTAGGGCCCAGACAATTCAGTTAATGACAGAACAAAACATAAATGACAGTTATGTATTAATATGTATGTTAATCATTGTGTGGTGAAAGTTTTGAAATATTTGTTAATTGTTTAGATTAGACTGAGTAATGTTATGAACATTCGTATTATATGTATGTTTTAATCTCTTGATTAAGTTTTTATAATTAACTATTAAGTTATTTGGTTTTAAGAGTACAGTCGGTTATCCTTACTGAGTAAGTAGCTCACTCCTTGCTATTATTTTTTTAGGAGATTGAGTGATTACTGATAACCCCAGTGTTCAGGACGGATCGAGTGAAGTTTAGGTAGGGTTAGCAAATTAATTGAGTAAAGTTATTCGATTGTATATATTTTTGAATGTGACTGTTTGGGTACTTGTGTTGTATAGAATATTTTTGTGTTTGACAAACAATCCTCTTTGTTGGAACTAATGAGGAATTGGATGATTAATGGTATGTTTTGGGAACTACTTGGTTAATTATGATTTAAGAATTTTGGGAGCATCACATGATCCATATAGATTTTTCTTCTAATTCTTCATTTAGAAAAACAATCTTTCCATCTATTTAATGTAATTCAAGATCCAAATTGGATATTATAGCCAAGATTAGACGAATAGAAGTAAACCTTATAATATGTGAAAAATTTTCGTCAAAATTGATTCCCTCCTGTTGTGTATATTGTTTTGCTATGAGTGTATCTTTGGATACTACCATTAACAATTTGTTTTATTTTGAGAACCCATTTGTTCCCAATAGCTTTACACCCATTAGGGAGATCCACCAAGTCTAATACTCGATTGAGCTTAAGGAAGTCATTTCTTTTTTTAATGCTTTCATCCATTATTCTTTAGCAGAACCATTAAGAGCCTCATGTCCATTATTTGGCTCATCATCATCTTTTGGGATAATCATGTGAATTTTCCCTACTATTTCAAAATGATGTCTGGTAATAAATCCTCAAACATCCTCAAACATTGCATCGTAAATGAGGTTCATCATAAATAGATTCATTAATATATTGATTACTCTCACTCGAGTAAGATACCGTGTGTGAACTTTTAGTGGTTTCCAATGTGAATTGATTTTAAGTCAACTCTTCCATATCCAAATTGCTCCCACTATATTGAAGTTCCCCATCTTGATTCCTTACAATAGAATTTTGTTGATCAAAAGTCTCATATAGAAACAGATCTTTTCCAATTTCACCCTACTTTGAAAAATTATTCTCTAAGAATGTTTCATCTCATGATTTAAATTCAGTTACACCTTCACAACCTTATTCACCTATGAACCCATACCCTATTGAGTTTCAAAATATCTAATAAAGATAGTCTTTTTCCCTCTTGGGCCTAATTTCCCATATTTATGAGAGAGATCATAAATATAAGTGCTCTTGTCTTCGATCAGTTTGGAATGCTTTTATCTTCCTATCTAATTAATTCTAAACTAAATTCATATATTTGATGAAACAACTTAATAATTCTAATTTTTAAGAAAATCAAATAGATGTGACCATATCGAGTATAGTTACCTATGAACATAATAAAATACATAGCCTCACATCTTGCCTTTACATTCATTAAACCACAAATGTCAAAATGAACTAATTGTAATGAGTATGAAGCTCGTGTTCCCTTTCTATAATGTTTTATAACCATTTTACTAGTTAGACAATGTTGACATGTAGGTAGATCTATTTGACTTAGATTGCCTAATAAACCCTCTTTAGCCAATCGACTTATTCAATTTTGATCAATATGACACAATCTAACATTCCATAAAATTGCATCATTGTTAGAAGTACTAAATGATGTAACTAATGTATAACTAATATTATTATTTGTAGTTACAACATCCAGTAAATAAAACCATCAAACTTAAAACCATGACCATAATAAATATTTTCAAGGTACAAATCCATTCCATCATCACGAAAGTTCACATGAAAACCAAGTTTAACTAACATCAACATTGAAAGAAGATTTCGTTGGATATATGGAACATATAACACTTTTTGTAGGATGAGGGGTCAACTACCATGCTTGTGTAATTTGCATATGTCAATCCCTTGTATAACTACTTTGGAATTGTCAAGTATATGAAGCCATTTTGTTCTATGTGCGATCTTTCGGAACTCTACGAAAGCATCTATATCCTTCGCCACATGTTTGGTTGCTCATAAGTTTGCAATCCGTAAAGGATGTAATTCATCAGCTAGAAAAACAAAATAAGAAACATTCACCAAACAAATATTTATACTATAACTTTGTACATTTTTAGGCTCACTATAATCACAAGCAAAGTGACCCTTATTACCACAATTATAATTCTTGACATGTTTTATGTTCCTCTTCTTAAAGGTATGCTTACCCTTTCCATGTTAATTCCACATGGCCTTTTTGGAGTCCTGAGTAGAGTGGTGGTATCTCTTATTCTTTGTCCATATATGCCTACCATGATGCTTACCCTTCTTGTTCACAACTACATGTGAGCAAGAGCCAACTGCATATACCTCAGAAGATATCTTTGAGGCTTCTAAACTATCTTCTCCCAATATGAGATGCCTTGTAGCATCGTTTATGGTCCTAATGCTCTCATTACGAGCCAGATGCATCTTAATATGCTCCTAACTCTTAGGCAAAAAGCGAATTATAGCTTGCACTTGATGCTTATCAAACAATTTGCGACCAACATTCCTTAGCTTACTTATCATGTTTGACATTTGTCTCAGATGTTTTTGCCTTGAACGTTTTGAGTGCTTCTTATATGTATCAACCTTAATAGTTAGTAACCATATCTAGGACATTAAGGTTCTTACAAATCGTGCAACTAATGTAGACCACATATCATTAAGAGTGTCATAGTTTAAATTTGTTATAAATATAATTTATAACTGAATAATAAAAATAATAAATTTTTATTTTTTATGTGATGAGACTGAATTTACACTTGTTATGATCAGATTTTGAATCTCGCGAATCTATTATGATTCTTTTATCTCCATTGCAGCAAGACATCGTCGAAGTTGCCTGCAATTGGCTGTGTGTGGTGGTTGGTTGGGGTTTGCGGCAAAGGATGGTGGTGGTGATATAGGATTTTGGAGGGGGACCTGAATCTCAAACCTTTAGGCTATGTTTGGTTAAATGTAAAGTTTTTAATGGAATAGAATGGAATAATTTATAATGGAATGGAATAATTTATAATGGAATGGAATGTAAATGGATGTAATATTAGAAAATTGTTGTTCGGGAGAGATGAAAGGGTTTATAATATAATATAGTGAAATGTTGTTTGGAAGATGGATAGAATGACTGTTATACAAATAAGAATAGAGAAGATTGCAATACCTGCCAATTTTAAGTACGGAACAATCTCTCTGTACCGTGCAAGAGCTTCCTCGAAACCTTCACAAGGTCGATGGTCAGGATAAAAGCTGAATACATATTTCTCATCAGTTGATGCTACAAGACAAAGGAAAAAAAACAATAAAATAAAAAGATGAAATCCAGGGATCTATTCTTAAAAAATTAGAAAATTTTTCTGCCAAAAGATTGTAAGTGCTCTGACCATCACCAAAACCAAAACAAGGTATCAAGTTGTCTTCATCAAAAGGGGACAATGTGCGGCCAATAACAGAGATTGCCTGCTCATAGGGATTTGGTGTGCTACCGATTGCGTGGAGGCTTTTCCGGTGAAAGGAGTACCTGCCTTCACATTGGAACAACAATTTCATCTCAAATCTCAACTTATCAGGAGTCAGGGAACTGATAATCTTATGCACCTAAAGTGAAAGAAAATTCACCTGTCCATTCATTACTCTTTGTGAAGTCAATACCAAGTATCAAATTTGATGATTCAAGTCCAGCTTCTCTCAGTGCTGAAATAACCTGGAAGGGTTCAGAATTTGTTATTGCTGCAAACTCTCTTAGGATATGAAACAAATATGCTGAAAGGAACTACAACCGGAACCAAGATATGAACTCAACCAACTGTAACCAGGGAACATTAAGATCTTCATGATAATTCTGTCTGTAATTTCCATAGGTTATATAGCATTCTAAGGTCATCAATCTCAATGTGATATTTGGAAATGCTAACGCATCCCCCTTCGAAGCTAGTGACAAGCTCGCCTGCAGATTATAGCATTTAAAACTCTTTTGCATTTGCAGACTATTCATCAATTATCATCTGCAACATGTCAAGTACCACTCTTCCTTGTACAAGAAAACAATGAAAACATGAATCAAGAGCACTACCGATAACAATGGGAAGTATAGTGTCCTTAAATAGTGTTGACAACATCAAATGGAGCTCCAAGTATTACTTTGATGGTCTTATAACCGAAAGTCTGGAAGTTCAAGTATACTGTGTTTATGATAATACAGTTAAGTCCCATTATTTGTAATCTAAATTTTAAAACCCCAGCAGCCTGAACTATTCTGCTACCGTGAATTTGTGACTATACAGATTTTCAACCCGATACCAAGGATGTTTATAAGTACATCATTGCCTGAAGCTTGGGTGTGTTCCTCTGCCTCTTTCAACAACGTTCTTATAAGCAGTAACCTCCTGGAAGCTGTATTCCACAGTCAAGCCATAAACCCAAATATCTGAAAGAATCTACAGTTATAAATCAAATGACCTGAGTCCTAAAAGTTGAGGCAAGCACCACCATAAGTGCAGGTTAAAAAGATTTCAGACGGAGGAAATTGTCCCTTGCTTCTTCCCTTAGACATCCCCCTCTGGTGCTTCCTCCAACCACCACCACCCACACCTGACTTCACCCTCACCTCCCGCAAAAAGAAAAAAAAAAAGAGAGAGTTCTTCCAGACCATCCTCATGCTTTCCACAGCCCAATCCAGGAGAAAGCCTGTTAGTGTAACTAGTCCAATCAATTTAAAGCTTACTGAATTTTATTTTCTCACTACAATCAGTGATTTTGAATGAAAAGCCTCCAAAGCCATTCTCTTGTAAAGGATTTGTCGAAAAGTTAAGATCTTTATACGAACAATATCTTACCAGCTATTCATTCGCAAACATAGGAGTATAAAATAGTCAAAAGGTTTTGTGCCCAAATCTGAGGCTGCACTGAAATGAATAAGCTTTTAAACAAGACTCTCAACACTGGAACACTCATTTTCGTGACCAACACAGTTTATACCTCAGCTAAGTTGGAGAAAGATCCGTCTATCCATGGTTGACCTCACATCTATTGTCAAGTGAAGTACTTCTTCACCGAATTCCTCCAAGATTTACACTACAAATCCTTTGGAGAACCAAATTATCATAGCATCCTCAACCGCAATCAGATATCATTAGATCGTAACTCCAACCAGAAAGCTAGAAGAATAAAACCAAGTTGGCCAATGATTACTTCATCTTGAGAGTAAACAAGAAGCTTCCATCCTATGTTTCATATTCGTTTAATTCCCTCTAATCAAGATCAAGGAAAATGCTAAATTCTCTGCAGATAGGACTAAAATCACAGAGTCACCATACGATTCTAACAAAAAGGGTCAAGTGAAACAGAAAAAATACCTCATCCAAAGAATCGAAATTGTCAGCTATGAACTTTGCATGGTGCTTCTGATGCGGCCTATGTTCATGGACATGGCGATCATCAGCCATTGAATATGAACTCCCTGCATAAGATTGAGTTGGTTGCTGCACATATTCATCATCTAAACTTGACTCCCCATTCCCCATATCTATTTCCCTCGCTAAAAACTCCTCTGACCTTTTCCCTATGAACCAACAATCAAAAAAGAACACGACCCAGAGCAGATAGACCACAAACCTCGATATGAGACTCAAAACTGGTACTTATGGTGTCTCTAGCTGATTCTTCAACTCAAGTCTTTGTTGGGTCCTTGAAAAGTTGTCATCTTTTTGAGTAAAAAAGTCACCTCTATTGACACTTTTGAAGGGTCTCACTTGTCCTTGCGTGCACTCCATTAAGTAATTGATAAAATAATTATAAGCAACCAAAATGGTCACTCCCCAATACCATGCAAGCTTTTTGGCAGATAGGACAGCATGTAACTGTCAAGTGAGTATAGCATCGTTCCATCCAAGGATCGAACAGCTTTGCACATGTTTTTTCGCACGTTTTACGGATGTTTGACTTGTTCCGTCAGATGGCAAAGTCTGCGGATTTTTTTAGGTAGAAGGAAAGGAAAATTTTAAGATGAGAAGGAAAAGGATAATTAAATATCACCGCTTGAAATATTTTTACAAATAAAATATATTTTTTAGATATAATAATGCCTCAATAAAAATTTGATCACTAACCAACATGCATGCATTTAATTACTTTTATCAACAAAATTTTATCAAATTTATTAAAATTATAAGGGACTACAAATTAAAAAGTGTTAAATTTTTTTATTTTAATTATTAATTTTTAAAACTTTTAATTAAATATCTAAATTGATGAAATTAAATAATACAATTCAAAATATTAATTTTATTAATATTTTATTGATGTGACTGAATATTTTGATATTTTTTATAAATATATTAATAGTTATAAATTCAAAATATGGTCATTTTTTTTATATTCAAAACTTATGGGGTAATAAAAAATCACATAAATTATTTAAATATCAATTTTTACATATTTTATTTAATTACATCAGTAATTAAACTCATTTGTTTGATTTTTAATATTTAATTGAAAATTTTAAAACTTTATAATTCATTTGCCCGAAATGTAATTATTACTTGACTTATCACTACTGTTGTAACATTTATAAACAAACAACTTCATACCAATTTTTTATTATTAAAAAGTTCGATTTCTATAAATATTATATACATTTTGATATATGTATACAACTCAATCTATAAACATTTATAAATCTTTTATATATCAAGAAAAAAAGTATTTATTAAATGTTCAGAATTATTGTTGCCTAAAAAATAATGAGATGAATAAAAATTATTATTGGAAGTAAATTTGTAATAGTGCAAGCAATGTTTGATGTATTATGTGAATAGACATGGGCTCATGTCATATGGCCTAAAGCCTGATTTGAGCTAAGCTTTTAGCTTTAGGTTTTAGGGGTTGGATTTAAATTTGGTAAAAAGCTTAGCCCAATCCAAATTGGTATTTTCGTAACCTGGAAAATTTATAATAGTTTGAATTTGACCGAGAATTAAAATAACGTCATTTTTTAATTTCATAAAAGAAAGTTCTTTTTATATTTTCATTTTAAAGTAGAAGATTAGATTGTTTAACTCATTCAAATTGTATTTCGAGCTGATCATACGTAGAAATTAATTTGAAATTTGATTAACTTAAATCTGATTCATTCACTTCGAGCCAATTCAATATTAAATTACTATACTTTCATCATTTGTTTCCAAATTACGAACATTCTTTCATATGGGACTCTTTATATGTATTTTAAGTGTTGGAAGTTTTGAGTTTGAATGTTTAGGAGGATTTCTCAAAGTATCATCAAGTATTGGAAGAGTGAGATTGTACAATATTAAAAAAATTATTATTTAAACCCAAATCATTGTTAATTTAAATTTGTAAATTTGTCAAATAATTTATGTGAAATAAATGATTGACATATTATTAAGAAGAAATAATTAATGTTTAATATTTAGATAAGTAACCTTTAAATTACACATATATAGCTCATATGACCATTCTTTTTTGACGAGAAGAGATTAAAAAGATGTCTAAATATAGTTAGATAGATTAATTAAGAATTTTTAAGACACCGAAATTTCAAATTTTAGAATTTTTCGAATTTTAAGAGTTTGAACTCTTAAACAACAATTTATATCGAACTTATTATTAACTTGTTAAAAAATGCAATTTATAAATGGTTATGCAAATTCATAACAATTATAATTTACATGATAAAAGAAAAGGCATCTAAATCATCAAATTATGAACAATTTTCAAACCTTTATTTTGTGATGTCAAGGTGGATGGACCCTAATATCGAACTTGTTCACGTGCATGGCATATGCTATCCCACGAGTTAGTGCTTTAACTTTTGGGGTTTTGGAAGACAAATTTTGGATTTAAGAGTAAGTTTTGTCGTTTTAGGAAGAGGAAATGATTGAACCATTTTTGATGTCTTCAAATCTTATTATCATTGTCTTCTTCTAAGTTTATTCACAAAAAATCTTAGGAATAGTGAAGTATGTAATAAGTTTAAGAGATTTGTAAGCTAAAGTTGGTGTTCATGTCCTTGTCCGAGAAATATTATACTTTTTAATTTTTCAATATTTGTTTTTCTACTAGGGTTTTTGAAACCCTCTTTGTCTTCAAACTCTCCTACACTAGTTTGTTTCTTCTTCTTCTTTTTCTTCCCACTTTCGTTTGTTTTCCTATTTCTTCACTTTTATTTCTTATCTTCTTTTTTCCCATTAAGGGAAAGTTAGCAACTATTGATGTAAATCTTTATTAAAAAATGGATAAATAATTGGATTTGTTTGGCTATTTCTATTCAGACTGAAGAGATAATAGGTCCACCATAAACTTGTGAAAAAAATACTTACTTTGATCATGACCATGCAAGTTAAATAAAGAAAAGAAATTTCACCTTCTCATATTCCAATTAAGATGAATAGGTTGTTTGATAAGACGAGTCTAAACTTGTAAAAAAAATATTTCTTCCAGTAAAAAAAATTTAATTGAAAATTTTGTCATTTTTAGTTCAACCCAAAATTTGTGAAAGAAGCTTATTATGACTAAGAATTATCTAATTGAAGATTTTTTTTTGAGGGAATTATTGTGTTCAAGCATAACATAGGTGTTATGGACCTATGGTACTCTTTTTTCTTTTTCATTTTTCACTTTAAATGGAGATTGATTTTTAGTTGTGACACTTCTACAATAAATTGAAAACTTACCCACTAGAGTTTAACTAGAGGGAATGAATATATGAAATTAAAATGATGAATTTGACTCAAATCACACGAATTATTTATGTTATCTAGTCAAATGTTATTATAAACACATAGAAATTCAGTACAAGTGAATATTAGTGTGGTTTAAACTCATTATTTTCTGATTAATTATCAAAATTCAATATAAAAATTTGGATATAAACTGATTGAAATTTTACAATTTAAATTTCAATAAATATATATTTTGTTTAATATTTTGATTAAAAATCCTCCAAAACAAAACAAACCCTAAAACTTTTTAGTAGCCGCCTGGAAATTTGGAAATTAGAGCCTAGCCTTCGACCATGCCTGCATGTCTGGGAATATCCACACATGCATAAACTAATATATATAGTTACGCTTATCTATTTGTCTATAGTGAATGGCTACATTTGCAGTCTAATGTTCCCTAACTTTGTAAAATTTCTAAGTGTTTACAATCATCTTATCACCTCTAAAGTCTTCTATATATCATCTCTATACAATAAGTGAAACAAATAGCTCCAGTGGCTTCCCATTGATCGAAGATGAACAAAAGGACAATATAGATTTATAATTGGTTAATGTGAGCACCACAAAGTTCAAGTGAAGGACTGACCTCATGTTATAAATTATTGTTACTGATCAATAGGTTAGGAAAAAAAACAAAGGGAAGAAAGAGAGACATGGAGGGTTGCATAAGCTTTTGCCTTACAATTTTGGCCTACTGTATGGAGAAGATCGATGTCACATGCTTTCTTGTACCCTATACAAGACAAGCAAGTGTTGGAATTATAGAGATTTGTTTGGAACTTTCGGATTTTTTTGGCGATGGTCCTTCTTCTTCAGCCACTTTTATTGCCTAATTTGAGAGTAGACAACTAATATGTTCCACTTATTGAAAAAGATTCTATTGTCGATCTACGACCCTTATAGATCTAGACTATATCTAGGGTTATATTATAGGTTTTTAGGGTGTAGATTCCTAACAATTTGAAGCATGCATATAAAACAAGATAGAAAAAGAAACTAAGTGAACGGTTGATTCAAATGGGGTAATGGGAATAGGAATAAGAATGAATATAGTGAGAAATGAAAATGGATATAATCATTATACATATGATGGTTGGTTAGAACGAAAGAATAATTACCATTACCACTACCATTGATAGTGGTTGATTTGTTAAAAATATTGAGAAATAAATTTTTTTAAAATTTTTGTTCTATATCAAATTTTAATATATTTTAATTAATTATATTTAATTGCTAAAAAAGAAAAATATAATTAATTAATTATATTGTAATTAATTAACTATATTGTAATTAATTAATCAATTATATATATT
>JAOQMM010000003.1:15791482-15810637 GCA_027563515.1 Erythroxylum platyclados | reverse complement strand
AATGATCCTTTTGTTTATTGCTCCAAGTGAAGAAGTATCCTTCCTGTTTAAGATCAGTAACTCCCATCTGCTCTACACAACTTTTTAGGTCTTCATTGTAATTCTTTAGGCTGCAATTCCTCACAGCTTTAGATATGAAGATTGTGGAATTGAAATCACCTGCTATAATCCAAGGACCTGAAATATTGTTGTGAATTGTTCTTAGTGAGGACCAGAGAGAGTTTCTTTGAAATGCAGTGTTGAGACCGTAAATAAAAGAAGAGTGGATAGTAGTTCCTTCCAAAATGTACTGAATTTTTAGATGCATTAGCTGGTCAGTAGATAGTGACTCCTCCACTTTGACAAGATTTGCATTAAAGCCAATGACAATTCTGCCATAATGGTGATAACGGTGGTTGGATAAAAAAGACCAGCTGGGACCAAAAATCTTTACCTTATTCATACTTTCAGATCTAATTTTAGTTTCTAGCAAGATTACTATAAGAGGCTTGATCCTCCCGACAAAATCCCTAAAAGCATTTAGCTTTTTCGGGCCGTTAATACCACGAACGTTCCAAACTAGGATTGACATAATGAAATGTTCTTACCTTTAACCCCCTTCTTCCTTCCACTCCTCGGATTTCTCTTGTTAGACACATGTTGAGTGTTTTCAATCTCATTCTCCTCATTCCCCTTTTCACTGGAGGGGTTAGTGCAAGAAGTTGCATCCTCCTCATGTAGTGTATCTGCTTTACCCACATTGAGGAGGGATGGAGTAGCATCCTCTACAGAATCCACCCTATTTTGGAGAACTCTCTCTTCATTAATGTCTTGACCCTGGTCAGTTACCTTAGCTTCCTTTTGAATGAGTTTCTCATCAACTTGTGCTTGATCAGTAGAAGGAACAGATATGTTGATATTTCCCACAGATCCTTATCCATTTTTGCCTAATACCAGATCAGATTCATTCGGGCTTGTAGTGACATCTTCTAGGCTCATTAGCTCAGCATAATCTCCTTTAATAAAGATCTTACCAGTTGGTTTCCACACTTTCCCCAGCATAACAACCGATGGTTTCCATCTATAGGATACATGGATTATGTCTTCTTGCAAGGAGTTATCAGTACCCAGCCTCATAATAGGAATATAGTCTGGAAGTTCCTTAGATCTATTAACACTTACACATATCCGTGCATAACCAACTCTTTTCCGTTTTGCTTTATTTTCATCCATACAAAGGGGTCTACCAATAAAGCTAGCCAATGAACTAAGGCCTTGGGTAGTCTAATACTCTAGTGGAATGCTGTGTAAGTTTATCCACAACGGAAAGTTGTGAACTTTAATATTTTCAAGCTTTATACCTGGCTGCCAAGTTTGTAAGAAAAGTGGAATTTGAGTTATGTGCCATGACCCCTCCTCAACTATTTTATTTGCTGCTTCTTGAGAGGAAAAAGTGAAGAGTATCAGATTATCTTCAGTAAGAAGCACATCAATAAGTCCTCTATTTCGCCACTAACTATTTGCCCATTTTTGGATGCTAGGGAATGCAGGCCTACGATCTATAAAGAATCCCACAAGGGAGGATTCCTAAATTTTGCTCCACTCTGCAGAGTCTCAATATCAGGAGCTACTATTGGCTTGCCATCAACCACTTTTGGTGGCCTGTATTGGAGAGTAACACCGGAGGGCTCACCAACAACCTGCTTCCAGCTTTTGTTCCAGGGAACTGAAGAAGGAACTGGTTTATTAGGTTGAGGGGAAGTGTTTGGGGCTGTTGCCGAAGGAGAAGGAGTGGTTGAGGGAGGAATCTGCACATCCTGCTGAGAGGACCGAGCAAGGGGAAGAGGGGAGGCTGAAGAATGCAAGGGTAAGGGGGGAAATTCATCAAGAAGGTCAGGCTGCATTGGTTTTAGTTGACAAAGAAAAAGCAAAAAAACAACTTTGCAGAAAAAAGGAGAGATTAACAGGAGCAAATTGGAGAAAGCAAGTTGACTAAGAGAGAGGGAAGTTCCAAATTACCCTTATGGAGAGAGCCACAAGGGTTAATCGTGAACAAGCTGAAAGCTCTCAAGCTAGAGAGAAGGCAGAGCATTTCTCTCTCTCATGCCCTCTCATTGAGAATAAATGTAGTTAAAGAATATATGCTCTAGAGATTAATTCTTTTGCTGACATAGCAAGTGTGTAGGATTTATATTTTAAGTTGAGCATATTCTATCTTTGGTTCTTAGAATTTGCCTTATTGTGAGCCATAAAATAAAGAAACTTTTAATATAGAACTAACCGGTGACAAACTTTAAAGATTTCTAAATAAATATTATTAGTGAATCGTTTAGAATTATGTCTACTCCAAATTGAGTTTTTAATGATCCAATTTAAGTTGTAGTTAGGCATTCTCATTATAATATTTGAGAAATCTCTTGACAGGATTGTTGGTCATGTCTATTCATCCTTATCAATAATTATTCTCCCTTTTGCATTGTTTGGAATGTTATTCCTTAAGTTTTTGAGAAAGTGAATTAGGTGTAGAGGTATTAGCTCATGCTAATTTTCATACCAAAACTAAGTTTGCTTGCTATTACCTATTTTTAATTTAATGTTATATTGATGTGACCTATCAAGGCTAAGATCTATTTTAATGTCCAAGATGTGTTGTATTTATTCCTGATCATTTAAATGCTTTAATTTTTGAGAAAGTGTGTGTTTATCCACTTGAACCAAAGAAATTCCTTATTTACTAGAGGCTCCTATAGTCTTTTGGCTAGCAAACCTTTATTGATAAATTTGACAGATTTGATTCATAGACCTCTCTTAACTTTTAGAGAACATACATCTCACCAACTAACTTTTGTCTTTGATGCTTTATGCTCTTTTCTAGCCTAAGTAAAGTTTCTCATCATCTTCTTTATACTCTTAACCAAATTTCTAAGCAAGTGCAAATGAGAAGATTTATAACTGTGCAAATTATTGAGGATAACAATGATTAATGAATTATTCCATTATAGCTCATGACCTTGTTCTACTACTTATCTAATTTCTTGCGTATAATATCCAGGAATGGTTGGCAGTCAGCATATGTTAGCCTATTTATTGTGATTGGTACGCCTACGTATTTAAGAGGGAGTTTCTCTTACTTAAATTTGTTAATAAATATATTTGTTCACTTATTATGGATAAGTTTGCAGATAAGAAAATGCTACTTCTTCTTAAATTGATAGAGAGGCCAAACTAGAATTTGAATTCATTCAAAGATTTAGAACTTTGATAGAATTAGGAGTGGTAGAACAAACCAAAAGAAATCATCAACAAAAGAAAGATTGAAAATTATTTGTTTATAATATTTACGATGATACTTGAATTGGTTGTTTTTGTAAATATTGGTTGTAATGATTCTTGTTAAGGCTTCTATTCAATAAGGCAATAAAGGATTACCTTGTTTAAAACCCTTAACACTATTGAATATCTTAGTTAGTTCTGTATTGATTATAACATTGCATGATGGAGTAGAAATCAATTAATATATCTATTTGGTATATTGCTCAAAAAATTCCCATATTTAAAAGATGCTGAAAATGAAATTCCAACTAATTGTGTCAAATGCCTTATGGAAATCAATCTTTAATGCATAACCCTTGATTCCTTTTCTTTTATGGTATTTCTTAAAGGGCTATTGAGCAATCAGGATAGTGTCTCTAAAGCTACTTCCTAGTATAAAGGCATTATAACGTGGATATGTATTCTCTTTTAGAAGTTGTCTAAACCTTGAAGTTTGAAGCTTAGAGATTATTTTGCAAATCACATTATATTATGATATTAGGCTAATCTATAAAAAAATTAGAGCATTGAGGATATGGATTTTGTTCACCTCTTAAAGCATAATACCTTTGCTAAGGAACTCTAAGACTGCCTTTGTAATGATGTCTCTCATCAAGTTTCATATTTTGTGAAAAAATGTTGTTTTAAATCAATTGGGTCTCGGTGCTTTATTATCCCTTAAATTGAAGCAAGTTTCCTTGATTTTTAATCTTGTTATAGGTTTAGTTAGCTATAAAATATAAATGTTTGAGATTGGTTAAGGGAAACTGTTCTTCATATCCTATATGGAAACAACATCCTTATTCCTAGTGCCTAGTATACCTTTAAAATTATCAGCTAACTCCTCCGTTTCTTGGGGTTAGTGATTTCTGCTTTATCAAAATTTTTAAGCATAGTAAAACTATTGATATTTCTTCTTGGAAGGAGGGAATTAAAACATTTAGAATTCATTTACCCACTCTTTTAGTTATGGATTCCTTGATTTTTCCCTTACGAGCAAAATATTGATGTATAACAATCAAGTATAATTAGAGAGAGCTTTACTTTCCATCATTTTTAGAGCCTTAGAGAGAGCTTTACTTTCCATCATTTTTAGAGCCTTATCCCTAAGATTTGAGTATAGTTATTCTTAAATTAATGTGAGGTGAGTTGAAGCTTCCTTCTTGGAAAGTGTTATATTTCTATGATTATTCTTGTTAAGCATATTAAGCTCCTCAAATATTTATTAATATTAAATAAAACATTTCTTCTAGAAGGGGAGTTTTCTAAGTTTTATCTCTATGGGTGAGGGATCAGAGTAGATAGGCAAGTTGAAATGTGCCTGGCTATTTGGAAATATGGAGTGCCAGCTTACATTTACTAGAACTCTATCTAATTTTTTTACTAGGATCCACTTGCCCAATTAGTTGTTGGACCAAGTAAAGAACTTTCTTATATATCTGAGATAAAATTTTTTTCCTATACTAGTGGTGCATTTCTTTAATTTCTTCAAAGTCAGGATTCATTCTTACTATTTTTCCCTCAAATTCTTAAGTAAGAAGAGTATAATTAAGGTCTCAAATGACTAACTAGCGGCTTGTTATGTCTAGTTCTATTGAGTTAAGATCTAGCTATAATCATCTACTTTAGGATTCTAAGCTTACAATATAAATCAAGTTGATATTTAGTATAATTATTGGGTAAGGGATAAATTGATTTGAGAAGTTACATTGATGAATCTTGACTTTTTTAAGGTAAAAAGAAATTATAATTCTACCATTATAGTGAACTTCAGGGTTACTTATTAAGCTCCAAATCCTATTCAAAAACTATAAATCCTCTTAAAGTT
Organism: Erythroxylum platyclados; assembly: GCA_027563515.1. Lineage (NCBI taxonomy): Eukaryota > Viridiplantae > Streptophyta > Magnoliopsida > Malpighiales > Erythroxylaceae > Erythroxylum > Erythroxylum platyclados. Next base: position 15,805,518 of record JAOQMM010000003.1, on the reverse strand, counting down.
TAGAGGTTTTTATTTTGATCTCTATGTGACTAAAGAAATTGGCTTCTTAGTAAGCACATAGTTATGGAATGATTGCTCTTTTTTACGGCTATTTATCCCTTTTAGGTTTAATCCAAATTAAATCCCATCTTTGTAACATTGCTTTGCTTGCTTCCTTTTCTATTTTGCAATATAACAACATTTCTCTCATCTATTTTATACTCTTAAAGGTGAATTGATCAACATTAGTTAGTTCTTTCTTAAGTTTTCATGCATTCCTCTCCCTCCGTATAGAATATACAGGGCAACTGAGGGCTATTCTAAATATATTCAGGTCTCCCTTTCAATGAAATGTGATTTTGCTAGCCCCTTCAACCAGATTATCCCAATTAGTAATGTAGAAGAAAAGTTACACTTGAGATGTATCTACTTACAGAGATCAGTTGTAAACTAGCACTCATAGAGTAAATGTGATATGATTTCATCGTCTAGGGCACATAGTTTAGATTTCAAATCATTGATTCCCTCTATTCTATCCTTAGTTTTCATCCTTTTCTTGGTTGTAAACCACATTATGAATGATGTTTTTGGTATGTTTGAATTCATAACTATAAGTTTGGCCTAACATAATTCTTGTTTGCTTTTAATCAGATCTAAACAAGATTTGTTTGTGAAAAGACCAGTTTTATGCCTAAGCCATCTAATTTTATTCAAATTTGCTATATTCAAAATGAAACCTATTATCTTATCTCTAGTGATTGTAAAACCTCCTTATTTGTAGTTCCAATGGCATCCTTAAACAATCTCATTTACTCTAGCTTTATCAATTATTATATGGTGAATTGAGTGAGCTTTAGGAATAGTATGTAGGGGACCCAATTCACACTAGTTCTCATACTAGAACAAGATATCTTTCCTATTTCCTATGATTACTTTGAACTCAAATCTTATAAGATTCCTTAGCTTTAACATTTGGTTTAGAGTCTAAGAATTATTCAGTTTTCTTTGAAGTTCTAAAATTTAGTTATTTTTAAGTGATGGGAGTGTATCCATTTCACCCAAATGGATTATTTATCATTAAATTGCTTCCAAATATTTTTTATCATGAGCATTTCTTTTCATAATGTGAATTCTAGTTTTCATGACCAAAAAGACTTCTTAATAATTCTTTCAATTTCCTTGACTATGATCTTAGGAAGCATGATATGTGTTCTCCAATAACTGTGCATATTACTAAGAACAAATATTACGATATGTAATCTCCCAGCATAAGTGAGGAATTTGTTTTACTAATTACCAATTTAATAGTGTCAAGGATTGACTAGCAGTCTACATATGAGGGTCTCTTGGAAGTAATTGGTATGCTTTCTTATTTAAAAGGGGTATGTATTACTTGACATCTAGATATGCTTACTAGTACTAAATCAGTTGCTCCTCTAGAAACCTAAAGTTTACTCTTAAAGTAGTTTATACTTATATTTGAAATCATTTTGAATTCTTACAAGAAACATATCAAGATTTGCAAAGATCTCTTATTTTCCCAACTCAATAATAGTAGATCATCAGTAAAAACAAAGTTAAACTATTTATTCTAAAAGCATTTTATATGATATTTGAAGCCTACTTTATGCTTTATCTTGTGTGAACTATTTTGATTAAGAATTTCCACACAAAAGGTGGAGAGGAAAAGGGAAATAAGATCCCATTACCTTATTCCTTTTGTAATAATGAAGATACTAGTAGGTCCTCCACTAATAAAAACCACAAAGAAAATGGTAGTTAGGCATCATTGTACCCATTCTGTAAAATTATTTGGAAAACAAAATACCACCAAAGAGTCAAATGCCTTGTGAAAATCAATCTTTAGTTCACCAATTCAAATAGATTTCTTATTCAGATAGTTCTTGAGCAAGTCCTAAATTATAAGTAAGTTATCCAAATATTCTTTCCTTTAATGAAAGCACTGTGATTAGGGTGTATTACTTCTCTTAAAGCTTTCTCCAACATATTTACAAGCATCTTTAAGATGTTCTTATAAATTACACTATGTAGAGAAGTTAGTTAGTTACTTTGGGAACTGAACATGTGTATGTTCTATTCATTCTATTTAGCGTTTTTTTATTAGAGAAGAACTCCAATATGGTTTCAATCAACATGTCACCAATTTCATTCCATGTCTTTTGAAAGAATAGTGAATTATAACCATATGATCTAAGGGTTATTTTTAGATTATAATGTTGATATGTGAAGTTTTAATTTAATTAAAACCCTCAATTACCGCAAATGCACGGGTCGTGAATTGTAGTAAAAGAGGGGTCGATCCTACGAGAAGGTGTGAACTAATCTAATCCTAAGTTCTCTAAGGCTTAGAAAAATTAATAAAATGAAAATAAAAATAGAACAAAAAATTAAACACGAGAATATGATTGTTCGAAAATTAACTTGTAAAAATAACATAAACAAAATTAAAGTTGAGCAACACAAAAGTCACAATTGAAAATCAACCAAGAGAATTAACAAATTATGAAGGAAGGGATTTATCCTATCATCAATGCTAATCTAGTCACTTATGTGTTAATATGGTGTCGGTTCTAGACTATCAAGGGGGGTTACTCTCTCTCGAGTTATAATCACTAAGCCCTAATTGATAATCCCTAATTAAATCGAGTAACTAAAAATGTAATCTCTCGATTAATGATTAACCCAAAACCTAATTAGTTCCTAAGTGTCCTAATGAACAACAGGTCTTTACGCGGGATCTCTCTTTGTATAAATTACCGATTTGATTAATCGTGTGGTCTATTGAGTCGCTTAACTCTCATTAATCCAACCCAATCATTTTTATTCGGTTCACCTTCTTAGTTTATTACCGAAACATGCAAGCACCACAATTAATCACAATACCCAGTCAATCAACACAAAAGATAACTAGATTAACATTGAATCAATTTAAAATCCGTAAAGAAAAGTTAGAACATAATCAACAATCCAAAACCCATAATCATCATTCTCATATTCATCTTAACATTCAAAGTAAAAGAATACAAAGATGAAAGAAACGATCACTTGGAAAGGATCAGACGACTCGGGAAAGACAATAGCTGCAAAGACCTGCTCTTGCCTCGTCTTCCTCTTCTCTATTCTTTCTTCTCTCTCTTGGAGTCTTCCAAATGTGGTAGAATGTAGAGTTCATTTAAGTTCCATATCTTTCCTATTTATAATATTTTTGTTTTGAGCAACCATAGGGCTTTTTTGGGTCCAAAAGGTCCGAAAAGTCCCTCAAAAACTTAAGTCCGGAAGGGCCTCCTCGTTTGTTTGCATGCAGGCCACGATCGTGGCCCCCTGTTTGGTTTTCTGTCACGATCGTGGTTCATTGGCCACGATCGTGGACTTCTATTTGCCTTTTTGTATTGTGGCCCTCTGTTTTGGTTCGGGCATCCTTTGAATCTCCTCCGTTCTTCGATATTTGCCCTGAAACACTAGCAAACACATCAAAGCACCTCAAACACATAACATTGAAGCTCAATTATATGCTCTAACTCACAAAACACTCAAAACACAAATATTTAACTAAATAATAAAATCCTAACCTAAACATACACTAAACATTCAATATAACCACTAAATACATAATAAATTACCTACTAAAACATTATACATTCTATAACTACCATATCACTAAATATATCTTCGTCCACATCATCTATAATGAAAGGTCTTTCAATTTGAATACCTAAGTCCTAGTTCAAAGGCATCCTTATATACTACTTGATAAGTTACAGAGAAGAGCTATAAGAGGATTCATCTATAAGTATCTTTCTTTAGATCCTCCTGACTAGTGATGGAGATACCTAAGTCATTAAGAAGCAAAGTTATTTTGCTTTAGTTCCTTTTAGTAGTGATTGAGTTATAAAAAATCTAGTATTTCTATTACAATCCTTAATCTAAATCACTCTTAATCTTTGTCTCAATAAGTTGTTTTAAACATTAAGAGCTTGAGTGTAGTTATAGAGATGTTCTTTTTCAATATCTTTTAGAACATTATTATCAGGAGAGTTGTATGGGTCCTTTTAAGCTTTAAAGAGAGCTTATTTTGTTTTTCTAACTACCTCATTAGTGTCTAGAAAGGTTGTTTTATTAAAGAACTTTAGTTCCTTATGAATGCTCTCAAGTTTTTGCACATAAATATAATCCATATATCTTATAAATTACTTTTGTATTCCCTTCCTAATTGCTTATACATAACCTAGAGTGGTTAAAAGGAAGTTGTTAAACTTAAAAGGGGCTTTGACTAACTTTTCATTGCTGAAGTTGGAGACTTTTATATAGGAATGATATGAGTTGGAGGAGTTTTTAAAGAAGGCATGCTATGAGAGAAGTTTGCCATATATTCATTATTAATTAGTGCTCGATCTAACTTATTTTCTGGGTCTCTTCTTGTCTATTATCCCAGGTGAAAATTTGATCTTTAAATCTCATATATGTTACCCTAATTTTCTTCAAACATTCTCTTAAGTCATCATTTAATTAACTTAGATTTCTCCTGGGGCTATTCACTTCTTAAGAATAAAAATTTTGTTAAAGTTCCCTATTATAATCATTGGAAGTTAGTTAATAGCCTTGAAAGCCTAAAGTTCACTCCGTAAATTGCTTCTTAGAAATGTTAAGTTTGTTGCATAGATAATGGAAATATTGATCTGTGATGGGCTATTTATAAAAGCTATTATAAGATAGATTACTGATCAGTTTAGGAGGAATGTTGAATAAAGATTTTATTCCTGTCAAAAGCCACCAATATTCTACCATTGTAATAGTGTTGGTGGTTTAAGATTACCTCACAATTCTCTTACTCTCCTTTATTTTGGTTTTTAACAAGCTTGGATGACATGGCTTTTTTTTTGGAGCAAAATATTCTTAACCACTTATTGTTTTCTAGGAACTCTTCTAGAAACAATTTTCTAAGTTAACTAAACATTCTCTCTGAAGAGATTGAATTAGGGTGAGGTTAGAATGGCTTGAAATAGCTATAAAGCAAGGTTTGAGAGAAGCACTTATATTTAGAGGAGGAGAATAGGGGATGAGCCAATAAAAGGATCTAAGGATATAGAAACAAAAGGAGGAGCAAAGTCTAGAGGAGACTGGGGAGTTGAACTTGTTGGTGTGGAGATGGAGACTGAAAGGAGAAGAGGAAACTAATTGTTGAAGGATAGATGGGTTGGGCTTGTTAAATCTTCAAACATAGAGGAGAAAACGATAAATTGAAAATGGAAAGTGGCTTAAAAAAATTAGCTAAAAAAATAAGGGAGAGAGTGACAACTAGAGAAAAGCTAAAGAAAGCAGTCTAGAGAACATTTGTCTTTAATTTACTTTCATCTTAACTTTCTACAAAGTAAAAATAATTATGCAATCAAATTTGTTAATATTAAACTTTGTAATCATTGTACTTTCATAAAATAATTATACATTTAATATTAATTTAAGAGGAATAATATGACTTATCATTAAAAATATTTATAATAAATAATTTTTTTAACAACTCACTCAAATGAGTTAATCAACATTATAGGTAGCAAAAACAATGTAGTGAACTTTCTGATCACCTAAATAAATTTACTCCATCATAAATAGGAAATTAATCCTTAAAATCCATACATCATATTTTTCACCCTCATTCTCCCTTATTATAATTTCTCTTTTAGTGACTTACCTACAATTTTTTAATTATCTAAAAATTAATCATTTTATATTTGGCTTTTTTTATACTTTGCCAAAGTACTCTCATCCATGATCAAATGTAACTATTTTGATTAATTTTAATTAATTTTTTACTTTAATCTTAAGGATCTTAAACTTATCACCAGCATTAAAATTTACTTTAATTAAAAACAAATATTTAGGCTTGACAAAAATTGTCCGGCTCAACCAGGTTTGGTCTGACTTAATCCAAAGTTAATAAACTTGATCCAAGTCAAATGAGCTTCAGGTCAGGTTTAGACCATTTTTTTAATTTCGAGTTTTAGTCCAAACTTAGACTTGGGCCACTCAGCTAGGCCTAGCTCGAAGCCCAAAATTGTAATTTTGAGTAAAACGATATCATTATTAATTTTTAGGCTAGGCTCGGATCTCAATCCTTTCCCAAGCCTACAAATATTTTTAATAAAAATTAAAAAATTTTTATTACGAATGTGAGTAAGGTTCAAATAAATCATTGTGTTGAATTTTCAAAGATCATAAATGTGAGTTGCCTTTTTCCTAGTTTTGATCAACTTACCAGCTGAAAAATAAATACATGTAAATCATTGCAATCAAGATTTAGAAGAAAGATATTCTTTATATTATTTCCAATGATCGAGAAATCAAATTGATTTGGCTAGTTTAATCATGAAAACCTTAAATCAACTAACTTTATGATTTAGTTTTTAACTTTTCAGTTCGATTTATTTTAATAATCGTTGTTATTAAAAATATATCAGTTTACTAGTTAATCAACCAGTTTTTATAAACCAAAATTAATCAATTAGTTTTTATTTAACAATCTCTCTTTTTAATTAGACTTTAAATTGAGGACAGTTTAATAACGATTGAACTTTTTAAACCTTAAACTTCTTATCTTACCGGGTTAACTGTTGATTCGATTTTTAAAACGTTGATTATTTCAACTCTCTTCTTAAAAATGTGACTTAATCTCTTATATTACAATATTAAAGATTCTTTTTTTAAAAAATATTTTTAGCAATAAGTAATTCCATTTAATATTTGAATTTTTAAATTCAAAACTAGAAACTTGTTATCAAAATAGAAGTCTGAAATCAAATTATGTTTAAAAGGTATATAAAATATAATCTTTAATATGAGTTTAAAACGAAAATCCAAATTTAAACACACTACTACTCCCATGAAGCCTACATCTAATTTTGCATTAGTGCTCACGGTAAGTTTTAACTCTTTTTTATTTGACATCTTTGTAAATTAAGAACCATTATGATGCAGAAGCAATATTATTAATAATTCCACTATTTAACGATAAAAATTTCGATGAAATTATAATAAAATTCAATTCATATATAAATAAATTAAAAAAGTTACACTTCATTTAAAATTGGGAGTCTCATAAACCCGCTTGCATTACATGTAGATCTATCGGAACAACCTTTCTATTTAGTAGAAATAAAATTACATATTATTGGACCTCATTAAACTCCTCATTTTAGTGAGACTTTCACTTAATATTGTTGTTATTGTAATTGTTGTTGCAGTGGTCTTATAAACTCACTCTTTCACATAATATTTCCTCTCTTATGCTCTCTACTAAAAACAAAAGTAAAGAGGTACCCTAGAGCCGGCTTGGTATAAAGAAACAGGAAATGGCTTGCCAAATTTTTGGCATCAAAATCATCTACTCTTTTATTAGTCATGTGGCCTATATGCTCGCTTCAATTGCCTGCTCTTTCAAAACTCTTATTTCTCTAGGAACCAAACAAAGCGGGGTGCTGCTCCTTCGTTGGCTAAGACTTAATGCCTAGGCCTACCGGTTCCTGGTGGAAGCGATAGTCTAGCAATTCCAAAAAGCCGACGACGTACTAAGGAGAAAAGCATTGCTTTTATGTTTCCTCACCGCATTCAAACTTGATTGGAAGATTCAAAGTCAACAGTAAGAGATGACGTTAGCCGATGGCACTGGGCACTATCTCTGATCGTTAGATAATCTTCCCTTTTAGTCTTTTCTGATTACAAAATTCAGGGTGTTGTTTTCCACCAAACACGTGTCTTTATTATGATGGAAGCATTGGTGGTCACAAGACGTGGTCTGATCTCTTCTTTTAATAAAATCTGTTCCCTGCACATATGATATGTTTTCCTAATTATTCACTCCACAAGTTACGAGGAATAATCTGATTAATTAATTTGCATAAATGCCCTGAAAGTTCATGAAAACTTTTCTGCAGTTGTGATTTTCCAGGTTGTAGCTTATTATTGAATGTGATACTGCTTCAATAGTGGTCTGCCTTGAATTAACCCTCCCCTAGAAACCGCTACCTAGACAATTGTGCTTACAGACTACTTCCGCAAATCTTAATCCACTTCCGCAAAATAGTTGTGTTCACACCAGACCAAAGTTCCCATAATATATATCAAAAGAGTTTTACTCCAAGTGATATTAGAGATTGATGCAGGTTCTGGTAGGAAATATATGGTAGATTTCTTCAGGAAGTAGAGATTCAGATATTTGGACTTATATTACTTGCAGCGTAAATTTCCAAGAAGTGCTGGGAAAACCAATGTCTCCAAATTATTACTTTCTTTGCAATTAAGAAACGTATATTGAACTTCTCTTTTGAAAACTACTAGGTTCTGTTCTCTGTCACTGTTCTCATTCCCACCTATACTTTGTATTGTCCCACCTGCCGCCATTTCTCCATTACCATGTCAATCAGAGTTCCCTTCTGCGTTTACCCTTTACTTGTATTTAGGAGCTAGGGACATCTTCACTGCCATCCATGTCTTGTAGTTGGATTTGTTGTTCTCTATATGAATTTGTTCCTTTGTTCATTTGCTGCTAGCTGATGGAAGGAAAGCCCTAACTTTTTGCTTCTTTGGTAGCTAGCAGGGTGAGAAAGCCTTTGTGAGTATCTCATCTTGTAAGTTATCGATCTGTAAGAATTGTTTCTAAACTTACTCCACTACAAATTTCTTGTCTCTGATTTCTTCAACATTTATTCCCGGCATCTCATGTCCCTCCGATCTCAATTTTCCTCTGTAAAACTCTTCAATTTTATCTCTTGATTGTCGATCTCTCTGTTATTTGTTCTTGATTACACACTATATTCAAGAGGGGCCTTTTACACAGTCCTGAGGAAGATTGAAGAAGGAAAAAAGAAGAAGAGAAACGAGAGAAGGGGGAAGTAGAAATGGCTAGTATCGTTCTTTCCATTGCTTTGATGGTTGCGGGCTACTTGATTGACCAATTGATTGCTCCTATTGGACCAATGATAGTTGAGTACTTGCTTGGTCCTATAAAGACTGTAATTGCTTATGTATACTATTACATGGACAACATCCAGGGCCTAAAGGAAGAAATAGAAAAGTTGGTGCTTGTCAGGGAGAGGGTACAGCATATGGTTGATGATGCTAGAAGAAATGGGGAAGAAGTGGAAGCTGATGTCAGGAAGTGGCTACAAGCAGTGCATGATATTGTAGAAGAAGCAAGTCGATCTTTCGATGTTGAAGAGCATGCAGAGACGAGTTTTTTTGATGGGTTATATCCCAATTTCATGTTTCGTTACCAAATAAGCAAGAAGGCAATGGACATGGCAAAGGTTGTTGAACAACTCCAGGAAAAAGGTAGGTTTGATAGAGTTTCCTACTCTGTCACTTCAAGATGGAAAGGAATCACAGCTGTTGAAGGTTACAAGAGCTATGAGTCCAGAATGCCTACTTCAAGAAAAATAATGTCTGCATTTCGCGACAAAGGTATTAGTATCATCGGTGTGTATGGAATGGGGGGTGTGGGTAAGACCACACTCGTCAAAGAAGTTGGTAGACAAGCATTGGAGGATAAGCTATTTGATGAAGTGGTTATGGCTACTGTAACTCAAAATCCTGACCCCAAAAAGATTCAAGGGGAAATTGCAGACAAGTTGGGTATGAGATTTGATGAGGAGAGCATAGCCGGCAGAGCCGTTCATCTACGGGAGAGGTTGAAAAAGGAGAACAAAGTTTTAGTTATTCTGGATGATGTTTGGGGTAGCATTGACTTAGAGGGAATAGGAGTTTCTTATGGAAATTGTAAAATATTGCTGGCATCAAGAAGTCTGGATGTATTATCCACTGAGATGAATACTCAGAAAAATTTTGGTGTGGAAGTACTACCTTACGAAGAAGCCTGGGATCTTTTCAAGGAGATGGCAGGTGATTGTGTGGATGATCCTGAGCTGCATTATACAGCAACTGAGATAACCAAAGAATGTGCTGGCTTGCCAGTAGCAATTGTAACTGTTGCAAGGGCTTTGAGAAACAAAAATTCATTTGAATGGAAAAATGCCTTGCGCCAACTAAGAAGGCCTAACTCTAGCAACATCAGGGGCATGCAGGCAGTCATATATGCAACTCTGGAGCTGAGTTACTCTCAGTTAGAAAGTCAGGAACTTAAGTCGACTTTCTTGCTCTGTGGTCTCATGACTCATAATGCTTCCATACATGACCTGTTAAAATATGGCATGGGTTTGGGTTTATTCCATGGTGTTTACACAACTGAAGAGGCACGGGACAGGGTGAATTCGCTGGTCCGTAGCCTCAAGGCTTATTGTTTGCTGGAAGATGGTGACACCATTGATTCATTCAGTATGCATAAAGTTGTGCGCGACGTGGCCCTTTCAATTGCATCCAGGGAACAACATTTATTTGTAGTGAAGGATGAAGCTGAGCTTGTTGAATGGCCAGATGAAGATATGTTGAAGAAGTGCACTTCAATATCCTTACAAAGTGATGTCGGAGAGCTGCCTGATCAGTTAAATTGTCCACAGCTTAAGTTCTTCTACATTGGGGGTAAAGATCCTTCTTTAAAATTGCCAGACAGAATTTTTGAGAGACTGGATGCACTTAAAGTCTTGCACATGACATATATACAGTCTCCTTCACTGCCTATATCATTTAGTTCTCTGGAGAACCTTCGCACACTGTATCTTGATCAATGCACCCTAGGCGATACAGCCATTATTGGAGAACTCAGGAAACTGATCATTCTTAGCTTTGCTGGGTCCGACATTAAGTCCCTGCCAAGAGAATTGAGAAACCTGACCAGGCTGAAGGTACTCGATTTGAGCAATTGTGTTAATCTGACTGCGATACCGCCAAATGTTATCTCTAGCTTGTCCCAATTAGAAGAGCTATATATGGCGAACAGTTACGTTGGCTGGGAGCTTTCAGCATCCAAATTTCAGAAAGGAAATGCTAGCATTGACGAGTTGAAGAATTTGTCTCAGTTGGTCTCATTAGACTTGCAAATTCAAGATCCCAAGTCTCTTCCAAAGGACGTACTGTTTGAGAGCTTGATAAGATACAGAATTCTTGTAGGTGATAGCTAGGACTGGTCTGGAGAGTATGAAGGATCCAGGGCAGTAAAGCTTAACACATGCAGGAATTTGGAAAACGGCATTATGATGGTGTTGAAGAGAAGCGAGTATCTACTTTTGGACAGATTGAACGATGTTCTGAATGTCCTTGATGAATTAGATAGTGAAGGCTTTCCGAGATTGAAGCATCTCCATATCCAGAACAGCAACGGGATTCGATATGTTGTTCATCCTGTGGAGGGGCATCTTCGCAGTGCTTTTCCCACATTGGAATCATTGTTTCTTAAAAATTTGATTAACCTTGAAAAGATATGCCTTGGTAAGCTCACAGCGGAATCTTTCCACAAACTTCAAATAGTAAATGTAGAGAAATGTGAAAGGTTGAAGAATCTGTTTCCTTTGTCCATGTTTAGAGGCCTCCTGCAGCTCCAGGAGATGAAAATAACTGACTGCCAGGTCATGGAAGAGATCGTCTATTGTGGAGATGACGATCAAGTAACTGCAGAATTTAATTTCTCACAGTTACGCTCCTTGGAACTAAAATATCTACCGAAGCTCATGAATTTCTGCTCCAATACCAGGAGAGTTTCTGCTGATTCTCAAGAAACAACACTCGCTACTTCCACACCATTTTTGAATGACAAGGTATCCTCAGTAGTTTTCATTAGAACTTTCTTTTAGTTAAAGAAAATTTTAAGAATGATTACGCCTGCAGGCATTGAAGACATGCTCAATAGTCTCACAGCAGTTGCCACGTCCTTCAGTATACCCACTAGAAATAACTTGCTTTCAGAATCTGACACTTCTACGCGTAAAGGGCTGCCATAATTTAACTTATCTGTTGTCATTTTCTGCTTCTACAAGACTTGTCAAACTCAAACATTTTGAGGTACACAAATGCAATTTGATTAAAGAAGTGCTTACGGTGCTTGGGGAGGAAAGGATGGATACACTTCTGTTTCCAGAGCTTGAATTCCTGAGCTTGAAGGACCTTCCAAACCTCACAAGATTTTGTTGGGGAAACAATGTTTCATTTCCATCCTTGAACAAGTTGTACATCAAACACTGCCCAAAACTGAAGGAATTTGTTTTTTGTCCTCGGACGAGCAAGGAGAGTCTTCATACTTCCAGACTCTCTCTTTTCAGTGAAAAGGTCTGATTTCAAATAGCCAAGTTTTAGCCATGTTTCCATCATTAAGTTGCTTATTTGTTTAACTACATGAATTTGTTTTCACAGGTTCAATTCCCTGATTTGAAAGTGATGAAAATCTCGCACTTACATAGCACCAAAATGCTTTGGCACAACCAACTCAGCCAAGATTCCTTCTGTAACCTCAAGACACTCAAAGTTAAACACTGTCAAAAGTTACAGTCAATTTTTCCATCTACTACACTCAGAAGATTGCAGAACCTAGAATCACTGGTAGTGATTGATTGCCATTCAGTAGTGGAGATATTTGATGTCCAAGGGGATAATGTTAAGGAAACACCTGCTGCAAGAGCGGGATTAAGAAATATTCAGTTATCCCGTTTGCCTAAGCTGAAGAACTTATGGAGCAAGGATCCTGAAGGAATTCTGACCTATAAAAACATACAATCAGTAAGCATTTTCAATTGTGCAAGTCTGAAAAGTGTTTTTCCGGCTTCTTTGGCCAAAGCTCTCGAGCAACTCAAGCAGCTTGAGGTAGAGTCTTGCTCGGTGGTAGAAATTTTTGCAAATGGAAAAAGTCTTGATGTAGCAGAGATTCTTGTGTTTCCCAAAGTAACTTGCTTAAGACTTCAAGCTTTACCTGGACTCAGTAAAATCTCCTCTGGTTTACATATAGAATGGCCATTACTGAAAAAGATAGAGATAAATGGATGCCATGAAGCGGAGATGTTTGCTTCAGATTGTCAAAGTTTCCAAGAACTACAAGGGGTTGGCCAACCTCATCTCCCAGTTCCACGACCCCTCTTCCTTGCTGAAACGGTAAAAATTTCATTGAGTACCAAGTCATAGTTCTAAGTAGTTAACTGGGTAGGAGTAATTACATAACAGTGCCTTCTCAACGATCTTCATGAGATGAGTCTCACATTTGATAAATGGCATTAATCTTTTCAGGACACATTTCCTACTTTGGAAGAATTGACATTGGAGAGAAATGTCCTTCTCAAGGAGATATGGCATGGCGAATTTTTGGCCAAGTTCTATGCGAAGAACCCTTCACAGATAAGAGAGCTGAAGCTGTCAAAACTTTTTTCTTTGACATATATATGGAAAGAAGATTCCTTTCGGTCTCTGATTTTCCAAAATCTGGAGAATCTGGATGTTTCATACTGTGGGCGCTTAAAGTCTCTAGTACCATCCTCAGTTTCATTTGAACACTTGACAATTCTGGAGGTCTCGTATTGCGACAGATTGACATATATGATAACCCCCACAACAGCTAAAAGTATGGGGCAACTTGTTAGAATGAAAATAAGTGAATGCCAGACGCTAAGGGAGATTGTGACAGACAAGAAGGGTGAGGCAGAAGATGAGATTGTTTTCAGACAATTGGTGTACTTGGAACTCAACTGTTTGCCAAGGCTTTCATGTTTTTGCTCAGGGAATCAGACCTTCAGCTTCCCGTCCCTTGAAAATGCAGTTGTGAAAGACTGTCCCGAGATGAACAGATTCTGCAGTGGGGTGTTGAGCATGCCAAAGCTCAGAAAGTCTCTAACACTGAAAAAGAATATGGATGAGGCTTCCAGGATGGTTTTTATGCCAAGATACACCAGATGGTCCCTGAGGTGGTAAGTATTCCTAGGCCAAATTTGTTTCTTCCGTTACCATTGATTCAATGAAGTTGATGATCTCCATATAAGGCAATCTGATCGAAATGAATAAAATACCTTCCAAATTCTGAAACTGAGATTCTGTGATTACCTTACGAAGGCTGTCCATCTGAGCTTGGTGAGGAATACATTAAGGCTAGCATTCATTTCAACACTTGCTTTGTCAAA
>JAOQMM010000003.1:15713699-15728074 GCA_027563515.1 Erythroxylum platyclados | reverse complement strand
AACCTTCAAAAAAAAAGTACTGAGATGATGTATGCAGTCTTTATAGGGTGGCAGTAATAATTCTCCATGAGCTGATAGTACCTGTCCTTTCCCTAGGAGCTCACATCAAGTGATATAGGAAGTTATGCAATCTGCTACAACCAGGAAGGTATGGCTTTTATGTGCTGAAATCTTTTGATGTGTTTGTTTCTGTGTATAGCAATCATCTTATGCAAACTAGCTTGAACACAATTATGCAGGTTTAAACCATCAGGCAAGGATATCCTTCCAAATGTTCGTCAAATCTAAGAGCTAATTGGAAAAGAAGGTTCCTTGTTCTTGATTGTACTACTATCGAAAACCATTCAATTGGACATGTGTAAGCCACCAGTTTAGAGATAGCTTGTGACTCTGAATTGTATATGCTGTTTTTTTTTCTATAGATCGCTTAACTTTGACAACCTCATTTCAGGCTGGTGTTAGTCAATCTTCATTGCAAAGGATTGTTGCACTAAAAATGGTTCCATGTTACTTATTCGATTGTTATCTTCTCATTACGATAGTGGTATGCATGATGAAAAATATGTTGCATGTCATACTATAAACCTATTAACATCTACAATTAAGGTTGATGCAGATCAGACAGATTTGAGGTTTTGCTTCACAATAATTTCACCAGTGAAAGTCTACACTTTGTAGGTTCTTTTATGATAGTAATGTTGATTTCTGATACAGTTTAGAACTAGAGTTTGGTCTTGGTGGAATAGCATTTCAACATTTCTTATCTTTTACTTAAAACACAAGCAAAGAATGCAGTGGACCAAATGGACTGGATTAAGAAGTTAACTGGAGTTATTTCTTCGTTATTAAGTTTTCAAAATCCTGATAAAGTGATTCTCCAAGGTCTTCATTTCTTAGTATTTTAGATACTTGCAATAAATTGGTTAGGATAATTCAGAATCATTTTTCAGCTTCTTTCTGCTAGTGCCATCAAAAGTGATGATTCTAACTCTCTCAATGACAGTAGCTCATTAGTAGATTGTATTGACACGTGTCAGAAGGAGACAGAAGAGTTCATAATCAACACTCTTGCCTCAGGAACTCGTTCATCCAAAAAATTGCAACAAAGAAGAACGTGGAGAGAAAGTGAAAAGCCAATTGATTTTTGCCATATAACATTATACTTCTAGAGGACTTTGAGAAAGATTATAGAGCCAATGCACCCCGACTTTCAATTCTACGAAAGATGAAGAGTTGTTGAAGTATATGTAATTTTTCTTGCAATTGTTAAGGATTGTAGAATTTGCTTTTGTATTTCGTAACAATAAAACACATGTAATTTGTTTCTGTATTTTGAATATGTTAAATGTTGAATTTTACAAGTCCTTATGGACTATATATTATATATAAATGCAGTTTTTTATTATATGTAAGTTTACATTTAATAGTACGTACGTAATTAAAACATCCATTAATATCTAAATATTGCTTTTAATGTATATATGGATGTTATCTACGTAATGAAAAGAGTTTGTTTTTATGTTAAATATTATTAGTAACGAAAGAATAAATTGTTGCCTAAAAAATTCACTTTGTTTCCTTATCTATTTAACATTGTTGCCTAAAAAGACTTAAAGTGTTGCAATATCTATTTAACATTGTTGCTATAATTTGAAGCTAATGTGTTGCCTTAGCCAAAATTTAAAGCAACATTTTTTATTTTGTTGCCTTAGACTTATTGCAGCGCCATTTCTTGTAACGATATGAATTCTGTTGCCTTAAACCAAAGGCAACGATAATTGTACTTATAATAACACTTTTGCCTGTTGTCTAAAGTACTTTTTGCTGTAGTGTGTGGATATGAGAGCAAATAATTTAAACCATCAGAAAAGCACTATCACATAATCTATAAAGAGATTCTGCAATAAAAAGCAATGTTTTAAAAACTGGATCAAACATCGAACCAGTTAAAGAAAAGATTTAAGGTTTCAAGGTTCAATCGGTATTAAATTGCTATAAAATCGGTATATAATAAATAAAAAGTAAAAATTATAAGAGTAAGTAAAAACAAATAGTTTATTGAAATAAAAAATACGCCAATGTCTATTATTATATTATGAACTAATAATAAATAAATATGAGTCTAATATAAAACTTAAAATAACTGTAAAAATCAAAATTGTCTTTCTAAAGGAGGTTATGTATCATCATTATCAAGAGCTCCAAATTCTTCAACGCTATCTAAAGACTCGTAAATTACACTTTAATCCAATGTATTTGCATCAACTTCTTCTACTGCATTGAAATAAATTACAAATTAGTAATGTATGAAATTATTTTTAATTGTAAATTTGTAATAAATTTTAAATATTAAATATCATTAAAATAAGATATGAATTGACCATCGGTAGATGTTCTTAATTCATTCATTATGACAAATGCATTTTCTTTATAAATCGCCTTTTCAAGTTCATTACAATCAAGATTGGGCAATGGTTCTTCTTCTTCGGTGTAAAAATCAGTATGTTCAATACAATCAATATCAACTAGATCATACATTCTCTTCTTACTAAGCGCTCTGAATATATAATAGAGAAATTATAAAGTCAATAATAAAAATAAAATTAATGAAATAAAAACAAAACTATAAAATACTTGTTCTTCATTCTTAGATTATAAGTAAAGTAAACAAGGCCATTAAGCCTTTGATGTTTCAAACGATTTCGTTTCTTTATATAAATACGTTAAAAAAAGGCTCCAATTACATTCACAACCTGATATAGAAGCTATTTGATTGACTAATCTAATAGTGAGTTTTTTCAATTTTGGAGCACTGTCATCGATTAATCTCCACCACTCATTTGTATTTTAAATTAATAGTTATGAAAAATAAAAATATGTATTATTAATATGTAAAGAATGAATTAAAAGTATAAAAACTTACCAGGCTGCATTTTATTCATCATAAGTTCTCTCTTTGCTAATGATCTAACAAAACTTCATTATACAATTTAATTTCATTTATCGCTTATGATCTCTTCAATAGAGAAAATACCATTGTATTCAATCACATCAAACAGGCCACCCATAATATTAATTGTACATGCATCTCCACTATATAAGTAATAAGGATTGAGAAAATAAGCTGCAAAGTGGATCATTTGAGTAAGATGCTTATCTCATCGTCGGTCAATAATATCTATATAAGGCTTGTACAATTTCTCCTTCCTTTAAAAAGATTTATAATTGTTTTTTAAGCTCTATAAATACCATCATATACATAACCCAAAGATGGTTTCTCATCTGAGTTAACAATTTTTAACAACCTTATAAGCAGAACAACAATTTTCACAATGATCAAGCAAACATACTAAAATTTATTATCTAGAATAATAGCACAAACTTCTTTTCCTCTTTCACTCTTTGACAACTTATAACTTGAAAGGCGTTTACTTGTCACTAAATTTTGAAGTAGTTGTTTATGTTCACAAACACTTTTCAAAGTAATAAATGTAGTTGCAAACTTGATAGCAGCGGGACACACGATCTCAACCCAATGTTCTTACTTTCTTAACCAAGACAAAAACGTGATACGATTATGCACAAAAATTATGATCTTAGATGCACGTGAAGTAAGACTAGAAATATGATTCATAATACCAATATCTTTTAAAATAAGATTATACAATGAGCAGCGTATGGAGACCAATAAATATGCCCATATTCCAACCCACTCTACAATTTTAGAAAATAATTAAGATAAAGCATTAAAACTTTTTTTGATATCAGAAGCATCAATAGACTTGATAAAAGTTGTTCTAATATTACAATAAACTAAGAAATTAATCAAGGTTCTTTGTCTTTGATCAATCATCTGATCTGCCATAATAGTGCATCCTGTTGATTCCCAAATAGACTTATATGTACCCACAATTAATTGAAATTTCTTTTTTAAATCTTGAAGCAAAGGCATACACATCTCATAATAAGAAGGCACCATAAATCTTGGACTTGTCGCTTTTGTAACATCTATTGCTTCTTGAAAATATGGTGAATTTAAAGCATTTAAAGGAATATATGAATAATTGAACTATCTAGCCCATGTGCTTTTACATCGCAAAACAACATCCTTATTAACCAAACTACTTTTTAGACTAGGTTAAGAACAAGGAGTAGTTAATAGAAGAAAATAAGAATCTATGTCAATATTAGCTTTCCTTTTTCATTTATCTAATACTTGTGGTGCTTCATCATCTCTAGAAGATATATCATGAGCCTCTTTATCTTCCTTTTTTTTTACTTGTTATCGTAAATAATTTCCAATCCTATCACATACATCAAATGGTACTTTTTTACAAGAAGCAATGTTACCCTTGACACCAACAAGTTGTTCTTTAATACTATAAATTCCTCCCCCTTTAAATATTTTACCACAAAACATACAATTATATTGGATATTCCCATCTGATGCTTGAGAAGAAGAAAATAATTTCATGTTGGACTGGACTTACTATGAGTAGAGGATGTGATATTCATCGAATCTTTTTCTGATAATTCCATATTCTCCATTATGATTTAACCTAAAAAGTATATAAAAAATAATTGGGCATACTATCATCAGCGCAAAAATCTCCTAATTAAATAGTTCTCATCATTAGTTATAAAATTGTTCTTCAGAATACCCTTTTTCAATAATTTATGAACCTTGTCCCATTGACTAAGGTAAAATTTAAATATATGTACAGAAAAGCAAAGACAAAATGATGAAAAATATTTCTCATCTTTTAGAACCAGAGATTATTAGAATTATGTATACCTCAAGTTATATTATTGGTATTTTTATTTATATCTAATATCTTGTCTTTGCTTTAGAAAAGGTTTTGTCAGTATAGAAGTAAAGTAATCACTCAAACTACATCAAAGTAGGCAAAGAAAAATAAGAATGATTGCATTCCAAATATTTAGTGTCATTTTAACATCTCTTATTATTGCACTCTTCTTGTCACATATCGAATAAGTGAGCTCATTGTTTTGCTGGAAAATTATTCAAAGCACACCTTTAAATCTTAAGAGTTCCAACCTTATTAAAATTGGCCATTTGGCAATATAAAACTTCCAAGGAAGTATACAAGGAATACCTTTCAGATCATATTTAGTCTCTTTGAATGATGTCCCTAAAGCTGAAGTTTCATTCCTACCAAAAAAATTTGAACTTCCCTTCAATACCAAACAAACTCAATCAAGGAAAACAAACAAATGGATTGGACTCAATGCTTAGATATTGGCATAGATAACTTGAAAGTAAATACCACCGTTGTGAAACAGAAATCTTGAAGTTATAAGATTCAATTTTATAGTGATGTTTGCTAATAAGACTAGCATTAAAAATTATTAAAACACACAAATGACTATATATATACAAAGAAGACCAATAGTAGAATGGTATTCATTTATTAAATTTTGCTCTAATAATTACCAAACTCTTATAGGTTTGCTCCACTTTAAATAGTCGTGTCATCTTGCGGAAATAATGTAAGTGTATTTTTCAGTTTTGGTGTTTTAGATCAACAAATTGAATACTTTAAAGAGTACATATAACACAACTATTAAAATTATAGAATGAAATGAAATAAAGTTCTAGCTATTATAGAAAACTAATTAATCAATGACTATGAATAAAGAAGAAATCTCCTACTCTTGTAGATGAAGCGATTGCCTTATCCTTATCTGCTTATCTGCTATCTCTTAACATATTGAAACCTTGAATAACATAGAAAAAATTGGAACTCTATAGAAGCTTGACAACTAGAATCAACATTTCACTCCAAAACCCACTCATCAACTCTCAAATTTTTTACTCCTCCATCCATACAGTTCCCACACCTCATACGAACCTATAATATATTCTTCTCTCATCCTCTCTAATAAGTCAATAACAGCAACACCAAAATGGAAAAAGAGTAGTAACCTTTTGAAAAAAATATACAAAGGCCAAATTTAAGAGAAAATACAATAACAATGACAAATCCCAAATAGAAGGGTTCTATTTGGAACATAAACATTTCATGACCGACAATGATAATAAACAAAAACCTAAGCCTGAGGAACATGGGATGGAAGTAGGTGCTGTGTGGACAATATGAATCCCTTGTCCTAAGCGAAAGCTCTGTTCAAAGTTAAAAACAATCTTCGAAACCTTCAAGAATTCCTTCTCAGTTACATGTAGAGACAATCCCTTCAATCATAGTGTTTAGTTATAGAGGAAGCAAGAGATCAAAATTGCTTCATCAAGCTTATCATCTCATACCAGCTGCCCACGTTAAAGTACATAACTCCTTTGGCCATTGAGTTCATAGTAGCTGCCCAAGGAGAGTCATCAGGGCTCGATTTCTACATCTATGGGTTACCCACAGGTATCATATTTACTTACATACATCTATGAAGGCGATGATATCTACAAAGAGAAGATGGTGAAGAGCAAAGAGTAGAGGCGAGGAGAGAAAGATTTGATTTTTCAAATCTGAAGTTTAGGTATATATGTCTATAGACTGACCGGTTCGACCAGTTATTGATAAATCATTCAGTTCTCTAATAAACCGGCTAGTTTTTATATATATCAAGGTTATTAAATGAAATCGAACTCCTCAATTAACCAGTTTATACTATTCTCAATCGATTTGGCCAGTTCGGTTTAGTTTTTGAAACATTGGTAAAAAGAGGTATATAAAAGTTTAATTTAGACCTCAACCCTTACTCTTTATAGTAGAAATGAACAATACATCCTTCCAAAAGATATTGGACCAGAACAAAAATTTTTTACCAAAGAGTCAACTGCTTCGTTGGAAAGATTGGTTTTCCCGCTATAAATTCACAATTAAACATATCAAAGGCTAATAGAACATCTTAGCTTATTTCCTCTCTCAACCTCAAAAGTGTATCACCCTTATCACTCCTTCTAGAACTATTCCTTTCATCCTTTCAATGGCTAATCTACCTGGCATTACTAAGACAAAGAAGTTCTTTCCTCCTATTTGAAGAACATCCATTACCATTGATGAAATAACTTCTTTTGCCTAACTAAACCTCTTCTATTACCTCCACCTCTTTCTCAACCAATCAGACTTATATTGTTGTCCATTCCTGATTAACATTTAGATACCATATCTTACTATATTTTTCATTAATGACCCACTCTCAAAGAATGCATTGTGGTACTTGTGGGCACTCTTTTTCCTTTATGCTTGTGTTATCTCTCTTCCTCCCTTATGGATCAATCAACATTTATGTGATAGAAAAAATGAAGATTCCCTCTTAGGGACATTCCTTGAGTGGTACCAACTACTAATGAGCTGGAGGACTCAACTGTCACAAATTATTAAGAATCTCAGGTTATGAGAGACACTACTAGAGAAGCAAACCACTCAATGCTTTTTTGTCCTTTGCTGACCTTATAACACATCATATGATGGATCCATCTACTTTGAAAATTACGTGTATTTTTGGCAAACTTGATTTCAGTGGCCAATATACAAGGAAAATTTCCTTAAAGACCTTAGACACTTTCTTAAGGACCTAAATCATTATCCTAAATATGCACCATCATCTATCTCTACATTTATTGGACCTTACCCAGCATATATATCCTCTGACCATGGATAGGGTTCTAAGCAAGCATGGCAATGGGCCGAGCCAGGCTCAAGCCATTCTTGGGGCATTGGGTTATTGGTTTTGAATATGTCTGATTCGAGTGAAGCAAGTAATTCCTTTGGTGTTTAGGTTTCAGTAAATCTTTATTGATGTTTGCATCAATTTTGATATCAGAGCAGGACACTTGAATTAGTTTGGATCTACCTACCTTTATTGTTTTTCTTTTTTGTTCTTGTTTCGCTCTTATTCTTGTCCTTGATTCCATTTTCTTGTTCTTATTTCACTCTTGTTTTTATTTTTATTCCTGATCTTGTTGTTTTCTAAGTCTTCTTTCTCTTGATTTTTGATTCTTCATTGTCCTTCATCTTTCATCGTCTTCTTTATCATTCTTTGCTATTCTAGAACATTGTTTGATTGAGTTTGTTGGAAATAAAAAAGAAAGAAGAAGAGGTGGTTGTTGGTTGTATAAGTTAAGAAAATTAGGTTTTGCCAAATCAGCTTTTATAAAAAATGAAAAATGAAAAATAAATAAATTTAGACAAATTCTTTTCCAAAAATTCAAAGATTCATGTTTTATTTTGTGTTTCAATTCTGCCCAAATTTTCCAATTTAAAAAATTAAGCCTTTTTTTAGGGGTTCGAATTCTTTCTTATTAATTATTCTTAAAAACATATTCCAAAGTGATTGTAATCCCTCCAAAGTCCGTTATTATCCTTGATTCTTATTCTTTTTCATCATATCACTTTAATCTTTTTGTTCTTGATTAACTTATGAGAACATGAAATCTTATGTAAGTTAATGGCCCATTTCAGAGTTGAGATTTGGAGAATTGAGAGGAAAAAGGTAAAAGGGTGAGATTATTATTATAAAAGCCTAATTACGTGTGAACATAAGAGTTTAGTGTATATTATATTAAGTGTAAACACACGAGGGAGAGAATTTGGTGAGGCTTTCTTTCCTTTCTTACTTTGGCATATTTCACAATAATGGCCTCCAAGGACAAAGACATTGTTAAAGGAGCAACTAGTGGGGTGGATGAGGAAGAATCAACCAAGGTTGATACGTCTTTTTTTTTAAAGGCCAAGTAACAGTAATTTGATCGCATGTATATGAAGTTTAACAGCCTAAGAGATTGGCTAGAACCTAAGGAAGTAGAAATAACTAAATTGCACCGAACTCAAAATCAAAGAGATGTTTATGATCGAAGGCATGGAATGCAACCATATAATGATGTTCATGAGGATGATGGTGATGTTTTTGTAGATTTAGAAGAGGAACAAGCCAGTGATTATGAGTTTGGGAGAGAAGGCAAAGGTAGTTAAGATGGTAGAGGTTTTAAGAGGGACTATTGGGAAAGAGATAATGTAGATTCTGATCTCAGCAGCATCAAAATGAAATTCCACCATTCCAAGGGAAAATGATTTGGAGCCATATTTGGAGTGGAGGAAGAAAGTAGATTTAGTGCTTGATTGTCATAATTAATTAGAAGAGAAGAAGGTAAAATTAGTTGTTAGTCATATGTTATTGGGTAGACCATGGTAGTATGATCACAACAGGATTAGGAATAGATATTCATTTGTATTTAATGAAAGTCCTGTGACTTTTGTACCATTGTCACCACGAAAAGATTTTAAATATCAACTAAAAGGAGAAAGAGAATAAAGGGAGAAAATGAGAAGTTGTAAAGAAAGAACAATTAGAAAAGAAAGAGAGCTTGTTTGCAAAAATGAGGAGAGGTGGGCTTTTTATTCCCAACAGCCTATGTTTGTACTCACAAACAAAGAGGCCTATTTTAATACTAATGAAGTTAATTCATCTTTGCCAAGTGTTTCTATTTCGTTATTATAGGAGTTGGTTAATATGTTTCCTAAGAAATCGAGTGGTATGCCACCTATTAGAGGGATAGAGCACCAGATTGATTTCATCCATGGAGCGTTAATTCTGAATAGACTTGCCTATCAAAGTAATCTCGAGGAGAAGAAGGAGCTTCAAAGTTAAGTTGAAGAGTTAATAGCCAAGTTATATGTAAAGGAAAGTATGAGTCCTTATGCAGTTCCAGTATTTTTAATTCCTAAAAAGGATGGATCGTGATGAATGTGTATTGACTGCAAAGCCATAAATAAAATTATGGTAAAGTATCTCCACCCTATATCTAGATTAGATGACATGTTGGATGAATTGCATCGGTCATGAATATTTTTTGAAAATTGATTTGAAAATTGGATAGCATCAAATTCGGATGCAAGAGGGAGATGAGTGGAAAATTAACTTTAAAACTAAACATGGTTTATATGAGTGGTTGGTCATGCTTTTTGGACTTACTATTGCACCAAGCACATTTATAAGATTTATGAATCATATTTTATGTGAATTTATTAGTAAATTTGTGGTGGTGTATTTTGATGATATTCTTGTGTATAACATATCACTTGATGAGTATATTGAACATTTGCATGCTGTGTTTGAGTGTTTTGTATGTTGTTTGGTTGTTTGGCACCAATCATATTGTGTTTCTTGGCTATGTTGTTGGTGCAAAGGAATGCAGGTTAGTGAGGAAAAGGTAAAGGAAATTAAAGATTGGCCTACATCGAAGTCACTAACTGAAGTGCAAAGTTTTCATGGTTTAGCAATTTTTTACAAGAGGTTCATCAAAGACTTCAACACTATAGTTGCTATAATGATTGAGGTGATGAAAAAGGGCATCGAGTTTAAGTGGGAAAAAGAGCAAGATGAGGCATTTTCCATCATTAAAGAAAAACTTAGTTCAACCATTTTACTTGTTTTGCTTGATTTTCTAAGATATTTAAAATTGAATGTGATGCTTGAGGTGTAGGGATTGGAGTTTTTTTAATACAGGAAAAGCATCCAGTTACTTATTTCTGTGAGAAATTAAGTGGTGCATCACGTAATTTTCTTATGTACAACAAAGAGATGTATACGTTGCTGTGAGCATTAGAGACATGGCAACATTACCTTTGTCCTATAAAATTTGTCATTCATATGGACCACGAGTCTTTGAAACATTTAAAAGGACAAGGTAAGTTGAATAAAAGTTATGCTAAGTGGGTAGTATTTATTTAGTCTTTTCCCTTTACAATCAAATGCAAACAATGTGAAGAAAATGTGGCTATAGATTCATTGTCTCATAGTTATTCTTGATGCAAAATCTTTTGTGATTTCAGTTCAGGAAAGATTTATATGCCAGTGACAAAGATTTTGCTAATGTGTTTAGGGCTTGTGAAAAATCTACATTTAGGAAATTTTATAGACATAAGGGATTTTATTTAGGTAGACTAAGTTATATGTGCCTAATTGATCCTTAAAAGAGTTATTTGTGAGAGAAGCGCATATGGATCGATTGATGGGGAACTTTTGCATCAAAAAAACATTAACCATCCTAGTTGAACATTTCATTTAGCCATATATGAAACAGGATGTTGAGAGAGTTTGTCAACGTTGTGAAGTTTGTAAGATGGCTAAGTCGAAAATGTTAGCCCATGTTCTTTACACACCTTTAGCTATTCCTAATCACCAATAAGTAAATTTATCTATAGACTTTGTATTGGGATTGCCTAGAACTAGGAAGAGTCGAGATTCTATTTTTTGTTGCTGTTAATAAGTTTTTTAAGATGGCTTATTTCATACTATGTCACAAAATTGATGATGCAGCGAATATGGCTGAATTGTTCTTTCAAGAGGTGGTACACCTTTATGGGATGCCTCGGAGTACTATTTCAGATCGGGATGCCAAATCCTTAAGCAATTTTTTGCAAACTTTGTGGGAAAAGCTAGGTACAAAACTTCACTTTTCCACAACTTGTCACCTACAAATTGATGGGAAAATTGAGGTAACAAATCATACTCTTACAACTTTGTTGCATGCCATAATTAAAAACTAAAACTTGGGAGGATTGTTTACCATATGTTGAATTTGTTTATAATAGAAGCGTGCATTCTACCATTAATCCTTCTCCTCTTAAGATTGTCTATGGATTTAATCCTTTGATACCCCTAGATTTGATGCCTTTACCTATTTATGAGTTTGCTAGTACAAATGGAGAAAAGAATGTCAAAGCCGTGAAACAACTTCATGAGAAGGTGCGACAACATATTTAGAGGCAAATTGACCATTATGTATTTAAAGCCAATAAAGAACGCAAACAAGTTATTTTCAAACCAGGGGATTGAGTTTAGGTGGATATGCATAAGCAAAGGTTCCCTGAACAACAAAAATCAAATTTGATGCCTCGTGGAGAAGGACCACTCCAAGTAGTAACGTGCATGCACAAGGAAAGGTTTCTAGAACAACAAAAATCAAAGTTGGTGCCTTGTAGAGAAGGACCACTTCAAGTAGTAGCGCACATTGTCAACAACGCCTACAAATTGAATTTACTAGATGACTATAATGTTATGTTAGTGTTACATTTAATGTTTAT
Organism: Erythroxylum platyclados; assembly: GCA_027563515.1. Taxonomy (NCBI): domain Eukaryota; kingdom Viridiplantae; phylum Streptophyta; class Magnoliopsida; order Malpighiales; family Erythroxylaceae; genus Erythroxylum; species Erythroxylum platyclados. Next base: position 15,716,012 of record JAOQMM010000003.1, on the reverse strand, counting down.
GATCTTTTTCCTTTAGATGTTGGTGATGATTTGAGCATGAATCATTTTGAGGAGAGGATGGAGTGAAGTGAACCAGTTTGGACATCAATAAAATCTCCATGAAGTATAACAATTGGTCTAATTACGCACTTTAAAACTAAAACGATGCAAGATGCACTTGGAGCCTTAATCACACAAATTGTGAAGCAAGAAGAAGTTTTGGCTAAGGCACGTGAATGGGACACGGGGATCTAGAAGAGATGAACTTGTTTTATCCATAAGGACTGATATAAAAGAGACGACGACCTGAACAAGTTTTGGGTTGTTTGTCTTAATTGAGGCTTGTGTTTATGTTGTTTGATACCATTATGTTGCTGTAATAATTATTAGGTTTCTTTTTGGGCTAGAATTAATCAGTTGGGCCTCTATTAGCCAAGTATTGACCTGATTTTATGTTATTAAATGTGTTAATATAAAGCACACCTAAAAGGAACGTATTATATATATATATCTTGATGTGAAATAACAACTTGAGAGGTTTTGTCCATTGACTTATCAAGAACAAACGTTCTTGTGGCACTCTAATCTGATTTATCATGCCAATCTTTGATCCTATTCTATTTTCTTTTGATTCTTGGGTTCGAATAGGTTTGATTGGAGTGAAGCAATCCGAATAATTCCTTTGATGTTTGGGTTTCAATAAATCCTTGTTAACGTTTGCATCAGTGATCACCCTTCAACTGTTTGGTCTGAAAGTCTTTCTTTTAGTTGTATATTTTAGTTTCTTTTGTCAAACTCCATCAAACTGGTGGTTACTTAGGCTCTTGGGGCCATATTCCTCGGTTGGGGAAACTTATATGCAAACTTCACTCTACATGTCTTTGTCTTCTTCTCTGCCTATGCTTGTTACTTACCCACTAATCAAGCGTAACAATTTCTCTTTATATCCTATCGCAACTTTCCATTTGCTTTTCTCCCCTTCAATTAGCTAATCAAAACTAACATATATTTATAAGGCATTAGCACTGCATATGGGACCCTGATATTGAGCTTTTCCTGCTTCTTTTTTTTAAAAAAAATTATATTTTGCTTTTGCTTTCTGGTAGGAATGCTGGCAAAAGATGCCTTGAAGCTTCGTCGAATGGATAAATCTTGGAATAAATCATAACTGTAATAAACTTTCTCAAATTGTACTCTTACTGGGCATAATCATGCATTTCGATCCGCAAGTATGTGCTCCAGTACGGTACCCATTCCAGACGAATGAATAGGTGACACTAGAAAAGCTGAGAATGCAATCAGCAAGAAATCTTACCTTACAAATATAATTATGATGTCCCTCTCCCTCTCAGATAAAGATGCCTAGCCATCAACTAAGTAGATCATCTCAAGGCCCACCATGCATCTACCTTGGATGCTCTCCAACATTCTACAGGTAAAACTGAGAATCTGGAATCACAATAATGTACACTCCACCCAAGTCATGTGTTAGTGTTGTTGCAACTTTTCCCACACGTTTTTCACGAAAGAAATTGAATTCCAATTCCAATTCCAACTCACTTTGAAATAACGAGATTGATCTTGTCCATGCCTTTGGAAACGAATTATCTGGTCTGCCTTTGCTTAATTTTACTGTTGTATGGATTGTTGATGCCAGAATGCTTTTACTGAAAATAAAGAAAATACTGACTATGCCATTATAAGAAATCAACACAAGTCAAAGTAGCTGAAACAGTAGTGTCAGGTGTTAAAGCTGTGATATGCACACTATAACTTTATTATGTGAATATTATGTGAATAGTTCAGTCCCAACTTGAAGCTTGAAAAATTAAAAGAATAGATATCAAAGCAGATGTGAGGTCTTTCAAGTTCTTTTCTGCAGCTATATACGTCCTTGTTAAGGTCTTTTCTGCTTGCCATGTCAAACCAGTCAACCAATATTCGAACTGATATACAAGTGTAAAGTCACTAATAAGTAGTGCTAACTTGAAGAATGTGCAGAAGCATAAAATTTCATGAATTTGAGGTAGCATTCAGCATTCTACCCGTAAGAACTCAATTTTTACACAAATCAATCTCAAGGCTTATCTGTTTCACCTCAAAATGATCAAACTTTCATCCACGTTATCCAATCAAGAAAACTGGTCAGAAACTCACGATCACTCGTAAGCCTATTTTTGTTTGGCAAGTGTCTGCGGAGAGACCAGCAACAAGCAGCTGGTGATGAATGTATGAAGATTATACATTAATAAAGATGCCGGTTTGCATGGACTCCCAGACTACTTCCATGGAAAGAATAGGGTATGCCAAGATATGTATTGAGATACTGAAGTC
>JAOQMM010000003.1:15677082-15704764 GCA_027563515.1 Erythroxylum platyclados | reverse complement strand
AAGTCTTTTTCTAGTGCCAATTCACATTTTTTTGTTTGAAATAATTCTGAGAAAAATATTGTTTTCACCTTTACTCTTTCCAAGTATTTGTTAATTTACAGATTTCTGTTTAATCGTTATTCCTTGAGATGACCTAAGTATGCATATCTTGGTATACTAGCTCAGTCCTTTTTCTGACCATGATACTTTTTCTTTGCAGTACAAATACACCCAATTAGCAGATTTTCTTTTTTTCTTATCCCCAAAATTGCTTGTTTCTCGATATGCATCTTTGGCTAACTACAATTCTCAGAAGCCAATTTATTAGATGAATTTATGAATTTACCAAACTTACTTTATTATTACATATTGTTTCTCTTTGATCATCTTTTGAATTTTTCAGGTTGCCGAGAAGACTGCTCTTTTAAGACCTATAGAATTAAAACTTGTTCCAGTTGCTTTAGAAGGTAGTGCCTTTAGGAGCAAATTTCTCGACCCAGATGAGCTCATGAGCTACTGTAGCTGGTTTGCGGTAGGAGATATATTCAACAAAAAGTCTAAGTCTTATGTTTTTGATATAAGCTTTTTTTATCTGTTGAGAGTTTCATTAACATAGTGAATCACTTGGAATTCTTAAGTTGTCTACAACTATTATTTTGTTACATTAATGGCTTCTGAAACATGTATAATGAAGATAGACATTATCATAAAAGAAAATTCCAATCCTATATTAACTGGTTTCTGATTCATCTATAACAATTGATTTCTAATTATATCTCAACTTGTGTTGTAGACTTTCAGCAGATTTATTCCTAAATGGGTTCAGAAAACTAAGCCTGCAAAGAAATTGAGTAGAATGCTGGTGAATCATCTGGGACTAGCATTGACGAAAGAAGATCTCCAGAATGTGGTTGATCTAATGGAGCCATATGGTCAGATAAGCAATGGAATGGAACTCCTAAATCCCCCTATTGATGTAAGCAATTGTGTTGTTATTACAAGGTTGAGAATAATGTTTAGACATTCTTTTTCCATGTACTAGCTTTTTATAGTGCATTATTATAAGGCAATGGACAGAGTTACCTATATCTCTTTTTTAATTACCATTAGACTGACTTATATTCTTATGACAAGTTATGACATGACACTGTCCTTTGCTTTATTGAGTTTATACTGTTTGCATACTATTACATTACCATATATCGTATAATTATTTTCAACTTTTGACATAGATGCTATGAAAGAAATGGAAATTGTGAAAGATATTTATTAACTTTTCTAATAATTCAAAATCCTTTGTAATGTGATTTACTGAAGAGCATTGAGGTATCTCTGCGCTTTGTGCTTTTTAGTGGTTTCTTGTGAAAGAATGATATTTGAACTTAAGTCCCCTTCTAATATGGTAATGCGTGCAAGCTTTTCCTTTATAGAAATAGCTTGCCTTCTGTAGGACTGTATATGGTATAAAGGGCTGCCTAATTTGGTGTGAAGTTTAGTATTAAACATACAGCATGTAGGTTCGTGACACTTACCAACTTTTCATTAACAAAGAAAATGTGATCTTTTTAGCACACTAGATTCCTGTCTCAGGTGTGTTATATGAACCTAATATTGGGAGATGATGTAGCTAAGTCTGACTATGATAGAAACCAAGCAATGAGTGTCCCCCTCTTCCATTTCTCATTCTCTCTGCTTTAGTTAGAAATTGGAAATCCGAGTGGTTTTTCTTTCAGAGGCTGTAGTGATCATACAAAAGATTTTTGCAATAATGTACAGAACATCACTTCCATCTGATATGTTACTAGTGAGCTAATAGTGTTTAAAATGTGACAGTGGACAAGGGAGGCCAAGTTCCCACATGCTGTTTGGGCTGCTGGTCGTGGTCTTATTGCAATTCTATTACCCAACTTTGACATTGTTGATAATCTATGGTTGGAGCCTTGTTCTTGGCAGGTTAGTAATTTTTATTGTAACCAAGTTTACTTAAATTGTCCTCTAAGGGATGGATTTGGAACTACTAAAAGATGGATAATCCTCATAGCCATTTAGTGTGGTGGCATGCCAATTTGCTACTAGAAACATGGAAATTATAGTATCAGATTCATGTCATTTGTATATGAGCTAGGAAAAACTGGCTCAACATGAATCAATTTTACAATAGAACGAAAATTAACATAACAAGAGGCAATTGCTAGGAGCAATAAAAATAAAAACAAATCAGCCCTAATGGACGAAGGAATGGGTTTCAACAGCAATAAAATCAACCAGACAGATTTAGATAATTTTGTTTCAGGAATTAGTTGATGTTGTTGTGAGAGATTCCAGGGGTCAATTACCCAGGAATTTCTTTCGTTCGTATATGTTCTATTTTTTGTATTGTTATTTTCTGGCTAATAATAGTGTTTTCTTTCTGAAAACAATATTTTTAGGAAAATGACCGTCGATAATCACTATATTTTCCGGACTCACAGAATGAAAGAGGGAAGCTGTTTAATTTCTCTTTTTGCAGGGAATTGGATGCACAAAGATTAGTAAGGCCAGGAGCGAAGGGTCCTTGAATGGGAATTTGGAATCAAGATCATATCTTGAAAAGAAGCTAGTATTTTGTTTTGGTTCATATGCTGCATCCCAACTATTACTTCCCTTTGGAGAAGAAAACTTTCTTTCTGCTGCAGAACTGAAACAGGCCCAGGAGGTTACTGTTACCCAACTAAATGATTATCAATCCTTCTATATCATCTCTGTAAGCCATGTATCTAATGTTGTCTCCAAATTGTACTAGATAGCTACACGGATGGTGATTCAGTATGGATGGGGTCCTGATGATAGTCCAGCTATTTATTTTAGTAACAATGCGGTAATCCAAATTCTTTTCAGCTCAAAATATGATGAAAAACAAATAAAAAGTATGCGTTATGTTGTTTAATTGTTTTGCTCCTGCTTGAGCGATAATTACAATCAAATTTGTTAGAAATGTCATGTGGTTAGGTCATGTGCTGCTTTTGGAAATATTGGATATAACTTTCTGAAACTAAAATTAAAAGATTTCAAGCATACCATTTACAAGGGGATGTTGTACACACTGTTTTAGGGTACATCGTTAAGCATGGGTAACAACTATGAGTACGAGATGGCAGCTAAAGTTGAAAAGGTAAAACATTTTCTTCCAATAGTTTAGGACTATGATCCTTTCTAACTGATTCCAGTGGTCAAGACAGCATTTCTTTTAGTAACATTTGGAAGTTCTATTCTTGCAGATTTATGATTTGGCATATTTTAAAGCAAAAGAAATGCTTCAGAAAAATCGTCGAGTTCTTGAAAATATTGTTGAAGAACTGCTCGAATTTGAGATATTGGCTGGCAAGGTAAAGACCTAGCAGTCTAAAACTGTTTTAACTGGTGTACTTTATTCAAGAAGATCATTTATTTTGACTCTTCGCTCTTGTAACTGGTCGCTGACATTTTGCTAAGGCTTTTCCAGAAAATAAGAGGTTCTTGTTCACTCTGGCTAATTCTAACACAACTTAACATCAACTTACAGGATTTAGAAAGAATGCTTGAAAGTAATGGCGGGGTGCGGGAGAAAGAGCCCTTCTCTCTTTCAGAGGCCAAGTATAGAGAGGTATGTGTACAGGTCGGAGGTGTACTAACAATCTGCTTGCAGTATAATTCAGATTTTGCACCTCATCTTAGGATGCTCTTCTTAGCATTTAGCAGCATTTCTCTTTTCTTTCCTCTTTTTGCTGTATCTTTTTACAATAGCTTGGATTGTCTGGTAAAGGTTATTGTGCATAAATATGCAACTTGGGCTTTTGTAAAGAAAAGTTGAGATTTTGTTCCAACTAGTGTTGAAAACTAGTAAAGTAGTTGATTGCTTTCCAATAGGTCTTATGTTTGTGGGATGCTTACACTATTAAACTGTGGCTACCTCCAAATAGTTTGGAATGCAAATTGTTGAGTTTAGGGCACCAGGGTCTAAGCAAGTTGGCCTTTTTGAAATTGTTATTATTTGCAGTTCAGAAGAGTACTATTTGTTGGATAACTGAACTTCATTGGAGACATCTTAAATAGAAACTGGAAATAAGAAAAAGAAAATACAGAATATAAATGGAAGGGCTGTTGCTTGAGTATTTGTAATTATTACTTCTATGTTGCAGAATATGGTTTACTAAGATGTTTCATGGGAAATACCTATGACGATTGTTTTCTAGTTCACCGGAGGCCTGCACAATGAGTACTTTCTAAATACTAAATAATGCAACCATATTTATGAGACTTTGACTAAATAGACACAAATAAATCGTAGGATTTAGAAGTTGTTGGTTAACTATAAAAGTCAGAGACCAAACAACAAATGGTCATGAATATTATGTTTCCATGCAAATATATATTTTCTATGGACTAGTACTTTTCAGAGTCTTTAAGAGCAAAGTCGTGCCCATTTTTTGTTGGAAATCCCTAATGAGGATTACACACTATCAAGGATTTAAAAGCAATTGTATGAGGAGAAATTAAGAACTGGAAAAATGACAACATCTTTTACTGTTTATTATTACATGAAGGTTTTGAGTTTCATATGCTTTCTACTGGCTACTAGATTGCATTTACTTTCAAAAGTTATTTAGCGTGGATTTTGGTTTCATTTTAGTAGAAATTAATTTTTATTCAATTTATGTTATTCAAAATCGTGTTTCAAAGTTTATAATTTCAGTTTTTCGGGTGGACTAAGCATGTGTTCTACTTTTAATCTTTTTTCAGCCGATTTCTAGCAGCTTCCTTGATGTAGGGAATGGATCAGGACCTGCACTTTTTGGTGCTTCTGCCTAAAATGAAGAGAATATTGGCTCTTACCACAGGTACATCCTTAATGGTACAAAAGTCTTTATTATGAGCCAGATTTATTTCTTCTTATTTTTGTAGATTTTATTACAAACTGAACTTGACGTGTAAGAATTAGGTCTGAATTGATGAAATGCCTCGTTATTTCCTTCTCACCTCAGAGTTACAACTTCTCCTTCGTCTTTGCTAATGAAATGTAACATACTATTGCCATTTTTTCACTTGTGCAAAAATGCCTGTCAATAAGAGATCACTTATTTGTTTTTATAAATTCATTCTTTTTGAGTTTATCCAAATCAGTGTTCGATTTAATTTTTTCAATCAACTTTCAATCCTTTTAAAAATGTAATTTAGCAGTTTAAAAACATTTCATCATCTAAAAACAAGATGTTGTCTGCTGAAGAGTTTGTTTGATTTAAAACTAACACATGCTCGAAATATATCTTGCTCAATTCTTTTTTGCATCCGATTACGTATAAATGCTCGTGTGCGCCGCTTGTTAGCTGTCTCTAAACTTGTGGTCAATTGTTGTTTCAAGGAAAAAGATAAACATTAGAGAGAACTGCATGGAAAAATTTCAAGAAACTTGTTCCTGACGAATTCCTACAACTGGTGAGTTGGTAAGAATACGCTTCTCTTGGCTTTGACTTTTGTATTCCATTATGATTGGCACTGTTCCTTCATAGCTTTGTCTCGCCAAGCATTGTTATAACATCCCTCATGGCTGGCCTGTCATCAGGGAGCTTAGCTGCGCAAAGGATTGCAAAGGATTGTTTCGTGTTGCTGGAATCCAGTGCTTCTGCTAATGATCTGTTGTTTCCTGTTATAAGCTCTAAAATGTACCACATCAAATCTGCATGCACCACTCTTCTCATGGACCTTCAGTGTGCATTCATATTCTGTTATGAGAAGACGAAATTTTGTTAGCCTTTGAGAAAGTAGAGTTTGCTTTTCAGTTCCTTTTGCAATGTCGTGGACATCTTTTTGGTTAGAAGTCATGTTAATGTAGATTTAACATCAACAGTTCCATGTAAAATGGGTTCTAAAATATGGAATACTATTTTTTTTTATGCACAACTGTAGTTACCAAAAGCATCATATAGAGTTCGTAAGGAATGACATGAAGAAAACATTCGATGTGGTCTTTTGGTTCAACGACTAAAAGATTGATTAATAAAATGGATAATAAAAGATAACAGTAGAATAAAAAATGAGCAATTTGATATGGGTGTTGGTCAAGAGTAGGCCGAAGAGAAAGGAGAAGGAAAGAAAGAATTAAGGACGGAGAAAAAACGAGGATGAAGCATTGTGTAGACATCTTAATGACTTATTTATATTTATGAGTGATGATTGAATAGATAAAGTAAAATTTGGCACGGATTATGGAATAGAGAATCTCAAACTGGGGAAAAGGAAAACGGAAGATTCAAGGCAGTAACCCACAAAAAATGTTCACTCATCAAGTAATTCGAAGCAATATGTGAACTCCGAGAAGCGTCTTGTTGATGAATCTGAGGTTTCAGATCTAAGTCCACCGTAACTGGAATCGAATACTCCATTATCAACAGCAGAACAGAGGATGGTGACACCGGAATCAGGAGTGCTTCAATAATTGCACAACTCTCAACTCAACGATTGGTTACCTCTGCGATTACAATCGGCGCTAGCCACTGCGACCGAGAGGGATGAAACTGTGAATCAGAAATCAAAGGAGAGCTCAGATTCTGCTGCTCGAAGGCTACAATTTTCAGAATCGGTTCCTTCTAAACCTTCCATTGCTGATGTTTTCCGAGGAAACAGATCTTAGAATTTTGGTATGTATCTTGAAAACATTGCTCCTGTTTTTCGTGATTACACTACCGTAGTTCAATTGCAATAAGAAGATATTGATGCTCAAGATGAACTATGGAAAAATGTGCTTATTAATTATGCTCTGGGTGATACTACTCCCTTTTATAAGAATTTAGAGAATTATGTTGCTCTAGAATGGAATTTCGTCACAAAACCTTAGGTGTTTATGCATGAAAAAGGTTATATATGATAAAATTTGCCAATCATGAAGATAAAATTGTTGTTCTGCATAATAGTCCTTATACTATGGATAATAGGTCTATGATATTGACGAAATGGGAACCTGATTTTGTGTTTGATAATGAATTGCTGCGGGTGAATTCCTTTGTGTGTTAAATTACCTGGACTTTCAGTTAGATACTAGTCTAGTGGATCACTAAGCAGGATAGCTAGTCATCTGCGGAAACGTTTTTTCACTGATAGACTCACAGCTGCTTAAGAGCAGATTTCTTATTCTAGGGTTCTAGTTGAGATGGATGTGTCAAAGCCTTTACGTTGACAAAATCACTATGGCTAGGACTGATGGTAGCATCTTTGAACAGTATTGTGGACTATAATTGGAAGTTTGTCTTCTGGGTTAAATGCATTAAACTTCTATGGAAGAATATGGAAGATGATTATAATTCTATTGCTGAACAACCACAAATTCCTATAAGAGGAGAAGAAAGAGGAAACCAAAGAAGCAGCAGGTCTGGGTTGTTAAATCACAACAAGAAGGTCTGGTTAGGAATTAACTTCTGGATCTGTGAAATCACAACCTCAACCAAATACCACTCGAGAGGGAAAGTAAGTCGTATCAGAACTTGCTGTAATATTGACGATTGCACTTCAATCTTTGAGGAATTATTATGGTGGTGATTAGGGTACTATTGTGGATAATCGTGGTACCTCAGGGGTCAACACTTCCAATCAAGCATGAAGATCGTCACTTGGAATTTAAAGGGGGTAAATAAACCCCTTAAGCAAAAAGGTCTTAGAACCTTTTTGTTAAAGAATAAAATAGACATTATTGGTTGTATAAAGACAAGGGTCAAACAACACAAAGTAAGTAGAATAATAAAGAAAGTGGCTCCAGGTTGGATGCATTTATGTAATTATTCCCATGCTTGCAATGGGAGGATCTGAATTCTTTGTAACCCTAATAAAGTAAACCTTCAAGTCATTAAGTCTTTGCCCAGATTATTAATTATGATCTGTAGGATTTGCAAGGGAAGTTTCACTGTTAATTCACTATAGATTATGGCTTCAATGAAGCAAGTGATAGGCTCTCCCTATGGCAATCTTTGTTTGATATCGACAATGTTAAGACCTTACCTTGGCTTATTAGTGGAGATTTCAATTCTCTTTTATGCAGTAGCAACATATTAAATAGAGCTCCTATCATAAAGGCTAGGGTAAAGGATTTCGAAGATTTCATTAAGTAGTAAACCCTTATAGAGTTAAAAACTTCTGGTTGGGAGTTACTTTGGTCCAATAAACAAGAGCATAGAGTCTACTTAAAGATTGACTGGGCTTTTGGAAACTCTAACTGAATGTTGCACCATGGTGATATTGTAGTTGACTTTGCAAACACAGAATTTTTTGATCATATACCTATTATAATTGACTTTATTTCTCATGTGATTCAGGGCAAAAAGCCATTTAGACTTTTGCATTGTATGATGATGAACTCTACTTTCTTTGATTTAGTTCAACAAGCTTGGGAGAATTCAATTCCTAGGCATGCTACTTTTAGGATTCATTCTAGCCTTAATCAACTTAGGCAAATGACAAAACTGTTGCATAAGGGTCAGTTCAGTAATATTATAAAGAGAATTCAAGAAGCTCAAGCTTAACTTGATGTAATTCAGTCTTTAATGTAAGCAGATATGTTCAATTTTCAACTATTTGAAGTTGAAAACTTTGGCTTAGTAAAGTCAAACAACTGCAACTGATTGAAGAGAAGATATTGAAGCGACATTCTAGTGTGTGGTGGCTTAAAGTGGGTGATTCAAACTCCAAGTACTTCTATGTGGAGATGAAAGCTAGACAGAATAGTAACAAGATTACTCACGTATGTAATGAGAAAAGAAGGAAACTTCAAGACCCTATGGACATTCAAGCTGAATTTTTAAATTCCTTTCATAATCTACTAGGGACTTCTGCCAGTGATTTGTTGATGTTGAATATTTATATTGTGAAAGCTGGGCCTTGTCTAACCATACTGCAATAACAACAGCTTTGTGGACCTGTTTGAGTAGAAGAAATGAAAGAAGATATATTTAGTTTGGCAAATGATGAGAGCAGGACTTGATGGTTTTCCTGCTGAAATTTTGAAAGCACATTAGAATATGGTCAAAAATGAGGTGTGTCAAGCTATCCTAAATTTCTTTGATAATGGGAAGTTGCTGAAAGCTATAAATATTGCAACCATCACTTTGGTACCCAAGGTTGCCAATCCAACATATATGAAGGATTTCAAGCCTATTACCTATTGTATAACTCTGTATAAAAATCTTGCAAAAATCCTCACATCCAGGTTGAAAGAAATAGTGGATACCATTGTGGGATCTAGCTAGTCAACTTTAGGGGAAAAACATTATTGATAATGTTATACTAGAGAGGACCTTCCCCTAGATGCACCATCAAGATAGATTTAAAAAAAACCTATGATTCAGTTAAATGGGTTTTTCTTCGAAATCTGATATTGGAGTTAGGCTTCTCTTTCAAGTTTGTAAAATGGGTTATGACGTGTTTCCATAGTCATTTACTCTATTTTGTTCAAGGGTTGACTTACCACTCCTTTCAAAGATGCCATAGACCCTATTTGCATCGTTGCCTTGGTAGAGTTCAGCAAAACTCTGATTTTAATCACCTTCCCAGATGCGGGAGATTTGGTATAGTCATGTTTCTTTTACAGATGATCTACTTATGTTCTGCACAACAGGCCTGGAATCTATTTACCTCTTAGAGCAAGGTTTTGATTGGTTTGCTCAACCCTCTAGCCTTAGTGCCAATAAAGACAAGAGCTCCGTATATATGATAAGGGTTCCACAATAGGAAAAAGAGTTGATTGTGCAACATTTAGGCTACCGAATGGGTGAACTGCCCTTCAAATACTTGGGAGTTCACTCTCTTCCAAGAAATTAAGAATCACCTAATGCATGTCTTTGGTGGACATAATTATGGTAAGAATTAAACCTTAGACCTCAAGGCTACTCTCTTACAGTGGTAGATTGTAGCTTAATTAAAAGTGTCTTTTTTGTATACAGACTTATTGGGAACATATTTTCTTGCTTTCAAGAAAAGTGATCAAGCTAATTAAACAGGCTTGCAGAACTTTTTTGTTGACTGAAGATCATAAGCTTTCAAAGAGGTCTCTGGTTGCTTGGGATAGAGTCAAACTTCTCAAAGTTGTTGGGGGTTTAAATATCCTTACCTTACATGCTTAGAACAAAGCAATAATTCATAAGCAATTGTGGGCTCTGAGTCAGAAAGAAGACAAATTATAGATCCAATAGGTCTGCTTACTACATTAAAAATAATAACTTCTCGCAAATGAAATTTCCACCATGTGTGGTATGGATTCTAAGGAAAATTTTTGATGCTAGACAATTCCTACACCCCAATAATTAAGTCCATTTGACAGCTTGTGTCATATAAGGTAAATTTGTTATTAGAAAGTCGTACATCTCTTTGAGACATAGTTTCCCAAAAGTTACTTGGAAAGGACTTATTCTTGCTCGAGGGTCTTTGGCCAAACATACAGTTATTGTATGGTTATCACTGAATAATAGTTTTCCTACAATAATAAATTTAAAGAGATGGATTAGCCAAATATACGAGGATTACACACTCTGCAATTTAGGTAATGCTAAAATTGTTGACCACCTTTTCTTTAAGTGTGAATTCTCTGCAGGAGTATGGGAACATCTTTTTGCTTGGCTTAGAATACAATGACAAGTGGGTTATTGGTAGGTTGAACTGTAGTGGCTAAGTTAGATAGTCAAAGGGAGAACAATGCAAGTTCAAATCCTTAACTATGTGTTTGTAGCTGCTATGTATATGATCTAGAGGGAGAGTACCTTTCGAAATTTTCAAAGTAAAAGCAGATCCTATCAATAGGTGGTGAGAGAAACAGTGTAGCTTGGTCATTAAAAGGGTAATTGGTCTCGAGGATGGGTTCTACTACTAGCTATTAGGAATTCCTATCCTTGTTAATTGATTTGATTTGTCTACCATAGATTATTTTGGAGGAATGCTACCATATCATGAAGTTGGACTATATGCCCTTCCTAGAAGGTATTATAATACTAGTAGTTAATGGCTTTTGCATCTCTCCCTAGGTTTAGTTCATTCGAACTAAAGTTCACAAAACTTTAGCGTGTACATAATGCATTTTTGGTATTAAAAAATTACTTTATTTCCCAAAAAAAAAGAAATGGATTGGCTTGTCTCGAGCTTGACCCAAAATTTTTAAATAGGCCTAAACATGTGTGAAGCCTGATTAAGCTTGGGCTTGAGTTTTTTAAAAAAAAAAGTTTTTTGGATTTTTTTTGAGATTTATGTCAAGTTTGGGATAGTTTGGGCCTCCAAAGCCTTATTTCGCCTCAACGCTCTATAATCTTAAACTTTGCTCGTTGACTTTTGACTAGACTAGGGTTCGACCAAAATATTAACTCCATAAGGAACTAGTTGTTATAATAATTTGTATGTATAATGAATATTTGAAGGCTTGTTAGTGATATAATACTTTAGTTTTCAGTTATTAAATATCTTTATGACATTTTATTAATACAAAATCTATATTTAAGAGTGTCTTCAAACATTCAAAGCAATTGATCTTTCATTATGATTTGAAATTGAGCACTAAAGCATTAAAGTGAATAAGTAAGGGATTATGTTTGTTGTAATCTTGATTGAGGGCTATACATAGAGTAATTTGGGATTCAAGTAAAGCTTATTATTCCTCTTCATCATTAAAGGAGAGATGTGAAAATGTTCCTTTACATTTGAAACAGGGAAGAGTTTATAAAAGGTTTTTTCACCTATTCGAAAGAAATTAGTGAAATTCTAAGTGAGATTACTTGAAGAGTGAATGTAGACAAGATTTATTTATTGAACTGTTATAAAAAATAATTGACAATTTCTCTTCCTAATTCATCTCATTTACTATGTTTGGGTGATTCACTTTATCTAAATTACTTCATTCAATAGCCACTTTTTACATAATAAAGTTTAAAGAAACCAACTTTCTCTGTGGTTTGATAAATTCCACCAAAACCTACGTATTTTAAAAATCTTGTAGGAAGCATTTGTAAAAGTCATGAATCAATCAATATGTTAAGTTTTGCCATTAACTTTTATTGACTTTTAACAATTTTGAGATACACATCAGTTTTATGTGGATGATCAAGTCACAAAGGGGTGATTGAAAAAATAAACCATAGGGGTGCTATACTTCAAAAAAATTGATTTATTGAATAAGCACTCGGGTACCCTAGCTAGAGGGTTAAAGTGGTAACAGGAACCACTAACGATATGATAGAGTAGACCTTTATAAGAGCTTTAAGATACGCAAAGAAGATTGTAGCTAAGGCCTCAGATATGCTAGCCGAGACACAAGCCCTTTCTCTTCAACGAGTATTAACTCTCAAGACCTGCCTCTTAGGTATCTAAGCTGCCCAATCCTCCTCGTATAACTTATAACTCAAACAGGATCATAAGTCTGATACTTTTTGATGCACAGAATCCTTATAGAAAGGCAAGAGCATAACATATTTGTATCTCTATGTACAGAAGTAAACATATTGGAGACTCAAGCTTGCGGCGGGGGGGGGGGGGGAGAGAGAGATTTTAGAGAGAAGCCATATAAAAACACACAACTTTTTTATTTTGGAAACTTATGGAAACTTGGTTATAATGGAGGAGGCCTTCTGCTTATATAGGTAAAAGAGATTACAAAAAGATAAACATCTCTAGATAAGATCAAAGTTACATCACACTCTAAACGGATAAGAAGAGCATCACTTCAACTAAAGATAAGAACGATGTCACATCGTATAATAAACAGATAAGAACTATGTTACATCATAAAAGACATCTAAACATAAAGAAAAAAATTAAATAGAGGGATCTACAATAATAAGAGCAATCCTAATCATCATCCTTGTCGGATATATTCTTGCCACGATTACAGATTTTACGGGGAATCTCCTTTACTCGTGATGTTAGTACCATCACTGGTGTTTGTCTTTTATTGGGGCTTGCTTCCTCGGTGTGTAAATGTATCAAAAATTTATTTAACTACTTTTCATCAATGATGGGAATATCATGATCTGGATCTTGGGCATCTTGGAAGGGGGAGGCTTGAGTCTGAGATGGTCCTGTAGTGTTGAAGCCCAAGTCTATTGGGCCATCTAGAATGTCAAAGTCTAGCATTTGAGGTTTTCTAGGAACAAATTCTCCTAGGTAAGGTCCACTAGATGTAAAAACAACTAGTGATGTATATTTAGGGAAAAAATTTAGGTCCTTAAGAAAATGCCTAAGGCTTTTAAGGACATTTTCTTTATATCTTGACCACTAGACTGAGATATGCTGGAAATACACCTGATTCTTAGAGTAGATAGATCCATCATATGCTGTGCTATATGGTCAATGAAGAATAAAAAAACATTGGGCTAATTGCTTCTTTAATGGAGTCTCTCATAATTTGAGATCTTCAATAACCTGTAAGAATTGTGACCTCCATCTTATCAGTTGTTAGTACCACTCGAGGAAAGTCCACAAGAGAGAACCTTCATTTTCTCTAGCACATAAATGTTGATAGACTCATAAGGGAGGAAGACAGATAACATATGCATAGAAAGTAGATAGTGCCCATAAGTATCATAATACATTCTTTGAGAGCAAGTCATTGATAAAAACACAGTGAGATATGGTGCCTAAATGTTAAACAAAAATGGATATCTATGTAATTTTGCTTGGTTGAGAAAGAGGTGGAGGTAATAGAAAAGGCTTATCCAGGCAAGAGAAGCTATCTTATCAACGGTAGTGGGTGTGCTAGCAACGGAAGGAAAGAATTTCTTTGTCTTAGCAGTGCTGAGCAGGTTAGCCATCGAAAAACTAATAGGAATATTTCTGCAAGGAGTGATAAGGCTGATATGCTTTTGAGATCGAGAGAGAAAATCAGCTAAGATGTTTTGATGGCCTTTGATGTGACGAATTGTGAATTTATACTAGGAGAACCGATCTTTCCAGCAAAGAAATTAGCTTTCTGGCAAAAGTTTTTTATTTGGATCTAGTATCTTCGGAAATGACATATTGTCCATTTCTACTATAAAGAGATAAGGCCTGAGGTGGAAATTGAACTTTTTTACAGTTCTTTTCACTACTAAAATCTCTTTGTAAATTGTGTGATAATGCCTTTATGAGGGTTTAAATTGTTGGCTAATATGTCCACAGTAAATCCTTTGTCCTTTTATCTCCTTGATTAAGATTGCTCCTCAAACATCTTCACTAGCGTTAGTCTAAAGATTGGTTTTCCCTTATTAGGAATCTTCAACGGAGGTAAATGCTGATTGATCTCCTTTAATTGCTTGACTGTTTTTGTCTGGTCAAGATGCCATTGTGGTGGCTTTTTTTAATAGATTTGTCAGCTGATTGATATATTTTGACATATAAGAAATAAAATCCCTAGTATAATTCAAGATTTCTAGAAACTTTTAGATCTGTTTAACAGTGTGGTTAGTATCGGAGAAGTTTACTAGTTTACTAACTATATGTGAGCCGGGTTAGTAGAAACCATCGTGAAACTTCATGCCTATAAATTCTTTATAGGCTGAATCAATTTGGCTTTTACGGGCTGAGAGCATGATCTTATATTTTTTTGTAAGGTCTAAAAATTGTTGCAATAAGACTTGATGCTCTTGTTGGGTCTGAGAGTAAGGAGGATATCATCAATGTAAATTAAAGCACTTGATAGGATAACGTCATAGATCCTTGTCATGGCTCTTTGAAATAATGATGAGGCGACTTTTAGCCCAAATGGCATGATTGTCTACTAATACTGGGCATTGGGAATGTAGAATGTTGTTTTATGCCGATCCTTTGAGTCAATACCTAATTGCCAAAATCCAGCCTTTAAATCAAACTTTGAGAATGCTCGGGCCTGAGAAGATATATTGGCCAACATTATTATAGACCAGAGTTTTCTAAGAAGGAAAGAGAACTTCAAAAAATTCAAGAAGAGCTCAAAAGAATTGAGTCAGATATAGCTAAAGAACAATCTAGAGCTATATATGAACCATACCTTTCACATTTCCATCCATAGACCTACTTATAACACTCCATCGTATCATGATTTTATTGATTATGGAAAAGTCTTCAAAATGTTTTATCTATTATTTAGACAAATCCTTGTAAAACCGTTAAAAACTTCGAAGCCAAACTAGCAAAAGACATTCTGTCAACTTCTAAACCTATACATATCATTACACCACCAACTTCTCCACCAAAAGAAAAACCTTTCTTAGACATAACAAAAGAACCCATACCCAACCAAGAATTTATAGTTACCCTTCAATTAGTTCCAAATAGCTCTGACAGTCACACTGATAGCCAAGACTTTGATTCTTTTATAGAAATTTCAAAAAGAAATAGCTTGCAAATCTCACTCAGATATCTCAAATGATGATGGTTGTTTCACACTCTCTTTTCAACTACACACAGAAGTTGAACCTGATGATGTTGAGTTAATGACTGAACCAGTTAGACTACAAGTAACTCCTGTCTACAGACCTATTTCAGGTCCATGGTTCACTTTTGATGATGTGCTACTAACAAAATGGAGAGATCGACTACATGAATTTAGTGTCTGGATAGATCTTCAAATAATAAGGCCATATATGTCTCTTAAAGACATCTTGACATAATTTTGTCTCTAGAATGATGAGAACTTTAAGAGAATGGTTCCAAAGCCTTGGTGCAAGTCGTACATGATTCATAAAGAGTTCATTGGTGATTTCTAACTCATTGATCGACAAAACATATATGAGTACTTTGAAATAAAGTGCTACTCTATGAACAAAAAAGATTTATAGAAGCATTTTCGAAGAATGTTTGAAAAATATTATATACTTAACGACTTCAATGATGTCAATATTCAATACACCTTCATTGCTTCTCTTTTTGATGAGTTGCAGCTTGAATTACAAATAACAATCAATTCTCTTAACAGAGATATGTCTAAAATCTCTCTAGGAGAAATTTACCTATTAGCTTTGGTGACACTGGATAAGTTATGTGAACAACATAAGTTCTTTAAAGCTATGCTAAAAGGTGAATTTTAACTCAAATAAGCGTGTAAGAAGCCATACTTAAAGATTAAATGCAAAGATATGAAGAAATGCGCATATAACACAAAGAAGGAGAAACATTTCAGAAGAAAACCGTTAAGAGTTCATCCTTTCAATAGAAGGAAGAAAAAGAGAATTATGTTCTTCAAGCGGCATGCTTCTGAAACTAGAAAACTAGATCGATGTTACTTTTGTAGACAACCAAGTCATTATGCCAAATGGTGCCCAAAAAAAGTCTAAAAAGGATATAAGAATCCTACAGTCCATTGAAGCTATGATGTTCATAAGAGATGACGAGGACATCGAATCTCTTTTTGAATAATAGTCTAGTGAAGATGAGGAGATACTGTTTGCGTTGCCTGACTATGAATTTATTGATGATAAATTCTCCTCTTGATGGAGAAGATGATGAACCAATGTACATCACTAAAGAGTCTTGTTTTAAGTTAGAGCCCAAGAAGCCAATAGTAACATGACAATACGTCAAGCTACAGTTGCTTATAGAGAAGTATCACAGACCAATCCTAGCTATTGGTTATATGGATACAAGCTTTTGTAAAAGTGTAATGAAACCACATATTTTTCCTACAGAAGAATGACAACCTTATGAAGAATACTTTATTGTAGCTGTTAACAAATCTTTCAAGATAGATCTTATTACGAAGAGAAGGATTGAGATAAAGTTCTACCTAAGTTGTATTGTTTGGATTAAAATATTAGGAAGAAATCTTTCTGGTCCTAACATACTTATCGGGATAGATGTTTATTGTCAAGTAGAAAAGTTAAAAATCTTACTAAAGTGGATTCATTACTAACAAAATTTTGTTAGTACACTAAGGACTACAACATCTTCAATCTACAAGATGTTCCTACTGTATATGAAATATCAGAGATCAGCTCTTACGATATTGCCTAGAAAGCCATGGCAACTTCATTTATCCACATCCATTATAACAAAACTCAGAGTTTTATGTTCAATTGCCATTCAAGAAGAATGAGACTATTAATCCAAAAGGCCATTCATCTAGGAATGAATCCAGATGACTTAAAGATGACACAAGAAAAATGTACTATACTATTGAAACAAGGACTGGTCTAGTCGACTAAATTAGATTGGGCATGTCAAGTCTTTTATGTGAAAAAGAGAACAGAGGAAAAAAGAGGTTAGTTATTGATTACAAGCATCTAAATCATTTTACTTTAAGATGACAAGTTTCCCCTATGCAAGTGTTAGTCCTACAAGAAACCAAAATATTCTCAAAGTTTGACTTAAAAGCTGGATTTTGACAATTGGGTATTAACCCAAATGATCGACATAAAACAACATTCTACATTCCTAATGTCCAGTACCAGTGGACAGTCATGTAATTTGGGATAAAAGTCGCTCCATTATTGTTTCAAAGAGCCATGACAAGGATCTATGATAGTATCCTATCAAGTGCTTTAATTTACATTGATGATATCATTTTTTAATCTTAGACTCAACAAGAGCATCAAGACCTATTGCGACAATTTTTGGACCTTACAAAGAAATATGAGATCATGCTCTTAGCTCGCAAAAGTCAAATTGGTTCCAACATATATATAATTTTTGGGCATGAAATTTCGTGACGGTTACTACCAGCCCAACCTACATATAGCTGGTGAACTACTAAACTTTTCCGATATGAACCTTATTGTTAAACATATCTAATAGTTTCTCGGAATCATGAATTGTATTAGGGATTTTATCCCTCGTGTGTCAGAATATGTCAGCCAGCTGTTAAAGCTATTAAGGAAAAAGTCACCACCATAAGGTCCTGACCAGACGAAGGCAGTTAAGCAATTAAAGAAGATTAGTTAGCATACACATCCACTGAAGATTCCTAATAAGGGAAAACGAATCTTACAGACTGGTGCTAGTGAAGATTTTTGGGGAGCAATCTTAATCGAGGAGATAAAAAGACTAAGGTTTTATTGTAGACATGCTAGCAGATAATTGAAACCCTTAGAAAAGCATTACCACACAA
Source organism: Erythroxylum platyclados (assembly GCA_027563515.1). NCBI lineage: Eukaryota > Viridiplantae > Streptophyta > Magnoliopsida > Malpighiales > Erythroxylaceae > Erythroxylum > Erythroxylum platyclados. Next base: position 15,686,751 of record JAOQMM010000003.1, on the reverse strand, counting down.
TTTACAAATAGATTATGTCAGTTAAAAGAGGTGTAACAAAGTTCAATTCCCATCTCAATCCTTATCTTTTTATAGTAGGAATGGACAATATGTCCTTTCTGAAGATACTAGATCCAAACAAAAAACTTTTACCACAGAGTCAATTGCTTCGCTGGAAAGATTGGTTCTCCCACTATAAATTCATATTTAAACATATCAAAAGCCATCAGAACATCCTAGCTGATTTTTTTTCTCCGCCTGCAAAGCATATCAGCCTTATCACTCCCTTCATAATTATTCCTCTCCTTTTTTCAATGGATGACCTGCCTAACACTGTCAAGACATAAATGCTTCCCTCCCGTTGCCAGCACACCCACTACCATTGATGAGATAGCTTTTCTTTCCTAGATAAGCCTTTTCTATTACATCTAACACTTTTTGTTTAACATTCATGCCCCATATCTTACTATGTTTTTCATTAATGACCTACTCTCAAAGAATGCATTGTGGTAATTATGGGCACTATCTACTCTTTATGCATGTGCTATCTCTTTTTCTCCCTTACGAGTCTATTAACATTTATGTGATAGAGAAAATGAAGATTCTCTCTTGTAGACTATTCTTGAGTGGTACGAACAACTGATAAGATGAAAGATGCAACTCTCACAGGTTATTGAGGATTTAAGGTTATGAGAGACTCCATTAAAGGATCAATATACCTAATGCTTCTTTATTCTTCATCAACAATATAACACAACACATGATAAATCTATCTACTCTGAAAATCATATGCATTTCTAACATACTTTAGTCCAATGCCCAAGATATAAGAAAAATGTCCTGAAAAAACTTAGACATTTTCTTGAGGACCTAAACCATTTTCCTACATATGTACCACTAGTTGTCTCTACATATATTGGACCTTATCCAGTAGAATTCGTTCTTGGAGAACCTCAAATGCCAGACTTTGACATTCCAAAAAGCTTAATAAACTGGGGCTTGACATTATAGGACCATCTTAGACTCAAGCAACTTCCTTCCAAGATGCCTAAGATCTAGATGATGATATTCCCATCATCGATGAAGAGGAGCTAAATAAAATTTTGAAAAATTTACATACTGAGAAAGCAAGCTTCAGTAAAAGATAGAGAACAATTAGTGATGATACTAACAACACGAGTGGAGGGGCTTCCCGGTCTAATCTGCAATTGTAGCAAGAACCTATCTGATAGGGATGAAGATTAGGATTCCTGTTGTTATTATTATGGGTCCCTCTATTTAATTGTTTGTCTTTATGTTAGGCGTCGCTTGTGATGTGACATTGTCTCATTCATTTATTATATGATGTGACATCATTCTTATGTTTAATTGATGTGATGTTCTTATCCGTTTAGGGTGTGATATGACTTTGATCTTATCTAGAGACGTTTGTCTTTTTGTAATCTCCTTTGCCTATATAAGTAAAAGACCTCCTCCATTGTAACCAAGTTTCCATAAGTTCAAATTTAAGCTAGTTTTATCAATAAAAGTTGTGTGTTTCCATATGACTTCTTTTTAAACATTTCTCTCTCTCCCCTAAAAGCTTAAGTCTTCAATAAGTTTACTCTTGTTACACAAAGATACAAGTATTTCTGCACTTGCCTTTGTATAAAGATTCTGTACAACAGAAAGTATTAAACCTATGATCTTGTTGGAGTTATAACTTATAAAAGGAGGATTGGTTAGCTTAGATCCCTAAGAGGCAAACTTTGAGAGTTGATGCCCGTTAAGGAGAAAGAGTTTGTATCTCAACTATCGTATCTAGGTCTTAGCTACAATCTTCTTTGTGTATCTTAGAGTTCTCATAAAGACCTGCTCTATCACATCATTAGTTGTTCTTTGTCTTTTACTGGGGCTTACTTCCTCGGCGATGATGAGAATATTATCATCTAGATCTTGGTCATCTTGGAAGGAGGAGGCTTGAGTCTGAGATGGTCCCGTAGTGTTGAAGCCCAAGTCTAATGAGCTGTTTGGAATGTCAAAGTTTGGCATTTAAGATTCTCCATAAACGAATTCTCCTGGGTAAAGTCCAATAGATGTAGAAACAACTGGTTGTACATATTTAGAAAAATGCTTTCGGTCTTTAAGAAAATGCCTAGGACTTTTAAGGACATTTTTCTTATATCTTGGCTATTGAATTGAGGTATGCTGGAAATATACCTAATTCTCAGAATAGATAGATCCATCATATGCTATGTTTTATGGTTGATGAAGAATAAAGAAACATTAGGTGGATTGCTTATCTAATGGAGTTTCTCATAACCTAAAATCCTCAATAACCTGTGAGAGTTGCATTTTCTATCTTATTAGTGGTTGGTACCACTCAAAGAAAGTCTACAAGAGGGAACCTTCATTTTTCAATCACATAAATATTGATGGACTCGTAAGGAAGGAAGCGAGATAGCACATGCATAGAGAGTAAAGAGTGCCCATAAGTATCACAATGTATGCTCTAATAGCAAGCCATTCATGAAAAATATAGTAAGATATGATTCTTAAATATTAAATAGGGATAGGCAACAATGTAAGCTTGAGTGGTTAAGAAAGAGGTTGAGGGAATAGAAGAGGCTTAATGGTCAAGAGAAGTTATTTCATCAATAATAGTGTGTGTTCTTACAATGGGAGGAAAGAACTTCTTTGTCTTGGTAGTGTTGGTAGATCAACCATTGAAAGGATGAGAGGAATAGTTCTAAAAGGAGTGATAAGGCTAATAAACTTTTGAGGTTGATAGAGGAAATCAACTAAGATGTTCTGATGGCCTTTGTTATGTTTTAACTGTGAATTTATAGCGACAGAACCAATCTTTCCAATGAAGCAATTGACTCTTTGGCTGAAGCTTTTTGTTTGGTTCCAGTGTCTTAGGAAAGGATGTATTATCCATTTCTACTATAAAGAGATAAGGGCTGAAATGGAAATTAAACTTTCATATACTTCTTTTAACTACCAAAATCTCTTTGTAGAATGTGTGATAATGCTTTTATGAGGATTTAAATTTTTCGCTAGCATGTTCACAATAAAACCTCTTTCTTCTATCACCTTTATTAATATTGCTCCCCGTAATTCTTCACTAACATCAGTCTACAAGATTTGTTTTCCTTTGTCAAGAATCTTTAATGCAGGTGGATGCTGATTGCTCTTCTTTAATTGCTTAACTACTTTTGTCTGGTCAGGGCCTCATGGTGGTGGCTTTTTTTTCAACAACTTTGGCAACTAACTGACATATTTTGACATATGAGGAATAAAATCCCTGATATGACAATTCCCATAAACTGTTGGATTTGTTTAACAGTAAAGTTTGTGTCTGGGAAGTTTAGTTCATCAACTATATATGGGCTGGGTTGGTAAAAACTATCATGAAATTTCATGCCCAGAAATTCTATATGGGCTTATCCAATTTGGCTTTTGTGGGCTGAGAGCATAATCCCATACTTCTTTATAAAATCCAAAAAATTCTTAATAGGGCTTGATGCTCTTGTTAAGTTTAAGAATAAAGCAGGATATTGTTAATGTAAATCAAAACACTTGATAAGATATCGTCATCGATCTTTATTATATGGCTCTTTGAAACAATAATGGGGTAACTTTTAGCCTAAATGACATGACTTTTCACTGGTACTGGGCATTAATAATGCATAATACTGTCCTATGCCGATCTTTTGGGTCAATACGCAATTGCAAAAATCCAGCTTTAAATCAAACTTTGAGAATATTTTTGGCTCTTTCAGAAATAACACTTGCCTATTTATCTTGGGTAGAGAAAACTTATCATCTTGAAGAAATGTAGCTTAAAGATATTGTGGTCTTCAATGTACTTACAAGAATCTTGTTTGTAACGAATCCCTTTTGGTAAGATTTGTAACTTTTCTATTTGACAATAGAGATTCATCATAATAAGTATGGCAAGACCAGAATTGCTTCCTAATACTTTTGTCCAAATGATACAACTCTGATACCACTCGAAAACCCTGGGACAAGAGTTATGGAGATAACAGGAAACCATTGATGATTTGATACAACAGAACTCTATAATAGCTCTAAAATAGACAAAGATGACTGTAGCTAAGGCCTCAGGTATGCTAGCCAAGACACAAGTCCTTTATCTCAACGAGCGTCAACTCTTAAGACCTATATCTTAGGGATCTAAGTTAACCAATCATCCTCGTATAACTTAAAACTCAAACAAGATCATATGTTCGATACTTTTTAATGCATAGGATCCTTATAAAAAGACAAATACAGAGCATACTTGTATTGCTGTGTGATAGAAGTAAACTTATTAAAGACTTAAGCTTTCAGGAGAGAAAGAGAGTTTTCAGATATAAGTCATATAGAAACACACAACTGTTATTAGATGAAAACTAGCTTAAATTGAAACTTGGATACAATAGAAAAGATTCTTTGCTTATATAAATAAAAAAGATCATAAAAAGAAAAATATTTTTTGGATAAGAATTACGTCACATCAAATTTGAAATAAATAAGAACAACATTATATTAATTATTTTAGATAAAAATAATATCACATTAATTACTTTAGATAAGAATGATATCAGATTACATAACAACTTTAACTAGAGGAATCGAGAGGAATCCTTATCGTTTAGGTAAGTTCTTGCTAGATTTGACGGAAACACTCATCCACTCTAGCTGTCCCTGTTAAAAAATACCTCCTTTTTATACATATAGTTATAAAGGACTAAGAAACAGAGGGAAGCTGAGTGGTACGTTAGATATTACGTTTATTCCCGTCCAGTTTGATGTTGCCTCCTTTCAAGTGAATTATCTCAAGGGACACAGTGACCGCTGGCTCTTTAAGAGCTAACGAAGAATCGACCCACAGGTGAACAAAATTCCCCTTTCGATTCTAATCTAAAAGGTGTTGGGTTCAAGATTTAATCTTTTTTCCTGTAAAAACATAGAAAGAAATTCCCTTTTTGTTATAATTAATCGTTCGACATGCACACTTTATTTTCGTTGTGTTCTTTCATTATTTGTTGAAGTGACAACTCAATTTCTGATTTGGGGTTTCTGGGATGCTTTTTCTTGTTTGATTGTCATTTCTTGTACTTGTAGTTTAAGTCGAAATGGATGGAGGGTCGTGTAGCAATTCTGTTCCAAGTTCAGCTAATTTTGATAAATCTAGAGTCTTAGATGTGAAACCATTGCGTACTTTGGTTCCTGTATTCCCGTCGAACACTCAAGGTCCTCCATTTGCCTCTGGGTTTCCTCCATTTTACCCTTTTAGTTTACCCCAAGGTGTTAACCAGCAGACTCACAATCCTACACCCCTTCGCTCGTTTCCGGTACAACAGCCAAACGAGGTCCCAGGCGAGCAGCATGAAGATGATGATAACGATGAAGATGAAGTCTATGATGATCCCAAGCCCTTGAGAAAGAAGGCCAGAAAGGCCCGAGCCACAGTGGCTTCTGGTGATTTTGTTGGAGCAATTGGTTTGTCTCAGAGGGAGGATGGTGACAGGGAAGTGGTTACTAATGTGCTAATGAGGTATGATGGCCTTAGGAGAAAGCTTAGCCAATTAGAGGATGTTAAGGAGTCAATGAAAGGAGGTATTAAGCGGCCGGATTTGAAAGCTGGTAATATTTTGATGAGCAAAGGGGTGCGGACTAACGTGAAAAAGAGAATTGGAGCTGTCCCTGGAGTTGAGATTGGGGACATTTTCTTTTTTAGATTTGAAATGTGCTTGGTGGGGTTACATTCCCAGTCGATGGCTGGGATTGATTACATGATTGTCAAAAATAATTTGGAGGATGAACCAATGGCAGTTAGCATTGTTTCTTCTGGTGGTTATGATGATGAAACTGAAGACAGCAATTTTCTTATATATAGTGGTCATGGAGGAATCAACAAGAAAGAACAAACTGCTGATCAGAAGCTTGAGAGGGGTAACCTTGCTTTGGAGAGGAGCCTGCACCGGGGCAGTGAAGTGAGAGTCATTCGAGGCATGAAAGATGCTGTTAATACATCAGCAAAGGTCTATGTGTATGATGGTCTATATACAATCCAGGAGTCATGGCTGGAGAAGGCAAAATCTGGTGGCAGTACATTCAAGTATAAGTTGGTTCGGGTGCCTGGGCAGCCAAGTGCTTTTGCTATTTGGAAATCGATTGAGAAGTGGAAAGAGGTGATTTCTTCAAGGGTTGGACTAATTCTTCCTGACATCACCTCAGGAGCTGAAAAGATACCTGTTTCTCTTGCAAACGAAATTGATGAAGAGAAGGGGCCTGCGTACTTTAAATATTTTGCTGCTGTCCAGTATCCCAAGTCATTCAAGCTAACGCAGCCAGCTTATGGCTGTAACTGTCAGAATGCATGCCAACCTGGCAATCTGAACTGCTCTTGCGTCAGAAAGAATGAAGGTGACTTCCCATATACTGCCAATGGGATTCTTGTGAGTCGGAAGCCAATGATACATGAATGTGGTTCAACCTGTCCATGCCTTGCTAACTGCAAAAATCGGGTATCTCAGAGTGGTTTGAAGATTCGCCTGGAAGTGTTCAAGACAAAGGAGAGAGGCTGGGGCCTCAGATCATGGGATCCTGTACGAGCTGGGACCTTTATTTGTCAATATGCAGGTGAGCTAATAGACAAGACTAGTGAAGATGATGATTATGTGTTTGATTCAACCCGTGATTATGAGTCATTTAGTTGGAATTGTGAATCTGGGTTAATCGACAGTTCTACTGATGCTTCTGAGAACTATGCTATGCCATCACCCGTGTTCTTAAGTGCAAAGAACATTGGCAATGTGGCTCGATTTATGAATCATAGTTGTGATCCAAATACCTTTTGGCAGCCAATCATGTATGAACATAGTAATGAATCCTTCCTTTGTATTGCCTTTTTTGCATTAAGACACATTCCTCCTATGACGGAGTTAACCTACGATTATGGGATTTCACAGTCAGATATGGATCCATGCAGAAAAAAGAAATGCTTATGCGGATCATCAAAATGCCGGGGTCACTTTGGTTGATGGGGATGCAGAGGCTTGTAGAGGCCATGTTTGATAGTTTTGGAGCCAGGTCCTTTTGGATGACGATTTGGGATATATCTTTAGTGCCCTTGACAAATACTGTAGCTCTGTATTTTCTTGGGGACTTGATGCATAGCCAACTCATGTAAGTACTTGCCTGTCTCAGTAGGTATCCTGTCTTTCTCACTATATCTGGATGTTTCCAACATTTATTGAGCCTTTGCTTTTATGTGTACTGTGTATGACGAAGAATCAAATGAAATTTTGTTTTGCGGCTGCAGCTATACATGATTCAGCCATATATGATTAAGTATATGAATCAATCCAAATTTGTATGCACGTATTTGTTTGATTGTTCAATAGAAGTTTAAGTTTACGTCATGATTGCTTGAGCATTTCAGCCTGTATTCACATGGAATGATTTAACTTGTCGCCTTGAATTGCTTCTCATCCTTTTTTTGTTGACATATAAAGATAACCCTATTTTGAAGAATCTATTTTCACTGAAAGAGGGCTCATTCGGTTATATCACGGCCGAAACTTTGCTGCTTAGACACTGGAGAGTTCAGAACTTTTGCTGCTTAACAATAAGAAGTCATTTGTTTGCAGCATAAATGAATTCGATTTATGCGGCATTCAATGTGAATGAAACTAGCAAATCTCGTTTATGTGACACTTCATATCAGCCAGACTAATAACGAGAATTAAGGTATCTAATAAATATTTTTATAATTTTAATTAATATTGTAAAATAAATTTTATATTATTAAAAAGCAGACTTCCCTTTCATAGTTTTATTTCACGGTAGAAAATATTTAGAACTCAGTAGTGGATCGTATGCTGATTTATTTCACTCAACAGAAACTTTGTACAAGTTGGCGCAATATGGTACAGTTGGGAGTCATTATACAAATTATGATACGAGATTTCTCTGTTGTGTGAGAACTTTCTCCGCTCTTTTGCTCTCTGGCTCAGAGTTACCTTGGTAGCTTTACAAGACACAACTAAGTCTCAGTTTCTTCAATGGCTGATGCAATTTAGTCTCAGTTTCTTCAACAGCTGATGAATTGTGTTCTTATTGTTCTTCCTTTGTTTCTTCCCCTTTTTAAAATTTCAAGCAGACATAAGAATACATGTAAGCAGTTCAACAACAATAGTATTTCATACAACATTTCTGTTGCTAAATAAAAAGACTAAGCATCAGGCTGCTTCTGAAGGCCGATAAATGAATGCACCTAAGTATAAAGAAGTTCTAACCTTTGTCACCTTTTGAATCTTCAATGTCAAAAATCCTCATCAGCCATGTTTATTTTCTGCATGGTATTAATCTCAATCAACAAGAAGGGGCCAATGTTGATGATTAGGTATCCTCTAAATCCAGCGATTACATGTGAGGATGGGACAATGCTGATAGGCAGAGGAACTAAATTTTATTCCAGTCCAATCGTTTTCGTTTCACCTTTCTGATAGACCAGATCAATAATGTTTGCTTATTCTGGCCTTAAAACCAAACATATACACTAGTATAATTCCAGTGCTTAAAACCCTTCTTGGCATTATCATTCTGTTTTAAAGAACTCAAAAACAGGAACTTGTAGACTCTTTGCCACAACAATCTTTCTACTGCAGCATTATCAGCTATTGAAAATGATCGAAAGCTCATTGATTTAGTAAAACCAATTCTTGTGCACGAGACCTCCATAGATCATAGAATGAATCTCTCCGAGCCATCAATGTGCTCACTTTTCACACTTCCATCCCCTTTCTACAAACAAGTGTCTGTTGGTGATTAAGCAGATTTAGTCCTACATAACGCAACACATATTCCAATTCCCGTGAAAATTTCCATGTTTTTAAGCCATTTCAAGCAACTGAGTGCCTCGTCCATTTAAAGAATTATAACAAGAAAGCCCTTTCGGGGTCAAAAGGCATCAGAGCGACTACAAGCAGGGAAACGCTGAGTGAACAACCAAGACAAATAAGCTACATTCTCACCGAGAAATCCATATCATCAAAACCCATGTTGCCTTCAACTGTCACAATAACAAGAGAAGAGTTTGGTTTTAGTAAATTTAATTAGCGCAACACCAAGATTAAAAAAACTATAAAACAAGCATCCTGTACCTTTCTCATCATCTTCATCAATCCATTTATCCCAGTCAACATGAATGAAAGCTGGAGGCTTTCCTTCCGGCTTAAGCAAACCTGCTCCACCACTTCTTTTCTACACATCTACCTATACTGTTTTTAATTTTCATCTTATCTAAATCTATAATAATTTATTTCATACTAAGAATAAAAAAAATCAATAACAATAAAAAATAAAAAATAAAAAATATAAGAAATCATTCTTTGGTCGAATCTGGATAAAATCCCCTTGTCTCCAAACTTGCTATTTACGCTCTAATTCAGCTCATTATGGTTTTATTCCCCAAATTTCCTTTTACTCTCATGAAATCCTAAAAGATTCGAATAGTCTTGCCTAACACAAATCCAACACCGACTCATGTTGGGGTCATGTCCTCCTTCCCAGCTACAGAAAATCTTATTATACGTAAATATTGTAGCAATATGGGGGTTTGAAAGTCCACAAAACAAATGATGAATAATGAAGTAAATGGTGTTGTAGAGAATTGAGAGAACTTGAGAGCAAAAC
>JAOQMM010000003.1:15641984-15652324 GCA_027563515.1 Erythroxylum platyclados | reverse complement strand
ATTGGAGCACCAATTACGTAGGAATTTGTTACTCTTTGATTGTCCTTATCACCAATCATATTTCCTTTGATAGCACTATGAGTATTATCACCCTTATTACTCCATGATCAGTGGGATTCCTTATCTCTCCATGAACTCACACGTTTGACATCAAGATGAGGCTGTTGTGTGTTAATACTCATAAATTTAGTACCTAACTTCAAGCATGTATAATAGTCCTCACATTTTGAATTTCCAAAAAGCTAGATCAAAACAATAAAGAAAGTGCTCAGGTGCTTTTTATTGTCAAGATATATCAGAAGGAAATTTGTTATCAAGGTAAAATGGAATGATTTATTTATGACTAAGGAAGAAGGATAACTAAAAATTATTCCAATAAAACTCATTAATAAGGTCTTAATGATTAAGAGAACTTGGAGAATTCTCCTAATAAATAAGCCATATGGGTTAAATAGATACATATTCAATACCTCAAGAAGAAGAATTGAAATTTTGTCCAAAAATTAATAGTCGTGGACTATGATTCACATTCTAAAGATGAACAAGCAAGTGAGATTGAAGTTTAAGCATATGCTAAGAGATGGCTCCACCACATCTTTATAGTTTGATTATTAGATATCTTTGGACGATTAATTGATATTAGTGAATTCTTAGTGCTTGGAGACTCAATTCATGAGGAAATAATAGTAAGAGAAGTTTAAAAAGACGATCAATAGGGACTTAATCAAAGGATTTGGTTTGACTTAATGGAGATTGCTCCTAATTATAATCCTAACTTTAAGAAAGGGGAACTAATTCAATAATTAAGGTATTGGATTGTCAAAGCTCTCAAATTTTATTCTAATTCTCTAAACTCTTGTAGTAGTCATGGAACTAGGTCAAATCCTAAGGGAATGAAAAAATATTTTCTTAAGTTTAGTTGATAAAAAATTGGGGGTTTATAATTAATTAACTAATAAACTAAATTTAATAAGGAATCAAAATAAATCAACTTAGTATAAAAGTGAGAAATTCAATGTTATTTAACTACGATTCAAGGAAAAGCTCTCATATAATTGTAACATTGATCATTGGTCTAAAAAGAATAATTTTCACAATTCAAGCAGTTAGTCTGAAGCATAATAAGTCTCAAATTTCCTAAATTATTTTGTTTAAACCTAGCTTTCAAACCAAAGCTTACTATTAATTAATTGGGTATAATAGCACTCCATATCAATTAAATGATAGAAACAAGTTTAGTAAAAAAGACTAGACCTTAAATTAAATAATTGAGATAACTATAACTATTCAATTTTTTTCTCATAAGTTAAATATGCAATTTTATAAATAACTCATTTGCTACTTGTACCAATTCTTCATTACGAGTCACTAAATTCATAGATAGCTATAGAATAATCAACATCAAATTAAGTTTTTAGATCAATCAATATTAATTATTCATAAAATATAAGAATATAAAACAAGAAATAATATAATTAAAGCATGAATTTAAGTTTAGAACAAAACCTCACAAGATTACAACTAGAGTTTTGAATCCCTTTGAATTAGAATATTTAGATTTAGTCATACATGACTTTAGTTCCAACACCAAAAAAAGAAGAAAAGATGAAACATAAAGAGAAACTGCAAAGAAATGAAAATAGAATGATATGTAGAAGTGTTGGACATATTGTTGCCTTCCATTCCTACTAAAAACCTAGTCTCCTCCTATCTTGACAAGATTCCTATCTAAACAAATCCAAGTCCAAATCCCTACATAATAGGGCTGTAAATAAGTTTGCTAATTGAATTCAAACTCTGGAGGTGAATTTAGTATTAGGCTTGATCTCCCCTTATCTAATGCAAAAATCTATTCACTTTTTTTAAATTCGTGATTTTGAATAATAATGCTCTAATTTAATGCAATCTCCATTTGTCACCTCTTAAAATAAAACAAATATTAATTTTTCCATTTAAGCACCAAAATAGAGCCAAAACAAAAGAGATCGATAGGTTCAATTAATATAACTAAATAATATCTTATCATTGCAGCACTCCTCTAACTACTTTTCTAAAAAATCATGTAAACAACTACTAAGAACCATTAAGAGTTCACTAACATAACAAAGTGTGATATAAGTAGGTAATCTAAAAAATTTCTTTTACCTTATGACTTGCTTTCAAGAGAAGACTAACTACGATTGATAAACTATTTGGCAATTCTAATGTTACCAGTTATTGGACTCTCTATAAACACTACGGGAAAAAGAGATTTAGGCAACAACATGTTTGTAACAATTTAAAAATGTGTTGCTAAAAATTAATATAACATAACAGTTTTTAAAGTGTTGCCTTTACTAGTATTAAAAGGCAACGATAATAATAATTTGTTGCTACATATAAAAAAAGGCAAAAAAATTAAAAAATGGTTGCAATAGAGTCTTATATATGCAACATCTGAAATTGTTGCTATAGTTCCAATAATCTATTTACTAAAGGGAATTTTTCAATGTTACGTATTTATTTATTTATATAGCTCTATTTCAACGATACTTGTAATTGAAAAAAATCAATATTTCTTAAATCAAATGAAAGGAATCAAATTCAAATATTAAACTCATTCAATTCCAATATTTTTAATTATAAATTGAAAAACAAAATTTTATTTTAATAGCATAATGATTTATACTGAAATTGTAATAAAAATAAAGGGATAATGAAAGGAAAAAATTCAGAGTAATCTAGATTTGGGACTTTGCATTCAACTAGAGAAACAAAAACCAGAACACGATTTCGGGGTTTTGTCGAACCTCACCAAATCGCAACACTAGATTCCTCAACCTCACATCTCTTCTCTCGAGTCTAGACTCCAACTACCCGACAAGCACACGAAGCAATAGCTATTTTATCTTCTCCCCAGTGATCCCAGTTCAGGTGAGTCTTAAAGTTGATGTCTTTATCTTTCTATCTGCATCTCTTTCACATGCGCCACAACGAGAGTGACTAACTGATATATAACACTGCTCGCACCTGAAAACGTGGGCACCAAAGAAGAAGATGTAAGAGAGGAGCTTCCTTATAGGCAATAGACAAAATATTCATCATTTTTCATGCATGGGTAAGTCGTTGCTTGCTTCTGAAAAAGCCAAAAATCTTGTAAATATGAAGTCAAAACTTGTGATTCTTACCTTTTGTATATTGATTAAGCCATGTTACCTTCCAAAGTTGCTTGATTTACTTAAAAGGGACCAACTTGCCAAAGACTATGTTTTTCTTGTTTCCTTGGTTGTTTCGGATTTGAACCTCATTGTTCTGTTCTCTCTAATAAATTTCCAATTAAACCCAGTCAGTTTGTTTTGACTTTTGGTTTGTATTGATTCAAATTAGGCATAATATCAACTATAAATTGGGATGGGATTAGAGGATATGCACCAAAGTGGGAATGGAGAGATGGGATTTTTGTTGGGAAGCAAGAATAGGTACGGGAGAATGGATTCAAAACTCTTAGATGGTTGAGATGTTACATCATCATCACTAAGATACGAGTAAAAGCACCAAAAAATATGTTCTTGCCGGTGCCATTTTTGCATCTCTCAAATCTGTACTTCATAAACCTCTATTTTTATATTCTTTGGAAAACTCTTTTACATATTTCTTATTGTTGTCCTTTTATTTTGGCATTTTAAGTGATTTTTCCCCTAATGGTCTCAAATCTCATGCCATGAGTTTTGGATATTGCAAGAGAGGGTTGAGTTTATCTCACAATTTGTTTTTCAATTATGTGTAAAATCTGAAATAAGTTTGAAATTATATCACAAGGATGCTTGATTAAATTGAGCTTTACTACATATCCGATATTGTTGTTGAATTTGAATCATTAGATGATGAACATGTTTGACTAAACTTCTGCAAGATGCTGTTAGAGCTGCAAGAATTTGTTGTTTATGCCTCAATTTGATGATAAATAACAAACAAACTGAACATAATATTTAATGGAAAGAGGTAGTATTTACTAGTTCTTATTCAATTTAGAGGTCATAACATTTACTAATTAAATTCTTAAATGCCTGCCTATAGAATTAGAAAAGTTGAATAGAGGAATTGGAAAGAGGTAGTATTTACTAGTTCTAATTCATTTTTATGTGTCGCATTTTGAAGCTTTAAGTAGGGCCTTTGGTGTACATATCATATTCTGTCTTCTTATTTTTTGTAAAGCAACTTATTAAAGCGAAGCCTCCATTTTTCGTTTTATTTTTCAATTAGAATTCAAAGTTTCGATAGTCATTATATTCTTGAGATGTTTGACTGGCAAAGAATAAAGACCTCAAAATTTTCTAGATTGTATTATTGATCTCCGAGAGTGTGATGTTCCTTATCATATTCATTTGCCATAGACAATGGAAAGGTTCCTTATGAAATGTTGTTAGTTTGGACATATTTAGCCACACATATGTATGATGATTGTCCATAACTTTAGTTTATCACAACCCATACTTTTAGACTCAGATATTCAATTTGGGCAATGGTATGATGCTACTGTATCTAGCACTGGTTTTACGCATAAGAAATGATCTGATCTTTTGCAGGATGGCCAAGTGAGTGTTTGTGCATTTGACATAGAAACCACCAAGCTTCCTTTGAAATTTCCAGATTCTAGCTATGATTTGATTATGATGATCTTATACATGGTTGATGGACAAGATTACCTAATTATTAACAGAGAGGATATTGTGATACACTTTTACTTTATTTTGCTAGCTTTTTCACTGGTGACTAATGCCATTTTTATTTACTTTTGTCACATATTTTCTGAGTTTCAAAGTTATGTGCTTTCTAATTATGATATAGGAATTATTCGCTATATTTACTGACTTCAGATGGTCATTGTTGCTTAAGATGTCAATTGTTCAGAGCATGGTTAGCTATACTTTTAGAATTTATTTTGTGCAAAACAGTTGGTTTATATGATACTTATAATTGAAACTAGGTAATGCGTTGGGCTTCAAAAGGTCACCTGTGACTTCAAAAAGGTCACCTGTGATTGCTTCTTTGTCTTGAATGAGATTTGTATTCAAAATGAGTAAAATCCTAGTCTTGAACTACTTGTATTTAGCAGTACGAAAGAACAGGTACGTTCCAAAGGACTTTAAGAAAGATTACAGAGTCAATGTGAAGAAGCCTGATACCGACTTCAAATTCTACAAACGATGAAGAGTTGTTGAAGCACATGTAATTTTCCTTGCAATTGTTAAGGATTGTAGAAGTCGCTTTTGTATTTTGCAACAATAAAAGAACATGTAAATGTTGAATTTTCAAGACCTTATGGATTATATATTATATATAAATGCAATTTTTTGGTCATTTATATTTGATAGTACGTACGTAATTAACACGTACATTAATATTTATATATTACTTTTAATGTATATGTGGATGTTGCCTACATAATAACAAGAGTTTGCTTTTACGTTCAATATTATTGTAACGAAAGAATAATTCTTGCGATTATTGTTATAAATTGTTGCCTAAAAAAGTTTATTTTTTTGCCTTATCTATTTAACATTGTTGCCTAAAAAGACTTAAAAATATTGCAATATGTATTTAACATTGTTGCTATAGTTTGAAACTAATGTGTTGCCTTAGTTAAAACTTAAAGCAATATTTTTTACTTTGTTGCTTAATCAAAAAATTATGTTGCTTTAGACTTATTGCAGCGCCACTTCTTATAACGATATGAATTCTTTTGTCTTAAACTAAAGGCAATGATAATTATACTTATAGCAACGCTTTTACTTGTTGCCTAAAGCACTTTTTGTTGTAGTGAAATGAGAATTTGAATCTATTTATCATCTTATATTCCATTGCGGTTTTTCCTTTTACTTGTGGAAAGAAATATGACTCTGTAATCTTACTTGTCCAAGGTTGAATTGGCCTGACAACATATAAGTTGAAGGCAATGGAGATATAAAGGTGATTCTCTTGAATTTAGAATATTATTTGGGAGAATAATTTATGCAATATGGAAAAAAGGAAACAGATAATTTTCTAAGATCTAACTACTCAAAAACAGCAAATTCTATTGAATCTAAAATAGTTAATAAGGGAGTAACTTTTAATATTGCAACAATGACATAGTGAAAAATTGGGGCATTTCAATGCCATAACTATGCTTAACAGCAATGGTGTAATGCATATCAGGTAGGCCCCCGAATTCTAATGTGTTCATTGAGTCTAAGCTACAATATTATACCATCCAAGTTAATTAACACTTGATTTTGTACTTCGAGTGTATTTAACGAATACCAGTTGCATAAAAGAACCTCTATCCCCAACTTATGAAGATGCAAAGCCAGGGACCAAGAAACAAGTTATTTTCTTTGTCTTGTTACCTAACAATAAAGTTTTAATCGTGGTTATTTGTTTCCCTAGCTAGCTGTCCTGTGGTTGTAGCTTTTTTAATTCTTGTAACCCTTGCAGCACATCCTAATTTATTTAATTATTTATTTAAAAAACTGAAAAATGAGGTTTATCTGTGTGTGAACATAATATTACATGTTTCAAAACGTGTTTATCTATTCACTTTCAATGTAACAAAAAACAGCCTAATGCACCCAAATATAGCAAAAAGTAGTTGTACGGCAACTTTAATATAGTAAAATGTCCTAAGTTAGTGCTTTTTTCCTTTGACTTGTAAATTCTTGAGCTAATATGCAAATTATGAACATAAGGAAGCTATTAAAAAGCTTCAAGGATTCTTTGTGAGTATCCCATCTCTTGTTCATCTAAAAGGATTAAAAAAAAATTTCTATTACAATTTTATGGGTGGTTTCATTAATCTTTAAGTGCAATATTTGTTTGTCGTAGACATCGCTGCTTTAACATGATAGTAGATGCACAATGTTGTTACAACTCATTTCAATTATGTTAAAGTTTTTGGATGCTTTTATTTGCTCTTTTAATGTGATCTGAATTGATATGTCAATATGTTGTAGTGTTCGTAACAGAACATATATCTAGCAAGTAATTTCGCTTCATAGACTTCGATTTATAGAAGTTATTGTGTTGATTTTCAGTTTTCTTTACCCAAAATTTCTTGTTCACAACCTATTCGCATCATTTTTCTTCCCAGATTCTTATTTATTAGCAATCTATTTTTTCGTACATCCATGTTTCAGATCAATATAGGATCCGTAAATTATAATTTTTAGATGTTCCACATATTTTCTTCTTTGGTCATGTCGATACGTTGTAGAGAAGGACAAAATCCTTGTTAGCTTTCTTTGGTTGAATTACTACGGCAAGTAAATATGTTGTGAACAGTTGTTTCCTCAGTTCTTTTGCTGACTTCTCTTGAAACTTAAGAACATAGAATTGGCTTAATTTGTTGCTTTGGATCAAACGTCTGGTATAATTGTATCCATCAGCTTGTAGCACAACAGAATCTCGTGTACGTGTGGAACTAGTTTTCTTTTCCAACTATTATCTTCAATTGATTGAATTTTATTTGTCTCTTGATAGGCATAAGATACGAGACTGGGAACTAAAGAAATTATGTTGCAGTGTTACTGATATTCTTGCAAAATTTGCTCGACTTCTCGTTATCTAGTGGTTACTGGCCTCGGGAATTTCACCAAGATCAAAGAGCATACAAGGTTTAACAGTCGAGAATAAATGATCACTGATTTTACTGCCTACCATCCAATTCACTTGCAAAGAATTTCTGCAGAATCATGGAGACATTGCGTGGACCTCAGATCACATTGAATGATGGCACAACAATGGTGACTGAAGTGGTGTCTGATGAGGATTCACACCTTTGCCTCTACGTTCTGCTTCAGGACATGCTAAAAGTTGGTGACATGGTTGTTGGTTTTGGAATGGAGTGGGGATTTAGAGGAAGTCCAAGCAGATCGGGAAGTAGCTCTGGAAGAAACATTGAACCTCATTCTCATTCAAATTCTCATTCTGAGAAGACAGAGCAGCATCCTATTCCGAGGAGGGTCGAACACCACATTGCAATGCTGACTTTGTGCACCAAAATTGGTTGTGTCCTGATAAGGCTTAGTCCTAGCACCATGTCTGCATCTCTGAAACGTTTTCTATCTATCAAGGACATAATTTTTGCAGGCGTCCATATCAAGGAAGATCTTCAAAAGCTTAAAGAGGTTCATGGAACTGTTATCAGGAATGTGGTTGATGTGAGTGAGATGGCTGCTAGAGTCTATGATCAGCCTCGCTTTGCAGCTCTCAGTGCAAGGGACCTGGCAAACAAAATACTGTCAACAAAATTTGAGCAGAAGCCGTTTGCAGCTTTATGGTCAAATTGGTTTGATCAAAACCTGAGCTCTGAACAAATCGAATGTGCCACCATCGACGCCTATGCAACATACCGGATTGGGAGAAAACTGATGGAAAGTGGCAGTAGTAGTGTCAAGAGACTCTTGTTTTAATGTTCCTTGAATGGTTAGTTAAACCATTCAGAGTGGATTTCTAATCCAAATACTATTCAGTGCATTCTAATCCAAATACGACGCATGAACCACAAATTCAATCAAAATCCAAGTGCATATGACAGCGAAGCTTAATTTTAAGTATATGATTGTAGAAATCTAACGATAATTCATAGTAAAGGCTTGTGGTCACAATAGATCATCGTTGGCATTCACTTTGCTTCCTGTGTTAGCGTCTAATAGTCAACAACATCTAAATAGTGGGAGCTGCTTTTCCATGGCATGACGATCTTCAGCTAAGCCTATACGACGACTTGGGTGTTGGTTTATACCCTATAGTCAATCGCTTTGGTTGTAGTTTAGTGACAAAATAGTTAAAGACATTCTGTATCTTTTATATGTTTAGATATATATGATAAAGTCCATGAGATAATTATACGTTGCAAATGAAATTATAATGAGATTATAATTATAAGATTTATATTGTGTTTATGTATTATCCCTAAATTTTTCCTAGTCATTGGTCTATTAAGACTAGACATTAATAGAATACAAAAAGACTAACACACATTTTGTTTTTCTTTATGAAACAAGTAGTTGATCTCATAGGTTAAAGTATGGAGAAACTTAAACAAACGTGTGGGTGCTTGTTAGAGAACAAGTTTACTTAATAGACTCGATATGAGAAATCCATTTAGAACATTACTTGTATGTCCATTAAATTCTCATTGTGACGATTATATAAGTGATCCTTTGACTTGAGATCTCCAAAGTTATCTTGTATAGAGATTGCTATATTTTGATATTACTTATGACCGATTTAATCATAGGTTGGTCAATCAGTAGTCATTGGATGTACCATGAACTATATGAAGGTAGTTGTGTGATCTAGATATGATTCATTACCCTAAAGTAATTAGGGAGAATGTTCTATTATTCTCGATTAGTATTGATTCGGGAAATCCTTTACCGAGGTAAAATGACATTTTGTAAATAGTTTACAAATGTTATTAATTGAATCGATAACTAATTGCGGAGAACTAATATGATTGGACTCAGAATAGAGTAGACATTAATTCTATGCTCTATGTCTAATTGGAATATTATATGATAAAAGGATTGAATTTTATAAAAAATCATGCATAGAAAGGTTAGTCAAAATCATTTTGATATTCTTAAATATTTGGGTGGTCATGATACGTTGTTAGACGTCAATCTTGATCTATGATTATAAATTGTTTAATTGAAGAATTAAAGATAAAATAAAAGGAGTTTAATTTATCTAATTCTAATTCTAATTTATAATCAATACCAAAATATTTGAGAACCTAATGGGTCTCACATAAAGAATGAGTTAAAGAGAGTAAAGTCATTTTAATCAAGTTTGACTTGATTGTAAATTTCAAGAAACTTCATGATTAAATGTGAGATGTTTAATAAATAAGGATCAATATGAGATATTGAATTTAATTTGGGCATAAATGGTATTAACTAAAATTATTTGCAATTCTAACTATAATACTTACAGAGTTCTCTTAACTCATTCTGTGGATATCATTAGAGCTCGGACATTTGTTAGGTTACGACGGTTAAGACGGATCGGTTTCGGAAACGGTTCTAGGGATACGACAATATAAGGATCAGGCTTCAGAATAAGATACAAATTTCGATTCATGCTTTATTATAATTATGTGTTAATCATTTTATAAAATTAAAGAAATCTTGGTTTTCGGGAAATCAAAGGTTACGAAAATAGTTTTGTAATTATTCCACTACGATTGGGATCGGATCACGTCCGGATTTCCCAATATTGGGAGATTGTGAAAAACTAGGTACTCTAAATTAATTTTCTGAAAAGAACTTGATTATTATTAATTGGGCTAATTATACCGGACCACTATGTAATTTGAC
>JAOQMM010000003.1:15613864-15627935 GCA_027563515.1 Erythroxylum platyclados | reverse complement strand
CCTGCGGCTTTGCTGAATTGTACTGGGCATATAGAAGTGTTTCCTTTGTTTGTTGCAGGTTGTTTTTCTATTTTTGGTTAGTCAAAATACAGCCGTTGTGCTGTCCGATTTTTTTTTAAAATATGAATAAAACGTAGTGCAAATGATACTGGTAAGCCTGGCATAGTCGAGTTAAGGGTACCGTGTGTACTCTTAGCCCGGGTATGCGGCGGTTGTCACGGGCTCGACATAGATCCGGGTCGTAACATTGTTACTAAAAGAGCATTAATATATTTACTTGGTTTTATTAATTCAATATCATATATCCTTATTATATTGTAGCATGTGGCTTATTTGTAGGCTAATAAACCCTCATTTGTGAAGATAGGTGGAAGCAAGTTGCTAATTACAGATCTAGGTTAAGTGAAGTGCTTACATAAAATTTTATCTAAAATACTTGTAATGAAGTTCTCATAGGGAAGCAACCTAATAATTAATTGTTTTTGTTTTGAATGAGTAGTTTATAGGATTTTCATTAATAACTTAGTTTTTTTCTATATAGTTTTAGTCTTGTAGTTCTAATTTTGTAGTTGAGATTTGGAGTTTCGTAGGCTATAAATGCAACATTATCTCAATGTATTAGAGTAGAAAAGACTTCACTGATACTAGACGGATGTTGATAACATTGAATAAGGCAACAAATATTTTACTATCAGGGGAGTACTAGTTATCCTCACCTCCTCCCTTTAGTTTTCATATGTTTTGTTATTCTTACATGCTTCACATATTAAGGACAATGTACAACTTAAGTGTAGGGGAGAGACTTAGCAATCAAGCATTTTAATTTTGTTATAATTAGCTTAATAATGAATAATTTGGGAACTTTATTTAAAAGAAATGTTGATAAAGATGATTCATCATGAGTTTGATGTGATTGTGATTTTTTATTTGTTTAGGAAAATAATTATAAGTTTTGATGATTAAGTTGATTTCAATTTAGTTCATTAATTTTGAGAATGGATACTTGATTTCATTATGATACTTTATGTATAATTTGTATATGCATTGAGCTAAATATGAATTCTTTTAAAGCATTTTTATTACCTCACATATGAAAATAAAAAAAAAAGAAAAAGAAAGAACATAATAATAATATATGATTAATGAGCATATATAATTTCACTCTGCTGTCTTTGTACCAATGAAAAGGTCAAGTTAAAAAGTGGTACTAGTAGTTATTTGAAATAATGACCTAGTTGAGTAACTAAGGGTATTCATGACAAGGTATTTACTTTTGCTTCAAAAGGCTAGCTGAGTTTTAAAACAAGCTTTTAAATACTCCTATGTTGTTTAAATTTAGTGTTTTATTTTTTGAGGGATATAAAAAGTTTAAAGGTTTATCATTTTTTTCTCATGTATGTTCACTTTATGCATTTAGTTAAATGATAGGGATTGAGTTGAAATTAAAGAATTATGAAGTGAAGTAGATTTATTTATAGTTTGATGCAAGTAACTACGTGCTTAACAATTCATTGAACTTTTCAATTGAATGAATAATGGAGAATCTTGATTGATATCTTTGATGTGTTTAATGCTTTCATAAAGTTGTTTATCATTAAGTTGAGAGAAATGAAATTGATTTACATGAGAACAAGCAAATGCTTATGTGTGGGAGATTTTGATAAATGTTTAATTGTTCATATTTTTATGTTTATATTTAGTGCATTTCGTTTGTATATTTAAGGGTTTTTCTTATTTTTGGTATTTAATTCATTCATTTTGTTTTCTAATCATAGTTTACTTATTTAGAGCAAAAGGGACAAATTCAGGAAAGCTTGGGGTGACTTAGAGTTGTTTTAATCAAATTATGAAGTTGCAGGAAAAGTATATAGCTAAATACATGTTCTTATAGTTGCCTATGTTATTTATTATTTCTAAATTTCCAACTTACATAATTGTGTTTGAAGAGTTTGAGATGTGTTGATATGTTACCGCCGGTATTTAAGAGGTACATGCCCGTATGGTATGATGATGAACCCATGTTCACATTTATAGCCCGTGTTTATGCATATGTTTGCTTTGTATTTGAATCTCATATTTTTTGAAGTACACAGCCATGATCTTACTCATATTTCACTTGAAAACCTAATTTTTGAACTATAAAAGGTAAAACTGAAGGGTAAAAGAGAAAGGAGGTTCATAAGGCACAATTAAACGACCTAGACCATATAGAGAGTGAAGAACAAACATAGAGAAGTATTTACAGTAAAATTTCATTGATCTAAAGTGAAATTCGTGAAGATTAAAAGGAATTTCATCATGTATCTTTTGATTTTCTATTTTTCATTTAATTTTGATGTTATATCTTTTAATATAAGGAACTAAATCATTATATTACCTAGATAAGAAGAACCTCGAGATGGATAGTGTAGTAATTTCGATTAAACTTAATTTATTCTTATCGAGATTTAATTATGTGTTTTTTATTGTTTTTGAATTAATATTATCACCATTTGTTAGTATATTAATTCATTTTTATTTTTATCCAATTGAGATTGAAAAATCCTCTATATGAATTAATCTAATATGATCAATTTTAAAGGGATTATGTGACTATTGGTCTTTGGTATGATTTCTAAATCTCTTGTAATTACAGATGACAAATATGGGCTCGCCCGGCCAACTCAACTTTGGTCCAGGTTGACCGGGTCATAGGCCACGACTGGTTAGCTCGATCGAGCCATAGGTCACGCTCGGGCCGGGACTGACGGAAAGACACAAAATGACATAGTTTTGTTAAAAATTTTTTTTAAAAATATGGCTCGTCCGGGCTGATCCATTGCTATCCCTACTTGTAATTAGTGATTATATATTTGAAAATGCAATCACTTATTTAATGTTCAAACATTATATAAAAATATTATGTAATTTTGCTAAATGTTAGCTTTATGTGTTTCTTTAGTTACAAGAGTAAAATATAATAAAGATAATATTTTGAATTGGTTTGTTCAACTTTTAAAATTATAAAATTCTGGATATTAAAATAAATAATTTTTAGGGAATGCTTGGTTGATGAGTTTGAGATGGATTCAATGGGTAAAAAATGAATAACTAGGAGTTAGTTGATGGGTTATATAAGGACAATAATTTGATATCAGACATTTGGGAAATATTCGATACCTCTCAAACATTATAGGAATGAAAACCATTTTTGAGTAACAGACTTAGTGTCACACTTGTGACACTCCCTTCTTTTTTTAAAAGAATCTTTTTAGTAATTATATATAATTAAAATATAATTAATTAAAATGATATCACAATATAATTAATTAATTATTTATATATTTTATCTTTTTTGTAATTAAATATAGCTAATTAAAATATATTAAAATTTGATATAAAATAAAAATTTAACAAATTTTTATTTCTCAATATTTTTAATAAACTAATCACTATTAATGATAATAGTAATCATTCATTTGTTCTAACCAACTATCATATTTATAATAATTATATCAATTTCTATTCTTCACTATATTTATTTCCATTTCTATTCTAATTATCCCATTTAAACCAACCGTAATTTAACTTTAACTTTGAAATTCATTATTATGAAATCTAATAACGGTCAACATGTACCAAAGTTGATGGTCCCAACCGTAATTACCCTAAGCTTCTCATCCCCGGAACCGGACCGGCCAAACAAACCCCAAGTATCGTCGGACATAAACAAACGCCCATTTCCTCTCCCGAACTTTCCTTCACTTGCTCGGCAAATAGCCCATATTTCTCTCTTTATTTATTTATATGATGAGATTGCCAAAATTAGGCGTTGTGTTCATGGTGATGTCCTTGGTGTGGATTCAACGTGGAGTAGCAGTTAAATCGCAGAAAACAGAGGAGGCCTACGTGACGTTGTTGTACGGAGATGAGTTTGTGTTGGGAGTAAGGGTTTTGGGGAAGTCGATTAGGGACACTGGATCCAACAAGGACATGGTTGTTTTGGTCTCTGATGGTGTCTCTCATTTCTCCATATCTCTTCTCCAGGTCTCTCGTCTCATTTTGTTTGTCTTTTTCTTGTTTTTTTTTTTTTGGAAAATGAAAATTCACTTCACAGCAAAAAAGAAAAATCATTTATGCAGGCTGATGGGTGGATAGTGGAGAAGATTAGCTTACTGGCAAACCCTAATCATGTTCGTCCGAAGAGGTTTTGGGGTGTTTACACCAAGCTTAAAATCTTTAACATGACCAACTACAGAAAAGGTTGTTATTTTCAACCTTGATGAAACAAATATTCCAAGGTTGTATGCACTTTTATATGACATGCTTGTATTCAAATGTTTAAGGTTGTTGTGTGCACTTTCGTTTCATCCTTGATGAAACACTGAGACTGGTCTTTTGGGCAGTTGTATATCTTGATGCAGATACTATCGTGGTCAAAAATATTGATGATCTTTTTAAATGCGGAAAATTCTGTGCTAACCTGAAGCATTCAGAAAGGTTGAACTCTGGAGTTATGGTAGTGGAGCCATCTCATGCTGTTTTCAATGACATGATGACCAAAGTTAACACATTGCATTCATACACTGGAGGTGAATTATTTCTTTGTGTGTGTGTAAGGAGGTGTCTTTACTTCTAATGTTTTTTCTGCTTTGAATGATTATTTGTCCAAGATACAAGTTGTCTTGTTGGAAAATAAATCATCGGTGTTTCACAATAAGACCTAGAACTGTTTTTGCTTGGCACTGAGTGTTGGATTTTTTTAACTGCTATACAAAATAGGTAAATAGCATAGAAATTAACTATCAAGGTTTAGTGGATCATTTGCATATAATGAAGTGATAAATAAATAAATAAATGAATTCTTGTCCTTGAGCCAGTAAACTTTATAGTTTTTTTTATTCTCTTCTGTCCTCTGTTTATACTAACAGGAGATCAGGGATTCCTGAATTCATATTACTCCGACTTCCCAAATGCACATTTATTTCAGCCTAATATACCCGATGAAGTGTTTCAATCTAGGACTGTTCCTGAAATGGAGCGACTATCTACACTTTATAATGCAGATGTTGGTCTTTATATGCTCGCCAACAAGGTAACATTTACATGCATGTATATATGAATATAGAACGTGTGACACTTTGCATGTCTCTTCTTATTATGTCTTATTTTCCTGAGAAGACCTAAATTTTGATTTTAGTTTCTATAGCTTCAGAATCCATAAGTTTGAAGGTGTTAATAGTGCCTCAACATTTGGAATTTCTGAAAAGTTAACAGAGGAGCATCCACAAGCCTTAATTAGTTTTATTCTGTTATCTTATTTATTTAAAATTTAGTAGTGTTTCCCTGTTTATTTTAGGAATGTGCACAACTCATTTTGTTTTCCACTACTTTTTTTGTTACTTTCCTGTTAAATCTAGTAATTGATGTTAAGGGTTTTCTATTAGAAGCTTGAACTTGTTTTTCTTATTATGAATATGATTTCTGTCAAGGCTAGTATAAAGAGGAGTTTGCTGAACCTACACAGCTGCTTTCTTGTTCATAATTTATTATCGAAGGAGGTTTCGCTGTAAACCCTAATTTTTCCAACCAGAATCAAACCTTATGTAGAGCTAATTTTTAAAACTTGCCACCCTAACCTTTACCTACATCAGATGTATATGAATATAACAAAAAAGTGGTTGTTATATGTGCACATTTGACACTCTGTATATCTGTTTGGGTATTTTCATTGGAATGAACTTCAACTTTGATTTTTGATTTTAGTTTCTGTATCTTTTTGAACCATAATATTTAAGGGTATAAACAGCATTTCAACAATCAGAACTAACTTGAGTTAGCAACTTGCTAGTTTGCATTAATTGGTTGCTCTTATTGTATTGTAGAGTGATAGCTAGTACTCTCTTTAATTTCTATGAGGCTGCTTTTGATTTAATGCTTGATGACTTCTAGTAGTTGATTAAATCTCTTGCTTTTGTTTGACTTCTATGTGCAGTGGATGGTAGATGAGAGTGAACTCCGTGTCATACACTACACCCTTGGACCTCTTAAACCTTGGGACTGGTGGACGTCTTGGCTTTTAAAGCCAGTTGATGTCTGGCAGGTACTTTACTAATTTAGATATGATTTCACAATTTTGTTGTCCTTAGAACCTACCGTTGTTTGGCTCTTTTTCCCTTTATCTTCTTCAATTATTTATACTTTTCTTTGACCCTTTTATATTTATTTTTTATTCTTTTTCTTGTTAATGGAAATTTGGTTTGGAGGTGGGTGGGGAATCTCTTGTGTCTGCAGTTTCATTTTCCTTTGGTATGCGGATAGTACAATGGTTTGCCATGTTAGTTCACTTTTGGCTAGAGTAGTGGCTGCTGTATGGGTGTCTGCTGTGTATCACCTCACAGGTTGGTCATAAGAGGAGTTATTGCAATTTCTGGGCATTGTTGGAAAGATGAAGTTCTATGTTATTGTTTTTATTGTTTTCATGCCTTTCAGTGGAAAGTTAGTTGATAAAAGATGTGAAATCACAGTGCTTTTCTTGATAATGCTCCAGAGAGTTAGGGAACAACTTGAGGAATCCCTTCCTGGAACTGGTGGTGGTGGAAATCGAAAGGATACATATCTCGTCATACTTCTATTCTTGTTGCCTTTATGTACTGTACTGTTTTGTTATCGTCATTCTTTGCTACAGGTTAGAAGACACTGTGTTCTTCCTCCATATTGAGAATGAGCTTATGAGTATATCATCATTTTGATATTAATACATTCCCTACTTTGCAGACACAGGCACTCTGCAGAAGTTCTCTTTGTGATCATTTCAGGCATCTTTACTACATAATCATATCCCATGGAGCAATTAATTATTCTGGCATTTCCTCGTCTTCTGCATTTAATCCCCCCCATAAAGTGAGTTCTCTCTTGTATTCCAGTTTGGTGGGCCTCGTTATTCATGCTGATGATGTTTGTTTAACTATGGCTATTTGGTATACTTATACATGAACCTTTTTTATTTTTTAACTCCTAAGCAGTTCTCTAATGCTGCACAGTCTAAGGTGCCAACATACTTGGGTGTAGTTTCCATATTTACTTGCTTTATGGCAGCTTTCCTGTCCCTTGCTTTTAGTCTTGCACTTGTGCCTCGTCAAGTGATGCCATGGACTGGCTTGCTTTTACTGTATGAGTGGACTTTCACGATGTTCTTTCTCTTATTTGGGGGTTTTCTTCATTTTACCCACTTATGGGGAAGGATGGTGGCAGCTCAAGCAGCATCAGTTTCCCCTCATCCCGAATCTCCTGATGATGACCCCACGAAAGGTATTTATCAGCCTTCTATCCCCCAAGTCTTTATATATAGAGATAGAAATTTAATTCATATTTTTCTCAGGTCATCAGCGGCAAGGATCTATTAGGGATTTCGGTACATGTCATTATTGGCTAGGGATGGCAGTTTTGGCTGTTTTTGCCCCATCTTTACCATGTATTTTTGGGATTACTGCTCTATTTGCAAGGTAATATGCTTGTCCAACTTTGTTTGCAAAGTTCTGATTGTCTCATTTTAAGCAGAGTTATTTATTCTTATTTGGTATATAGCTTCCTTGAGGGAGGGAAAATGAATAATGATATCTAATGTCTGTACAGGCTTGGTTTGATGGTTGTGGGAGCCCTAGCTTTAGCATCTTTCATGACATATGCTTCAGAGCACCTTGCAATCAGATCATTCTTGAAAGGATCTGAAGATAGAGATCCCGTACGGACCTGGAGCACATATTTTTTATGTTGACAGGAAGCTTATGAGGATGATGTAAGTATACTTTTAACGTGGATTTGTAAACTATTGGCAACTAATTATTCAAGTTTATTTGTTAGTATCAGATGAGAGAAATGCATCTAATCATTCCAATTAATTTGTATCAGGTGAGAGAAATGCCAGTTTGATTAAGTTTCGACATCGCCATTTGAGATTTTGAACTTCATTTTTTAAACTTAAGATTTAGACGTGTCCAGATCAGTTGCTTGTAATTTGTAATCTAACTTCTGGTGTCATAGTTCATATTGGAGTTATGCTCCATTTGAACATCATGCCTTCCTGCTTCTCTCTTAGCACACTTTAGAAAAGCCCTCACTAGTGGTGAGTCAAATTGTAGTTGTGCTGATATATCTATAGTCCAATGGTTAATAGATCATGTTTTTAAAGTTGATGTACGATTTGTTGTTGATGCCTTACTGAATACTTCCTAATTTCCGCCAATTGGACTGATATATAGTTTTAGATATTGATATGTCAATGGAATATCTGGCAAATTGAAATGTAGTTGGTTGACTGGATGTAACTAACATCTGAAAAAATTGAATTAGCGAGGTTTCTTGTTTAATAAGCCTTTTGGCATTAAAATGACACTAGAAGACATGTATGGTTGCCTAAAAGCAGTATGAAGGCATACCCAATAAAATCTATAAGTAAACAATAAGCGGATTATCTTGTTCAAATCCTAATGAATTAAATTGGTTTTGATACATATTCCCTACTTATACTCCTTTTTGTCAACGTTTTTATTCTCTCTTTTACTTTCATTTTTTGCTTCTACCATATTTTCGTTCCTTTAGTGAAGAGAATTACTTTTTTATTCATTTGCCTTTGTGGAAATAGTTACCCTTAGTGATGTTACGTGGTTCACCATTATATAGGTCTTAAAAGCTCCTTTGATGGACATGCTTATATATTCAATCATTTTATTAATTACTTCAATTTTCTAGTCTATCTGATGGTTTATTAAACTTCAGTTGCTTGATTCTTCACTCTATTTACATAATCGTTGATTCTTCACTCTTAATTTCAGGGACGGTTAATCTTTCTATCTTTGGTTAAGTCTGATATTTTAATTGTTGGAATATTGTTCCCAGGAGTGTTTGTTTGTTTATCTTGCATACTGGGTTAACATATTTCCTTTTGAATCAATGCAGCTTTCGCAGGTATCATGTTTGATTCTCTTCTTTGTATGCTTTCTATAACTGTGCTTAAATTGACAGTAAATCTTTTCATTTGCATGGAAGTTTCATAAAAGAGGGGAGCATTTAACCCATTTTCTTCAATAATCTGTTTCACAATGCATGCTTACAGTTTCAATTTGAGATTTCAAACACACAATCTGAACTTTTGGATCATAAATAGTACATCTTATACTTGAACGACATTAGATATTTCAACTTGTACATATAATCAGCCAGCCCAGGACTCATCTTACAGCTTCCTCTCGGCTGCTGTGCGTGATGGGCAGTGTTGTTAGTAACTGGGGACCAGCGGTGAAAATTTGAATCAAGCGACAGGTTCTTAAAAGACCAAATCGAAGAGTGACATATAAACCTTAACACGTCAGTGACAGACAACAAAAATTTGCTTTGTTTTGGGGCCAATCAGAGTCCCAGTTGTTGACTGACAAGACAATCCACCACCGAACCTGAAAATTTTTTCCAACTTTTGCCACCGCAGCATCTACCAAGTTTACAGGCCAAAACTGCATGTGGGACAACTAAATCATAGTATGATCTTTGTGTTGATGGCTGAATCTTTTTTCTTTTAATTTTGGGGACCTGTCAAATGATCTTATCCACCATCTTTGCTTGTCTTTGGTTCCTGGATGAGTCATTAGCCAATAGAAAATCGTCAGCTGATAGACTTGTGTCGTGCTTTCCCCTCTTTAGTTGCTTGTCATTTTCCATTGATGAAGACACCTAAAGTGACTAACCCTAGTAAATAATTGAATAATTGAATGGAAAAGGAGCCTATCAAAGGTGAAGTCTAGTGACTCATCATCTTTATCTTAAAAGCAAAGTTTCATTCACAAAACTATTTTTTAATCTCACAAAAGTTGCATAAAGGCTACAAGGACATTGCACCCTGTAATGCCCTTGGCTTTCAAATGGAGTGAAAGCTGCTTGTCAAGATTCTGTATTCCAGTGGAAGGGCCATGGTGATATCCTATACGTTTATAAAAATATTGAAACTATATTATTTTAGATATCTCCATGTTCAATAGAAAAGGAGCCTTTAGATCAAGCTAGATCCTCATAATACTACTTTATACCTTGTGTAAAAAGGTGCTGCCTTCTAAGTTATTTCTCAATCTCGTACTTGAGAGACATGAACTTTACTGAAAATTTCTACATCTTAGGTACCTATGAAGTGCATTACCACTCTAGAGAACATTTGACGCATTTTCACTTCCTCGTACATTTGGAACCGAATTCGTTTATCCGGTATTAATCGTCAACTACTTGCACATATGTGTAGTTCCCATACTTGAAGTGAAGTGATGATACAATAAGGCAAACTTTTTGACTCTTTATATCTTGCGCTCTAGCCTCAGTTCTCAGCTTTCAATAGCCTACTGGTCGAATGAACAATTTGTTTTAACGTCATGAAATGTAAGGATTTTATCGCAATTTGGATTCTGGTGGAGGAAGAGAAAAAGAC
Source organism: Erythroxylum platyclados (assembly GCA_027563515.1). Lineage (NCBI taxonomy): Eukaryota > Viridiplantae > Streptophyta > Magnoliopsida > Malpighiales > Erythroxylaceae > Erythroxylum > Erythroxylum platyclados. The sequence continues at coordinate 15,617,488 of JAOQMM010000003.1, read as the reverse complement.
CCATATCCTCATCTTTAACGCTGCACGGATATATGTAATACTAAAGCTTTTGAATTTGTTAGATTATGGACAGAATAGGCTAAAGCCAAGCTAATTAAGTTCTCAGTTATGTGTTGTTTAAGCTCTGAAACATTCATTTCCATCTCTAGAAATAAGCATCACTGGCTCCTACATCGTAATCACAAGCTCTAAATTGTTATATCTTTTTCCTATCTTTTTCTTCATTTAATTTAGTTTCTTTGTTTTAATTATCCAACAGCCAGCCACTTCACCTAAACGTTTCTTAAATACTGAAAAAGCAGGCAGGCTGGAAGTTGCAGTTCTACCCCTTTTTTTTTTTTTTTGGGAGGCAATTCCTGTGTAGGAAGAATATGCGTTCTTGACAGCTCATAAAACAAACGGCGCAAAGCAGCAAAGTTGATTGAATAAGAAAAGCCAAGCTCAGCTGTGGCACAACTACGTCTTGTTGATATCATAAATTTCTACTGAAAAGGATTCAAATAATACGTTTTCTCTTACAACTTTCAAGTGCTCAAAAGAAACTCAAGAAATGTAAAGAGACATTTCATTTGATTGCCCAGAAGAAAAACAAACCTACAAATATATTGATGAGAAGAATCCAATGTTCTATCTTTTTATTTTATTCTCAGTCTCTTCCATTTTCTTGTCAATCAAACTGATGACTACAAAGGAAAAACTCAAAAGAAAACGATGAAAATTAGAAGCCAAGTATTAGACTTGCCTAGAGGGGTCGCATTCCCTCAAGTCACCATCTTTTTCATGTATCATTAGTCCAAAACTCCATGGCAGATTCAGTACCTGCAATTAAGCTCTCCTGTAATCTTCCTCTCACCATCCTCAACCTTGTCAGTGACTCCATCTCCACTCCAACTGCCTAGTGGTCGACTAAGGTAAATTTGAAGCCAACGAGAGGAATAAAAAGAAGACGATATTGATTATAACAATGATGTGAAGAATAAGAAGAAGAAATTGTACCAAGAGAAGGAGACAGAAATGTGAACATTTCGGAGTTGTTGGTTAGCTATATACCTATGGAATGGATTTCTAGTTCTTTGTTAACAGGACGGATCATACAAGAACTAAAATGAATATATAATATCCATTTGAGGGCCTACATCACAGGTGTGTGTCTTATTAATATGCATGGAATATGTCCTTACAAGGAAGTAAACTATTCTGCCAGTTGGGAATCTAATAAGACGAATCATTGATAGGTCCGTTAAACAAAGATTAATTAATTAAAGTTTTAAAATAATATATTTGATTGAATGGAAAACATTGGTTTAAAAGTAGAATTTCTAAAAATTAGGTAACCAAAGCAATGATTTTTTTAAAATTTTTACGATATAAATTGCGGTCATATTTTAATTCTAAATAGATATGAGAATAGGTTGATTAAGGTTGGAGCCCTAACCAATATCTTTTTATTCAACCTAAAATTTAATCGGGCTTCACCGTTCAATTTGAATTCTATTTGAAGTAGGAATGACAATAGGCTGACCCAAAGGCCTAAATTTATGTATTTTTAATGTGCCGATTTATAAGTGAAATCAGGTTCAGACTAATCTGAGACCCAATTTTTTTAAGCAAAAGACCTCAGGTAGGTCAAGGCCTGGGTAGACTCAATTTAAAAAAAAAGGTGTTGTTTTACAATTTTAATTTTTAAAAATTATTTTAAAAAAATTAGTAAGACCGGCCATAAGTTGGCCTGTTGCCTTCTATAATTTGAAATTCAATAAGAATTAAATTATTCAGTTTAACTCTGAGCTAATCAAATTTAATAAAAAAGAAGTTAAAATATTTAAACTTAAAAAATTCCATCAACTTAAAAAATTAATTTTAGGATATTTCCGATTTAAATCAGGCTTTTTTGTACCACCCCTGTTCTAAGTTATGAATATGGAACTATGTTTAGCAAATTGAATAGTTCTACGAACTAGAAGTGGGATGAATGCAAATTAAGAAAATAGAAAACAGATGGGACAATAAAAGAACCATTTGAGGGGAAAAGGCATCTGAGATGTGTGAAAATAACAATTAAGAACCAATTTGAAATATAAAAATCAAAGTGGGACATGCATTTAATGTCCTACCTTTATTACAGACGAGTATTAGTGGCAAAGGCAATTATCACCCAATATTAAGTGCTAAGCTTTAACTAAGCCAAGAATGGTGACAATACATTTCTAAAATTAATACTTAATCAGGTTGTCTAATTTGTTTGGAAATGGAAAAGTACTGGTATGATAGAGAGCTTGACCAAGTCAATGGATGAGTCTTTTATTCAGCTTCAGAAATCCGTAAGAACTGTGTCTAAAGTGTAATGTGGTTCAATCACTTGTCTTTTCTCAAGGACCAAAGACGCATTTAGATTCTGATTAATTAGAAAGTGGGTAAGGCCTAATGGAGCATTTAGTTAGAAGTCAATAATAGAGTCATTGGATTGTCACAGATTTTATTAGCTTTAACAAACAAAGTGGAAGAATCTTTAGAAGTTTGGTACGCTCCTCAACTAATCCAACCTAAGTTATTCTCGAAGGATTAAAGAATTTCAGTTTAGCCTCTTATGTCCTTCGAGTGTATTTGACAATAAGTAATAGTCCTTAGCTATTTGCTGGTTGGAACATTTAAGGGATGATAGTGGCACGCCATATAAGGGAAGGTTGAACACGACTAGGGTTAGCAAAAAAAGCTCGGCCCAGCTCGGCCTGTGGCCCATTCTCAAAACCAAAATAACATCATTTTGATAATTATTTTTAAAAAATAATGTAGACGGCCCGAGCCAGCCCGACCCGCCCGCCGGTCAGCCCGTGAGCGGCCCGACCCACTGGCCGGCCACCTCCGGCCCGCGCTGGCCGGGCTCCATTGCCATGCCTAAACACGACTTGTCCAACATAGGTCAGACATGAAGTAATTATATTTTGGCAATTTGTCGTTGGCAGCTTTGCGAAAGCGTCACTTGAATGTACAAATTTTAATGCCATACAATAATTCTGGATAATTCAGGTGTCCCTTAGCTCTATGGTGGAGTAAGACTAACTCAGCACCAGTGATTTGAACAGAGGACCAACCGTTACCTTGTTTCAGACGGTTGGTTGGTTGTCCAATTCTTACAGTTATGGTGTAACTGTACCAAATAAGACAGCCCATCCACTTATAATTATCCCCGTTGCTTTATTATAATTTCTAATTAAAGAACTAATTTCAGTTTTGATTCATGCAATTAATCCCTTATTCAAGAATAATATTATTTATTTATGAATAAATTGGTTAAGGTTATTAACAAACTCTACTAATCTATTTCTCTATAGTTTTTTGTTAGCCAAAAGAAAAGTTTTTGGTTAATTCTTTTATTAACAAATATCTTTGAATAAGCTTTTATGATTTAATTTATTAACAATTTTTAGAAAGAGAAATAACACCAATTCTAATTGAAAAAATCGTAGGGGTGGTAGTTTCGCAAAATCTCCGATTTAGCCGCAGTTGATTCTAGCACAGGTAAAAATCAGAAATATTAAATGCAACAAAATAAATCAACACCGAGATTTGGTAACGCAGTTCGGCACTCCTTGCCTACGTCTGCGGGGCCCTCACCCAGCTTAA
>JAOQMM010000003.1:15534019-15545900 GCA_027563515.1 Erythroxylum platyclados | reverse complement strand
TTGCTTTACCCCATATAATGTCTTTTTTAGCTTACACTCTTTTCCTGTCACACTTTTAGATGTCATACACCCTGGTGGAAGCTCCATATAAATATGTTCAGACAATTCACCATTTAAGAAGGCATTTTTAACATCAAACTGATGCAGTGGTCAATCTAAATTGGCTGCTAGTGATAGCGATACTTTTACCTTATTGATTTTTGTCACAGGAGAAAATGTTTCTGTATAATCTACTTCATAGGTTTGTGTAGTACAACTAGAGCTCTGATAATGTCACCAGCACGAAATGATAGGTGCATATCCACTTTGTCAATCTCTGTTGCTCTTACATCTTGTTGCCTGTTTAAGATGAATTGTTTTGTTTTGTACACTATTAATTACCAGACAGGTACATAAGATGAGCTAGAAGACCAAAGTTAATAAATAAAACATGACTGTGTGATCCATTCCAATTGAGCAATTGTTATGTGAGTAACAAGATATTTTCAACCAAGTTCAGATTCTAATAATGTGCAAAGGACACTATGAATTCTAGAAGATTGAATCGGGCAACAAAAGGAAAGACAATTTTGTAGACAAATATACTTAGTTGTTCACTCTAACTGGGATCAAGGAACTTAAATATTCCTCAAAAAGACACTAGAAATCGTGTAAAGTTTAAGCAAATCCTTGAGTAATAACTCATATTCAGTCAACCAATTTACTGATCATAAATTCTACTCAAAAGCCTTCACATCCAAATTGATATGCCATCCAGTGTTGCACCTTGAATTTCATGCACTAAGTATATGCCTAGTCAACCCAAAAGGCAATAAGATGCTTCTCATTAAAATAATAGGATCCATCTACAATTGGAAGAACTAATCTTGCAGAGTCAAGGAACTCAATTTCTAGATCCGCAATACTACTCTTGAGTTAATCTATTCAATAGTGCATACCTAATTACTCCAGTGAACTTCTCTCGCACTGACTTTGGACCAACACACAAAATATCAGCTTGAGCCATTTTACTCATCACTTTAGTAACCTGTAAAGACACAAAAAGAAAAAAAAAATATCAGCTTAATTTCAAAGTTGAAAAATCCGGACAATCTCAAATATATGTTGGCAACTACAAAGGAACAGTTGCTATTGTCTGACACACAATTATTAAACATACATATCTCCAAAATAATTTCATTGCACCATTGTAACTATCAAAGATCAGGAAGCCACAAAATGATAGAAGGATGCCAGAGAAGCTTACCCGAGCAATGACAACAGAGCCAGGCTCAGGAACAGCACCACGTGCTTTATGTCCAGTTACTTCTACAGTTGGCCTCTGCAGTGATTGAAATTATTGTTTTCAAGACAATATAATCCCCCACTACACCTTTTAGTAAGGCATAAAGTTTAAAAAACTTGAGAAATGATATAAAAGCCGAATCTGTGAAAACAAAAGCCAACAACAACTGAAGGCCTCTTTGCACAAATGAAAATGGCTTCTTGATAATAAAATTTAAATGGCTGTGCAGGTAACATGAAGATATGAAACTTCCCAAAATCCTCAAAGCATTTAAGTTCATCTGAAAAGAACCTTACAAAACTTCCAGAAACTTTGATTAACTCAACAAAACTAACAATTTTACTTTCTGTTTGCCCTCCCCCACTTGCTATGGACAATCGGTGCACATGATAATAAATGTCACCAAATTTCAAGTTCACACCTTTATCTCACGCTCTCCCAAAAGGCCTACTTTTTATCACAAATACAATAAACCTTAAAATTGATAGCCCACTAAGAAAATGAGAAAGAAAATAAAAGAACTGAATTTCCCCAGGGCGTCCACAATAAAAAACCAAAAAAAGATTTTAAAGAAACAGTTAATAGTTCCGGGCACAACCAGATAAAGCTCCACAAAGAGCACAACTGAAACTCATAGAGCAAGTCAAAAGGGCTAAGAGTGTAGAAGAAGTACCTGGTCGGAAGAGTCGATGGGAGGAGAGACAGTACGGCGGAGACCTGTGAGGGAAGCAAAGACACAGAGGAGCCCGGAGTTGCGGTAATCAGCCACGTAAGTGCCCTTACCAGCTTTCACTTCATTAGCTTTCCCTAACAATTCTCCTGGGGTCACCATCTCCTCTTCATTGTGTACTTCTTCTCCCATGGTTTCCCTTTCTATGTGTTTACTGCTCAGTTGAGTCTGTTATGGTTGTGGTGGATTTGATTTCATAGGTCAACCAACTATATGTCTTGTTTAGGTTTATGGCAAAGTTACTTTCTTTTTGGATATATAATTCTTTAAAAAAGTATTTTTAGGGATTTCGTACAATGGTAAATTAGTTATTATATACATTTATGTGAAATTTTATTTTTTTTCATGAAAACAATCAAAATTAGATTCTTTATCAAATTACCAAAATATAAATAGTAAGTAACTCATCCTAATTCATTAAGAAGAAAACTCATTTGTTAGGATTGGGAAACCCTATCTCCCCTCGACGGATTGGAAAACTTGATTGAAGGATTCAAAATTGGAATTTAAAATTAAAAAAGGGATTGATAATTCCATTTTTTAAAATTATTTTTAATCTTACTAAACTATACAAAATGATATAATTATTTTTAGTTTTTAGAATGGAAGTAAAACATTTCAATCATAAACAAATTAATGTTTATATGGTTATTATTGTATTACAACTGAATAAAATCTAAGTTCTATATTTAAATGAAGAGAAAGTGATTTTGAACTTAATCTACAATAAGTTTCTGTTAAATAAACATAAGTTTTCTTATTTTTTGATGATATGGAGTTATTTAAATGAGCTAGAATATAATTTTGCTTAATATTTTTTCAAAAATTATTTGTTAAAATACTATTAATCAAAGGAAAAAGTCAAAATACTTTTCAATACTCATCCCTAATTCAAAAATTAATAGGAGAATGTGAAAGTATAGAATATAATTATTGGAAAATATTTTATCTATTCATTTATTAAATGGTTCTTTTATTCTTATATTTTATAATTATTTTGATTGACGTTTAATGTATGTGATTAATCTATTGATTGAAATAGTTAGTTATTAGATTAATTATTGAATACTTGAATGTTTAATCTCTTTAATTTCTGCAGTGACTAAAAATTTATAATTTATTGTGTTAGAAATTTTTAATTCCTAAGAAGAGCATTTAACTGGATTAAATACAATGAGAATCTTGTTGATCTTTCTTTTTCCAAATATATTATTTAGTTATAAATTTTGAATCGTATATAGAATTGTTAAGCAATAAAGGTTAATTCGATTATGTAGTTTTGATTAGTTAATCATAAGGAAAGTTAGGTATTTAACACCACAAGGAATATGTGATTGATGAAATAATCCTTTTTCTTTTCGATAATTAATTATAGTTCTAATGATGAATATTACCGTAAACTAAATTTTGTTTAATTGACAATTATTTTTTTATTATTTAACAAATTTTATTTAAATTTTCTTTATTACAAAAATTATATATGATCACAACTTCTATTTCGTTAATTATTTCTTACATAAGGTTAACAACTTAGAATACATCATAAAAATGATCTCTAATTTTCATACTACGTTTATTTTTATTGTTAAAATCTTAATTTTAATTTGAGTGCAAAACACTCCTCTTTATTAATTTAAATCTTTACATTTTCTAGATATATGATTATGAAATTAAATTCATCAAGATAAGTTTTAATAAAGGTATTATTTACCATCCATGACATGAACAAATATTATTTTATGATTAATTTATTAACGAGAATCTTTTAAAAATATAATAATTCCAAATTTTATGTAAATACTATGTTTGTATTTTTTATGGGTAACCTCTTGTAGGTACAATTGAATAGTAATGAGTCGTTTATTATCCATTTCCTTTATTTGATTCTCAATCAAAGTAACTATTATGCTAATCCACATCTATTTGAAAACCTTATACAAATCTCCAACTTTTACTTTATAAAACTACTTTACATAAAAAAAACTATAATAATCCACATATATTTGAAACCTTACACAAATCTCTAACTCTCACTTTATAAAACTAGTTTACATAAAATATAATTTAATGCACATGAAAGACGAACGTTACAGTATTTATAGGGAAAGTAAAAAAAAATGAAAAGGAAATTCTATCTCCAACTTCTGCAAATGTTGACATACAGAATATAATCATACGGCTACTTATGACCACAAAAAGCAGGGGTTATTGTTTCAGTTTCATATCAGGTGCCTACCAATTATTATTTCTCGGATGTTAATTAAGGAAGCAATAATAAGTTCTTATAGTTCTTCTTCATGAGGGGCCTCTCCTGGAATTTCCTGGTTACCTTAATTATCTGCGGCCTCATTATCCTCCTTCACCTAGCTCTAATTTATTTTTCTAAAGGAATAAGTCGATACACCAATTAACAAATAGTGTACCATTGACCTACTTCGGGTAAAGTCTCTTGGGGTCTTCTGTCGTCTGGCACCGAAGCCTCCCTCCCAAGGTCTCCTTCCTCCTTTGGCTAACAATGAAAAACAAATTTAGCACTGCAGATCGTCTATCCTTTATAGATATAAATAGATCTTGTCTCCTCTATTTAACACATGAAGAATCAAGGGACTACCTCTTCTTATGTTCGACGACTCATCTAGTTTGGGAACAGTTCAAGTCCTTCTCTAGCTGGGATATTTCAGAAACTTCACTATCTAGTATCATTCATTGGTTGACGACACACTCATCTATTCCAAAAGCTGTTCATATCCTTGCCATGGGACTTATGGTTCAGTCCATCTGGAAGGAAAGGAACTCGAGAAAGTTTGAGGCCACAAGCCAAACTACAGGAACGCTAATCGCTGGAACAATTCAAGACGTCAATGAACTCCTTATATTGCAGAACCACGCACCACCTGTTCACTAGATTCTTTGTCTAAACGTCCTATGTTGTGTACTTTTACTTTATCTCTGATTTTGCTTGCGCCTCTATTGTGTTGAAATCTAAAGGTATACCTTGGTCATCTATTAAGCTAAAACATCATTCTTTATTAATTAAAATTTCTCTTTTCAAAAAAAGAAAAAGTTCTTATAGTAAAATTCCACCTTGCAAAAGAACATAAACGAAACTAGTTAAAGGTTCTACATGCATTGACACTAGCTTAGAATTAAATCAAGGTACTTATGAATTGAAGAGAGAAAACGGTACTCAAAGCGTGTCAATTTAAACATTTGAAGCTAAAAGTTGTGGATCCAAAAAGTTGCTACTTCCACGCCGGTTTATGCTACAAATTTTTGTAATTATTTCGCTTGATACGTTTTCTAAACATTTTCTGAAAATTAACTTAAACAAAATTGGAAGTAGCATAACCATAATTACATAATTAAAGAATTGGGATGGTTAGGAAGACGATCATGGGCATTTAGGATTGTTCCCAGGACCGCCATAGTAGAAATGAGTGCCCCATTCATTGTTATAGGAGTTCTTGATATTATAACAGTTGGTGTTCTCGGCCAAGGTTGATATGTCTTGAGCTGAGCTCAGACTGTTGTCTGAGTCCACAATCTCTAAGTCCCGAAAGTAGCTAGCTTTACCGAACCCATCTTCAGCAAAATGGCCGGAGCCCATTTGGGTGGAGGTGTGGCGACCGTCGGCCCTGGAGTTGACCACTTCACCACCCCACTCCACCATGGTTGCATGGTCTGCTAAGTGTGTGAACAGTTCAGCTGGCCAATAGCCTACTAAATCATTATCACCAAACCTCATCCACCAATGTCCTAATTTCGGATCCTAATAAATCCATCAAGTGCATAATCAGTGTTGTGTTGTGTAATGGCTTTCGCTTTATATGACTAAATAAAGTAATGATGATGATATTAGTGGCTTTACCTTCCAAATCAGGATGGAAATGTCATACTGGTTGCCAGAGGAGGATGATACAGGAGAAATTGCAGCTCCAATGGCTATTCTACTGTTGGTTTGCACAAATCCAGAACACAGAAGATTGTAGCATCCTGTGGCTTGGTATGAATCACTCTATATAACACCAATGGGATAAAATGGCTAGTCAAGCAATCATTAATAAATAAAAAAATACAATCTCTAGTCCCTTATATACTCCGAAATGAAAGGATAACCAGAGGAGATCTCATTCAATCTTACTGTCCAGTAGGTAAACAATCTGGGCCTGCTGTCTCCATAAAGCTCCGGACTGACCTGACTAGTAGAATAGAAATTATTATTAATTAATGTAATTTACTGATAACAATTAATTCAGTGGTTTATAACTAATTCATTTGTAATTGTGGTGGGAACAAGTACCTGCCACCCAGCTTCTATGCTGTTGAGATCTGAACCGTCGAAAGATCCCGAAAGAATCCAGATCTGCGAGAGGCTGAACTCGTTGACCTCTGCGATTGATGGGTCCCACACGTTTATAGTTGCTTTCGCTCCGTACACCTCTCTTGTTCCGGTGTAGGCAATCGCATGCTACATGTTGTGTACACACAGTTTTAATGAAAAGTGTTTAATTGAAGAAGAAAGAGGAGGGGATTCTTCCATGTACCTCGTGACCGTTGGCGTTTACGACGTCGGGTGCATCGGAGCGTCTAAAGAAAGACATGGAATGGCGTTTCTTTCCAAAGTCAAACAAAGAATTGGCCCTCAACACATCATGCACTGTGCTACGCCGTAAAGGGATTGTACCCTTTGGACATCTGGTCCCATTTCTATGCCACAGCTGCCAAGCTCCTCCTCCATTGTTGATTCTCTCTTTTGACATTTTCGTGACTTTTGGCCTTTCCGATGGCTTTCTCTGAAGAAATGAAATGTCAAAACATGTATGCCCTTTTTCATGATTTAACCAATACCATCTAGGAAAAAAAAAAAGTAATGCAAACTAATTATACGCTTCGTTTACATGGATATAAGAACAAAAAGAACGTAACAACCTAATCACGAAACCAAAATGTTGATATGTACTTCACATGCATAGGTCAGTAAAACAACAGGAATGCTAGAATGGAAGGCAAATTTTCTTTCTTTGTGTTATGATATGTTTTGCATGTGAAAAAAGATAAGAGCATTTAAAAAAAAAACTTTTATTACCTGAATCTTGTGATTCTTCAAAAGGGGGTGATCTAGAGCTGGCTGTTTTCTTTTATGAACACAATCTATGATATCTCCATCTGGGCTCTGGCAGTGATCAAATTGCAAACAACCCAGAATAATATATAACAGATGCAAATACTTTTCATGTTAAAAGTAATTGGAGAGGATGAATAAGATATGCTGATGTACCTCTATGGTGATGACAGGAGGCTTGTTAATCTTTTCCAAGTGCCTTTGGATCCTTTCTAGTCTCAAGCTACTAACTCGTCTATAATCAGTGTAATTTAGAGTAGAGGCAAAAGCTAATCTCCCATGGAAGAGAAGGGTTAGAAGAAGAGGAAGGAGTAGAAATCTTCTCTTCCTTACTAAAAACGCCATGTTTCATCCAGTGCCAAGAAAGAAGGAAACTACTCAGGTAACCAGCACTCCATAACTAGCAAAAAATAGAACAGCTCAACAACAAATCTGACTTCTTAATTTTCTTGATATGCCCTCACCAGCTCCAAACACCCATACAAACAAGAAAATGACCTCTTTCTCAGTCTCTGTCACTGTCTCTCTCTGAAGTACTGTTTTAAATATGGTAAGAAGGAAGGTGGTTGAAGAGGGTTAATTAAACCTGCAAAAGAGGACCGCTTACCGCAGATTCACAATCAATATCATCATTACCGGCGTTGGATTCATATATTGGCGAAGAGAAGAAGAGTTGTATCTGATTCTTGTTTCTTTGGAATTGCACCCGAAGGCAAGTAGAGATAATATGACTTTGAAAGCACTACAACAACACAGACCTACCCAACTATATCAGAGAGCCACCTTTTATTGCATTCCTTCAATGTTTACATCTGCCAACATACAACTCCGCCATTAATATTTAGGGTTTTTCTTTTCTTTTCTTCTCTGTCTCTCCTCTCCTTTGTTTTTACCTTATTTCTCACTCCACGTAGCATTCAATTTGCATGTATTCTATGTTTTTGGCACATATCTTCTTCACCTAAAGACCGCGTTCCATAGATATATTGTACAAAAAAGCATCTTTTTATATGTGCTTCTTCACCTAAAGACTGCGTTCCATAGATATATTGTACAAAAAAGCCTCTTTTTCGTGATCTTTATTTCAAGAAGTGTCAATGTATTTTACGCTGTGTCCAACCCGAATTCGGTTGGCTGATTTGTAAATTAAGATGAAGCAATCATTAACCGAGAAAATGAAGTTTTTGAACTTCGAGATGATAGCTGAGATAACCACAATGAAAGAGAGAAAGTGAAGGCTGAAATTTCAAAGTACTGGGGAGGCTTCTATGCTGGCAATTTTTCTTTTTGCTGTTTTGGAGTATTGGGTTGCAAGCAATCACCTTGCTTTGTGCTTCAATGCACTCATATCCATGTGGGTCTGCAAATCTAGAAATAAATGTGGTTGTATGAGCTATGATTTGAAAAAACAATACAATAATAAATGAGGGTACGCAATAAAATATGAAATGAATTATTTGACTAAATTAGATGAGTAAAGCTTCTATTCTCGAATCTCGAATGCTTCATTTTTCTTGTCAGCACCTTTAGCTCCCCAACCTGGAATTCTGGTATTTTGACTGCAATTATTTAAATGTTCACTGAACGAACTTTTAGAAATTGTAGTTACTTTGTTTACTCACTAAATTCTCTACTTTAGGGTCTCAAAATATGCTTCATTGTTAATAAGCGTACAATATTAATAGGCAGGGCCTCTGGCATAGGCCAAAATGTATATCCAAGCACATCGATCCAGTTAAATTTCACTTCCAATTTAGTCAGACTTCCTTTCCCAACTCAAGTTTGCTATATGGTCTATAATTAGTTACAATTTTATTTTAAAATAACTCAAGATTTTTTATATGGCCTGCAATCAATTACAATTTTGTTTTAAAAGTGGGTCATATAAAGACATTCAAACCATTAGTTATACTTGTAATTCTATTATGTGTTTAGTTTATCCAACATATTTATTAGCTAGCTAGGTATAATTATTGTGTACGATTATTAGGACATCTTAATAATAGGAATTAAATGTTTGACTAAGTATTATCAATCAAGATGTTATCTTTCTTACCAACTTGCCAATACCAATTATCTTACCTTTTGTTGCAAATTGAGATGTATCATGAATCAAATATCTTGGACATCTACTATCTACGTACCGTTTGCTCCTCTTTCCCTAAGAAACATATAAAATAAGGTACTTAATGTGTTTTATGTATCCAAATGAAATTCGATACTTGTTGCTTAGTTTTTTTCCCTTCTTTTCAATCTATCTCATCGGAGGTTTTGCTTATTAAGTTTTATTTGAAGAAATAAAACCTATCAACATGTTCATGGTCACTACAAAAAGAACTTCTCATATAGTGCATCATATGTATGGTTTCCATGAGAATGAAACCTATGATTTTGATGTACAAATATATTTCTAGGTTTTTTTTTGAATATATGGATGGTGGAGAGATTTCTTTCATATATGATGGGAATTTTGCTCCCTTCTTGTGTAGTGAGTAGGCCTATAATATATGTATGAATGAGATATGCTCATTCAATTATTTTGATACCTATAAGGAGTGTGAATATATATGTCATGTCATTATGCTTGAAATGTGACAAATTTTGAGTGGGAGCTTGGTTCTTGCTCCTAAAGTGATGGAACTAAGTGAATGAGATGATTGTTGCATGCCTCTTTGTCAAATTGCATTATTGTTATGCCCATTATTTCCTTGACATTTTTTCTTGCCTTAATATTTGTTCTCTTTCCTTCTTCACATTTTCTAGCAACAGACTTTCACTTTCAATTTTAGTCAAACTTCCTTTTCTTTAAAACCTTTCAATATCGAGTTAGAATTTTTTATATAGCCTACAACTAATTACTTTTTTTTAAATCAGGTCAAATAAAAACATATAAACATTTATTATATTTTTAATTCTTTATGAGCTTGATCTCTTCAATAAATAAATTAATTATAGCATAATTATTGTGTACGATTATTAGGACACCTTAATGGTAAAGCTTAAATATTTAACTAATTAGTTTGTGTCTCCCTTGAGAGTAGCAACTCTTTTAAAGAATACAACCAAAGAGATCTTGAGGGTTTCTAAAGGGTCTAAGGGTAGTAAGATAGAGTCTTAGTGATTGAATGAAGATGTATAAGTAAAGGTTAAGATCAAGAAAGATGCTTATAAAGCTTTATTGGATAGCATCACAGAGGTAGAGAGAGTAGCTAATAAAGTAACGTACAAATTGGCTAAGAAAGAGGCAAAGAAGACAATCTTAGTAGCTAAAAGCAGAGCTTACCAGAAATTATACCAAATATTGGACACTAAAGATGGAAAAAATGACACTTTTATGTTGGCTAGAGTTAGGGAACAAAAAACAAGAGACTTAGATCAAGTTTGTTGTATAAGAGATGAATTTAGACGGGTGCTTGTGAATGAAAATGACTTCAAGAGAAGATAATAGAGGTACTTTTATGGCCTTTGTAATGAAGGCATAGATGACAACATCTCTTTAGGTTATCTTAGCATGTCTGAGAGGTTTCGTAAATTGACTTATTGTAGGCAGGTTATAAGGGAAAAAATTAAACAAGCTTTGAGGGAGATAAAGAGCAGAAAGATAATAGGGCCTAATGAGATACCTATAAAGGTGTGGAAGAGCTAGACGAAGAGGGTCTACTTAGATAGCCAAGCTTTTTAATGTTATCCTTAAGTTTGCAAAAATACTGGATGAGTGGAGACTTAATTTGTTAATTCCTCTATATAAAAACAAAGGGGACATCCAATATTGTAACAACTATAAAGGAATCAAACTACTTAGTCAAATCATGAAGTTTTGGGAGAAGGTAAATTAGAAGAAAGTGAGAAATGATGCTCCTATCTCAGAGAACCAGTTTGACTTCATGCTAGGAAGGTCCACGACAGAAGCTTTACATCTTCTAAAAAGTTTAATGAAATATTACAGGGAAAGACAGAGTAACCTACACTTGGTTTTTATTGATTTAAAAAAGGCATATGATAGGGTACCTAGGGAAATCATGTGGAGCTATAGAGAGGCTAAGGGAGTTCATTTGACCTATATTCGAGCTATTAAAGATATGTATTGTAAAACCCCAAAACTTTTTCCTATCATTGAATACAAATTGTTATGTTCAGTAAATAGTGATTTTGGGGACCAAATCTCGAAAAAAGAATTAAAATGTCCAGAATAGGTATAAGAGTCCAATGATACTGAAACGGATCCAAAATAGGTCCGATCAGATGACTTTTCGGAATTTTGAAAGTTTAGGACTAAAATGCCCTTTTTGGAAAATAATGGGTATTAATGATTTTAAACACATTCGAATTGTTTGTAAAAGTATCCAATCAATAAATATTGACCCGAATTAGAGTATTTCATGGTCAATTTGATGGTACGATGATTGCAGAATATTTTCAAAGTTTAATTCAGTTAGTTAATGAATTATATTCATTAAAGGCCAATTTGGTCTTTTTGCATGGTAATAGTGGAATGATGAGTCAATAAAAATGGCTAATGAGGGAATGCCATGTGGCATGCACTAAAGGAGTATAAAAAGACAAAACTCAAGGCAATTGCTTCATTTTCTTGAACATAATCGTGAGACCAAAATGAAAGGAGAAAATGATAGAAACCAAAGGTAACTTACGGCCAAGCTTGGGAGGAGCAAGGGTGCAGTTGTAGGTAAATCATAGATCGAACTGCCGAATCGGAAAAATTGGGTGCTATCGTATAGCTTTGTAC
>JAOQMM010000003.1:15498299-15508786 GCA_027563515.1 Erythroxylum platyclados | reverse complement strand
TGAATACTTATAAAAATTACCACTTGCAGAGCTAAACCGTCGCATCTGTCTTCTATATCATTCTTTTCTTCCCCGAGAAGGACCTCATATCAGTAAACCATTAAATAGCTTTACTGATACGTAGCATAACCTAAAATTTTGACCATGCATATTGAATGACTATGGATGCATATACTTAAGTATAACTGCATACCATTAATCAGGAAACGTGCATTAGATTGCATGCAACTACCTACCCTGTAGGTAAAGAAGACGAGAGCAAATGACATTAAATAGAGGAAACATCTGTGGGGACCCTCTAACGTAAATGTCATGGTATGACTGGTTCTGTCCTTTCTATCCATAAATAAAAAGGCTGGCTGGTCCACTGGCTCTTTTTCTTAAATGAATGCAGAATCAGAAGCGGTCCATATTTATAGCAGTCAAGTTTCCCTTTACATTTGCACAAAATTTTATCGTATATTGCACTATATCATCATCTAACTTTCTTGTCTAGTCTATTCTAGCATGTGTTGCCATTTTTATTATTGTGATAGGGTTTCGAAGAAAGAGGCTATAATACAATAGATAGATAACTCTTAGCCAATAGAATTCACGAATTCGTTCTAACATACCTATGCATGTTTTGGAATGCAGGATTTGTTACATCTAAGGTCGCGTGTTGTGGACAAGGACCTTATAATGGGATTGGACTTTGCACAATAGCCTCCAATCTGTGCCCTAACAGAGACATCTACGCTTTCTGGGATCCATTCCACCCATCTGAAAGGGCAAATAGGATCATCGTTCAACATATCATAACAGGCGACACCAAGTACATGAACCCCATGAATCTCAGCACCATCATGGAGCTGGACTCGAGGACTTAGAACCATCTATATATGGCTAGTTTATGAACAACCTTTGTTCTTCAGAACTGCATTCTAGCTCTAGTTAATTTTGGATTTTTCTGCTCAAGTTCGTCATAAAATCTTACAAATGTGACTGTGCATCGTCGTATCATATATTTTCATGTGTTGGCTGATGTGTTGTTAACCATCAGCTAGTCTTGCTTAATAATGGCAAGAAAATCGTTTCAATTGTTTAATTAAATTGGATGTTTCATGAGAAAAAGAAATGGATGTGACAAGATAATAGTTTCAGGTCAGTTGTGCTGGGTATCCTAATTAATTAATTATGTGTACAAGGCATGAAAGCCATATTTTGTTCTAAATCCACTAAGCGGTAGTGTACATGCAAGTTATATTAATTTATTAATATTTTGTTACATGTGATATATGATGCGGTTGATCTTTCTCAAAACTTGAAGTTTGACCGGAATAATGATTTAGGGTGCTTGCACTCGACTTTGAAGTAGTAGCATGAATAGAAAGACAATAGAGAAAAGCTCAATACAAATGGCTCCTTGCCTCTTTCTCACTTTCGAAGTGATTGAGCCCATCGAATCTCAGTACGCATAGAGACGAACGAACACATTCCTCTCCAGCCCATAACGAACCAAATTCAATGTGAATTCAAAAGGATGCATAAAAAATGTTTGGTTATATATAGGAAAATATTTTCAAACATTGGAAATCTATAATATCTAATGAAGACCTTTGAAAGAATTTATAAGCCCTCCATAAATAGAGGAGAAGAGATATGTTTCATAAAATTAATATACAACACAAGTGAGAAACACTTTAGAGAATGAAAAAAGCTCGAGAAAAAATCTCCAACTTCTCAAACTCGAGTATTTGAGTGATCCACTTCAAATTAGTGAGATATTAAGCATTGTAATACATCTTAAATAATGAGAGGACACTAAAACAACGTAGCCCTTTGGCTATGTATTTTTTTTGGGACAATTTCAAAATTGTAGCTAAAAATTAGCATTTGGTGGCGATTTAAAAAATCGTAACCAAAGGTCATGCCTTTTGCACCATTTTATGAAATCGTTGCTAAATGGCAAGCCTTTGGTGAATGGTAAGCCTTTGGCGATGATTTCTCAAAGCCTTTTGCGATGATTTACTATTTTCGTCGCCAAAGAGTAAGCCTTTGGCGATGATTTTATAATCGTCGCAAAAGGCATGACCTATTATCGCCAAATACTTAAATAACAAAATAACTCTCTTATTTATAATTATGAATTCACTAACTTTGAGCTAATCATTTTGTGACTAAACATCATATTGAAAAAAATCAAATTTAATATTATTGACAATGGTTCTAACTGTAAAAATAAATTTAGCTAACAAAAATGTCAAATCTTTTCAATAATTTATGAAACTATAAACTCAAAATTAATTAATATTACATAGATTTATACTTTTTATTTTTCTTTTTTAAATTATATGATTTGAAAATTTTATACGGTGTCACAAAATTTTTAAATAGTTTTAACATGAAGTTTGTAATATAATGATTTATGATTCATACACAAAAAAACACAAAATAATGATATATGGTAAGTAATATAATATAATGATATATTGTAAGTAATATAAGATTTTAATTAGAAGTTTAACAATTCTTACAAACAAAATAATAAATAAAGTTTCATGCCTATTCCATCGAAAAGAAAAATAAATTATTAATTTTCTACATTCCAAGTGACATGAGACTCGATAAATAAGGCAAATGAGTTCCCTATATTTGGATTCTCAATAAGGCTCCTTGCATATTCGAAGGCATCAACTGAAAAAAAAAACAAAGATCTTCCCCTAGGAGTTGGTTCATTGACACCCTCTTCTAACAACTTCTTGACTTTAACTAAACTAGCAGAAGATAGAGTGAATAATTTCCTAGATACAGTATGGATTACTTAATTAGATGAACCACATGTACCATGTGTTTCACCTAAGGAATAAACAGTATAAAACAATCACTTTAATTTTTTCATAATCCTTTGAAAAATTCAATCCTAAACACTTGAAAAGTTAAATCAAACAATATAAGGAACCCAAATTTGAATACATGCATGCCCAATTGAATGACTTCATCGTCATAATGAGCAAACATAGTTTTTGCAATCAATGACTGTTCCAAAACAACCAATTTTTCTAACCCTGTACAGAACATCAGGATATCGCCACCGCCTCCATTTTTATCTACGTTCTCTTGAATATTCGAGGAAGCTTTACATAACACATACTATATACAATCACACATTCATCTAATAGCTTCTTAATTGAAAATGAGATACAAATAATAAAGAAAGAGAGTTAATTCAAATGATACTAAAAAGCTTGAAGAAGAAGATCGATCATTGAAGGCAAGCAGTGATTAAACTTTAATGAGCAGATTTTGTTAGCTCAAGGTTTATTATTAATGATTTTGATGATAACTTTATAATATTTCAAAATTCAAATTGGATTTATTTCCTTGTATAGGCAATGATATAATTCTTAAAAGGAAATAAAATCATAGGATAATTGCTTTCTTTATTGCAGGAACCTTTTTTATGAACTTACCTAATTAGAAATAGTTCTATGACATCCGAAAGGATCTTACTAATTCGAATAAATTAGCTCCAGAAGTTTTGACAGAACATTTATCTTAACATCTTAATATCGAAGATTTCAACAGAGATGATATCGAAGATTAAGCAATGACTAGTTGAAGAAAATGTCTACTTAAGGAAGAGCCACTGCATTTGCGAAACACATACAGACTTGTGAAATACTTTAACAACATTAATATTCTTGAAAGTCATATCGATATCAAACTCTTTGTGCCTTAGAAGTGAAATCACTCTATTGACAGAGACTATTAAATCATTTATACATTTCTTGTTGAGAGCTTGTAGAGGTTTGTTAAACACTAAACCTCTACGAGTATGGAAGATTGAAGAACCTTGAAAAATATGTACTTGTGAGCTTAGAGAGGCTCATGAAAATTTACTACTTGGATTTTATAATGAAATACTGAAGTTGAATACTTGAGGACTAGACATAGGCTTCGTTATAAGCCGAACTAATATAAATTGATTGTGTCATTCTTTCTCTCTTCCTAAATTTTAAATTTCCACATTAGAAGTTTATGTTTTCAAGAGGCTCTTTTGATTTTACAATAGGCTCCTTCAATTTTTATATCGCAAGAGCCTCCTTTCGTTTTGAGCATTAACAGGCTCCTTTCTTTTTAAGCGCTAGCAGGCTCCTTTCGTTTTTAAACAATTAACATAATCATGTCGTTTTCAACATTAACAGGATCTTTTCAAAAGTTGATAGGACCCTTCTATTTATAGACTTATTTTGTTTAGGAGGATATTATCAATTTGAAAGTATCTTACAACTTTTTTTTTACACACAATTCACCCTCCTCTTGCATGTGTTTACTTTATCAAATTTGATGTGCATTGATTTGTTCTTCAAGAGGGAGAATTTTGTGAAATACCTCCCATCGGAGTTTATTTTCACCATCGAAAACTATCTGCCGCGTCGACATTTTGCGATGAATTTATATTAATAGTTTTATTCTGAAAATTCAATAGAAACAAAAACAAGTTATAGATATAATCAAGTTGTTACAGTAAGGTGGTAACTCCCTTCTTCCTTAATGCCCTAGCTTATATAATTGAAAACTTATAACTTGAGTTGTTCCTGGTGGAGAGCTCAAATTGTCTACTTTTCTCTCCATCACCATTATCTGTGTTGCTAATGCAGTTATGGCATCTATATGGATCCCAATAAACCCCTTTCTTGACTGCTACTAGAAATTGCTTATAGACAACTCTTTTATCAGCAATAGAGTAGCCTATGGAGTCTTATTATTTAATTTTCCTCCTATTATAGCTTTTATCATCTACCTTGTAATGTTCATTAGACCATTATAAAATTTATGGACTTGCATCTATATTGGAAGGCCATGGTGTGGGCTCTTCCTCAGTAGATTCTAGCATTTCTCACATGTCTCATATAATGTATCATTATCAAATTGTTGAAAAGTAATGATATTGCTCCTTATCATTGGTTTCTAAGATGGTTAAAACTATTTTTGCAATGAACTTCTCCACAAATCATTGTCAAAGTGTTGATTGATTCGTTCGATAATACTTTTAATGAATGCATTAATCAATCCCTCAGTGTGAATAGAAAAAGCCTTAGCTTAATGGCATCTTTTATCACCCAATTAATCTTGAATATGTCATATGTCTCCAAGAATTTGACGATGTTATTAGGATCCTTATTAGGTAACCAATCAAATTGTATATTATGTTGAAAAATCTTAATCATATTGAGCTTAATCTCAAAATAATGAGTATTTATCTCCAACTATGTGAATGTTTGAATGTAATTCCATAAGAGACAGTTTGGCATAATCCATCATAGTTCTTCTTTATTCTTCCATCCTTTCATGTTGTAATTATATTGTATATTTAAGTTCTTACTTAGTACACTCTCTTCAATCTCAACACAAACTTCAATTAAGTTCTGGATCTTTTTTAAGAAATACAAATTGTCGACTACTTTTCATACATTACAATTACGCCTAAAATTATAATAAATAAAAAATAAGATCATATCATATAATATATAAAAAATAAACATGAATAAAATAAGAAACTCACAACACAAGACTAGAAAATAGTAAATAGGTCCTACAACAAGTTGCCTCCTCAATAATAATGCCAAAAACTTAGTAAGTGCATAATTGATATATATTATTAATGCTATCAAGGTTTTCTCAATTATAAATCTATCACTCACTAACTTAGGCAAGTGTATCTTTCATTAGTAAGTAATATAATGGTAAGTAGGGTATCAATATTATGAGAAAGCAGTTTGGGTAGAAAATTCTAACACTATTAACTAGTCTAAGGGTAAAAAATAAAAAAGATAGTCTTTATAATTTTTACAATAAGGAAACATAAAATAAAACAAAACCTAATATATCATCTATAGCTAGGAAATAAATGTTAAGACAATTAATCAAAAAAGAATGCAATCAAATAGCTATTTTAAGATTAATCATTCCTTTAAAAGTAATTTTACTCTAAGATTTAATTTACCTAGACTATATATTCTCTAAAATGACAAGACTTCCTAAATACTGAAATTATGTTCTCTCAAACAAAACTCACTTAAAATTTGATTGGTTAATATGTACCTCTTTCTATGCTAACATCCTTTTAAATGTGTGACACTATAAAATATCATAAAGTTACTCTACTATTAGGAGCATCATGTAGGTTTCTTTCGAGCACCCTGTTTAACCCACCTTAACTAAGCAACTCATAATTAGGCTCTCTCAAGTCATATAAAATTAGATGTAGATGACAACATAGATAAATCAGCCATAAAAAAATAACAAAGGTAGTTCTTTGAAATATATTCCATTTCATAAATCAATTCATACAAAAATAACTAATAGGGTATTTCCTATCTAAATATAGAAAAAGTATCTTACCACTAAGCATGTTCAAAATAATTAAATCAAAAGAAAAAATAGAGAAATAATAATAGAAGTAAATATAGATGAACTATCTAAATTTGTTGATAGCTTAATCCACTTAGATGATGTCTAGATCTTGATTATCTAGTTTAAAATATTTTCTAAAGGGTGTAGAAGCCTTTTTAATAACTAAGCTAAGCTTTTGGGGAGGAAAGGATGTCTCTTCGAAATGATTCTCTAAAAGATGACTAAAGTCTCCATCCTATCTTAAAAATTAGCGTTTTTGCCCTTATATATTTTGTTATACTATTACAATTGTGGCCTAGATTACAGGCTTCACTGGGTGTTTAAGTGATAAATATAGCCTCTAGAATAGTCTTATCTCTAAATTGTCGATCTTACCATTTTTATTAAATGAATATGCAGCATCTGACACGGTCATGTCTCAACCGTGGATTACGTTATTTTCTTGATAATTTGCACATGATCTTTTACATGATTATGGGACTTTCTACATTTGATCCTTCTAGGAGAGTAATTGGCATAAGGCATGGGCTAAATCATGTTCCTCTAAAAATTGTGAATTTCTTTATATCTTTGCTTGGAACTATCTTCAATTCTTGAATAATATTATCTTAATATTTAATTTGCAGAATTATATAAACATAGTAAAAATAAAGTAAAACAAGGTAATATATCATTAAAATCAAGCAAAATACTTAATGAAATATATGTATAATTTATGCATATCATATGTATAACTTCTCGAAACTCTAGATTTTGTTAGTTGACGTTTTTCTAAATCTAATATTTCAAGACACTTTAAGTGTACCATTTGGCATTTTGCAAGTATGATGTTATGAGACTTTTTGAATATGTCATTTAAAGACTCTTTGTAGGTTTGATGTTTTGAAATTCTTTGAAACAATTGTTTAGCAATCGGCTCAAATCATTTTTTTATTTCTAACTTTAGGTTGGGCTTAGACCGGGTCAAGCCCAAATGATCATATGTAAAACCACTTTATTTTGTTATTTTTAAATTAAAGTAATTGATTTATAATTTAAATAATTAAAAAGAAAAATAGAAAAATTTTGACATTAGGGCATAAATCCTAACCTAATGCCACCTCTATTGACAACCAAAGATTTTGAAATGTATATTTGTGTACACTTGAAACCAAACTTTATCAATAGAAAACAAGTGATTTACAATTTTAAGAACTGTAAATTCTGAAGGGATGGTCATTCTATGTTCTAGGGACTTCTGAGTCATCCAAACTTTCAAGTATGTATATCTAACTTTAGAGCTAGCTTTTCTCTGGCTCCTAGTCTACCAGTTATGTCAATTCTCCTTAATACGAGTTAAACCTTTTCTATAATTTATTGTACGACTCTTTTTCTTCTTTCCTGCATTTATTGTTTATCGATCAAATTAGTGAGAGACAGAAAGAGAAAAATTAATAACTCAATGAGATAAACAAATAAGTGAAAAGTGACCACAATTTTTAGAATAATAATTTCTTTTATAATATTTTAAATTTGGAGATTATGATGTTTATCTCAATCTTTTGTAATGCTTGGAGACTTTCAACTTAACGGCCTCCTTGTTAGGCTTCGACTTTGGGACACTTTTTCAGACGCTACACTTAGTAAGTAAAGACATTAAGTTTTCTTGTCCTTTACAATCGTCATTCTTTAAAAGCACCTCAAAAGCAGGTCTAAAGCAGCGGTTGAAATTAATTTGACGAACCCTTCAGCTTGTAAAAGTTGTTGAACTGTTTGTGCAACAATATCAATTGGGTTGCAACAGAAGTATTCGCTACTGTTAGTAGAGTAGTTGGCGCATAGCTGGTTATTTATTGTTCTACTTCTATGGTCACGTCTATGCACTTTTGGGTGAGAGTTACGAAAGTATTTAATAATGGCCCCATAGGTTAATTCTTCTTTTCTTCTTCCCTTAAGAACACGCTCGGATTATAAGCAATTTGTAAATAGGAAGCAAATATCTTCACGTGGTCTCATCCAAACTTCATACCTCAATCCATATCTCCATCTGGATTTGAACTGACTTCTGTAAAATGTAACGCTTAAAGCGGAAATAATAAACAAAATGTCTTCTGCAGTTGTTACATTACTTTGAAAACGCATTGCTAAGAATCAACTCCGATCGCCATCCTTATCATTTTTCTGCTAGATAGTTATTATATTTCCTGAATTATGAAAAAGATTAATTATGTCACATTATGGTGCAAATTACCACTACTTACTTCTTCTCTTTGAATATCAATCTTTGTCTCTTTAACTAGAGGTGAGAACAGACCTCACCAAATTATTATTTACGTATATGTGTGTGTGTGTGTGTTCCTTACCAATTCAATTATATCGCATGATATGAGGTAAACATGTAGTTGTTTATTAAAACTTCTCTCTTTCAAATAAATATGCCGATCCACAAAATTTGTGTATCGTATCAAATTTACATTTTATGGATCTCGTTAGGCACCAGTTCTTCTGATTCAATAACCCTATTTCACGTCTAATATGACATTGTTTTGTAAGTTTTGTACATAATATGATATAGTTTTTACTACAAAATAACATCGTATTGAGCGCAGAATAGGGTTGGAATAGAATAATAAAAACAGTGAATTTAAACCCCCTTGTTAGAAAATGCTGGTAATGTTCGAATTGATTTTATTCACATTAACGAGTCATTCTTGAAGAGGTGGATTGGTGCACAATAATGATTAATTAAAGCATTCGTGAAAATGTTATTGGTTTGACAATGCTTTGGTCGAGCAAATCAGGTAGCCTATGCACATGACTTGTAACTACACCACCATCAAATTCAATGAAGATTGGGTGGGTCAACGTAATAGGCATTAAATCTAATCAATAAATCTCTCCTAACTTAGAAATTTTGACATAGAATATGAGAATTCAAGAAATAAATATCTTCTCTTTTGAGTTCTCTTCGTGTCATTTCATAATCATGCATCCTTTTTTATATCCTTAAAGTGAAGACATGTACCGTGATCTAAGACCTATGAGAAAAGAGTAGCGGAGTAGCCTGGTAGATTTTGTCAGTAATTATTGCCAAGCTTGCGATGATGATATTTGAAAAGTCCAAATAACTGATACTCTGTGTCAATCATAATATGCAGAAGCGTCAAATAACTGATCTTTTAAAAATTCCAAATGGATAATTGATTTTAAAACTTGATGCCAGATCAAAATTTAGTACATCAGAGAGCAGGTTAAAATCCTGTTCGGCTATGTTGATTCATACCAAGTGTCTATAATGCAGGATTGGCAAGGCACTACCGAATATAGCAAGCAGAAAAGGCAAGTTAATGTCTAAATGGATTCGTAGATATTGGCTGGACTATATGCAGAAATGATCAATGTCATGTGCTTCATGAATACTTCTTTATATGATAGAAAAAGGATGGTTAACCATGTTGAACACTCAAATAGATTTTTACAAAATCCTGTCTTTTCAAGGAGTTGGATAAAAGACAATATAAGGAACTGTGGGTGGTACAATTATTTTCTTGGCTAAGTACTTCTGGTCATTTACATTTTCCGGGAAAGATATGAGTTCAACTTGATTAGAAACCTTAAATTCATGACTCCACAATTATTAGCAGACAAGTAATTTTCTTGAACTGAACAAACTGCATTTTGTATTACAATCCTGCATATGCAAACTTTCTACCCGAAATAAAAACAGGTTTCTAAATGAATGGATGTAAGTGGAGATCTTATAAGATTCCATACACAACCAACTGTACTGCAATGCTTTTGTTTTGGTGGACCTCATGTTCTTCCTACATTGACAAGAACAACTACCTATATAAAGTCCTTTAGCAATCGTAAACCTGTGACCAAACATTGTGCTTACTTGAACAGATCAGTCCAGTTCTAATATGGCTAATTCAAAAACTTTTTTGGTCTTGGCTTTTATCATGATGATGGCAACTATTATGCCCCTGATAGAGGCCAGGGCTTTCTTTGTTTTTGGAGATTCACTGGTTGATAATGGCAACAACAATTACCTAGCCACGACTGCCCGAGCCGACAGCCCGCCTTACGGCATTGATTACCCAACTCAT
>JAOQMM010000003.1:15457577-15475934 GCA_027563515.1 Erythroxylum platyclados | reverse complement strand
AAATATATATATTTTAAAAACATTTTTAAATTTAATTATATTTAGTAATAATTATTAAATTAACTTAAGTTATTTATAATTTTATGATGATTAAATTGTTTTTTGCATATTAATTTTAGTTATTATTTATATGTGAAATATATGAAAATTAATGTTAATAAAAATACATAAATTGTTGTTATTTTAAATTTTTATTAGTATGATTTTTGAAGATAGGTTAACGTAAAATTATAAAGTATACAGTACAATATACTAATAGACTATTTTGTAATTTTAAAAAAATTCAGGAACTATTTTATAAATTTAAAAATTACTCGAAACGGTACCTGATATTAACCGAAATCGGTATAATACCGTACCAGAACTCAATCCAGTACCAATACCAGTGCAGTATTCGTAACATTGCTTAATAGTGTAACAAAGAAGAATAATTAAAACAAAACATAAAATCATCATAATTTTATTTACAAAGTATATTTATGTTATCTATAAGATAAAAATATTTTTAATTAATTATATTATAAATATACAACTAACCCATTGTGTAAGACATAAACTAAGACTTTACATAAATTTATATCTAAAATCTCATCGTCTTAACTATTTAATTAGTTATTGATAAATTTTGTCTATGAATTTTATAATAAAAATAGTTCATGCATCTAATTTTGTTAGTGAGAACAAACCGCTTATGCGTAATAATTAGATGAAATTTCAAAAAACAAAGAAATTCATAGGCACGTGTGAGCTCACGTGAGCATCACATTAGTAATTATCTGGGTAACCAGTCTACTTTCGCTTCTCTTATCCAAGAATAGAAATGTACTTACTCTTTTCCTCCTCCTCTCGTCTCCTCTTCAACCCTAACTCTTCCTACTCCTCTTTCTTCTCCTCCTCCTCCTCCAGCGCCGTAGCTAGCGCCGCCACTCTTTCGACAAAAAAGAAGTCCAGAAGAAGAAAACAGCTTCTTCAACGGAAGAAGCCCGATGATGACTCCATCTCAGCTCTTGAGAAAAGCCTCCGCTTTAGCTTCATGGAGGAACTCATGGAGCGAGCCAGAAATCGAGATTCCGAAGGTGTGTCCGAGGTTATGTACGATATGATCGCTGCCGGACTGACCCCTGGTCCTCGCTCCTTCCATGGCCTTGTGGTCGCTCACGCTCTTGCCGGTGATCATGAAGGCGCGGTATGACTCCATCTATTTTGTTTTAGCATTTTAAGAAAACGTTCAACGCTCTTAAAGCAATGTATGTATTGCTGTATGTGCGCATACAGATGCAGTCGTTGAGAAGAGAGTTGAGTGCAGGTCTTAGGCCTCTCCACGAGACGTTCATTGCACTAATTCGCTTGTTTGGATCCAAAGGCCATGCCATTAGAGGTTTCGAGATTCTCGCTGCAATGGAGAAGTTGAATTACGATATCCGCCAAGCTTGGATTGTCCTTGTTGGTAACCAAAAAACAATGAGCTGGACTTTTTCCTAAGTTTCTGATTGGTAAAAATAATAAAACTTGGTTGATATAGTCTGTCTATTGTTGTACAACTTGCCTCAGAGGTGCTTGTTAAGCAAAATTACTTGGAGGATGCAAATAATGTGTTCTTGAAGGGTGCTAAAGGCGGGCTGAGGGCTACTGATGAACTTTATGATCTTTTAATTGAGGTGGACTGCAAAGTCGGAGATCATTCCAATGCACTTGAAATTGCTTATGAAATGGAAGCAGCCGGCCGTATGGCTACAACCTTTCATTTCAACTGTCTTCTTAGTGTGCAGGTGAGCCGTAAAACTTCGTTACATGGCATTGTAACTCATCTTTGCTGTTCCTTGAACCTGCAAATTCATGGCTGGTTTGTATCTCTATATGAAAATCTAACATGTGACTTCAACTGCTGCATATAGATGCTATTACGAGTACTACATCTTGCCCGCATTGTTTGTAGCTGCTTCTTTTATAGATTTGCGTAGTTTTGCTCTTGTGATTCCTACATCAAACTCACTTTATATTTCTTTATTTAGGCTACTTGCGGAATACCTGAAATAGCTTTTGCTACATTTGAGAACATGGAATATGGAGGAGAAGGTTCAACACTCATAAACTCTGGTTCTTTGTGGGATTAGGTTATTCCTTTTTAGCTCATTGCATAGCTTCTCTGAAGAAACTATTTCCTTTGTGGAATTGTGATAGCTTCTATGAAGCAGCCTAAGTAGGTCTACAGTTGAGGCTTGCCTTGTGGATGTTGAACTTATTGTAGTATCTATTCTAAAAATGATTCATATGATCTAAAAGATGGCAGGCCCAAACATAATGAAGTTTTCCAGTGCCATGGGGAATGACACGAGCCTCATCAATTAGTTGTTTGCTTGTACTTATATTTTCCTGAAATCCTTTTATGGTGGTTACTTAAATCATTATGCTAATTTATGAGAAGTTCATCATCCTGGTTTGTGAAACAGTAATCTAAATGTCTAATAGGTTGCTGTAACAGTGTCCGACTCAGCCAAACATTATGAGCTGCTTACTGCTTATCAATTACAAATTCAGTAATTTGCTACAGTGGTTTTATGATTGTTGAATCTGAAACACTTTTTGTTGTATTCATTATTTGGAAGTTTCTTTGATTCTGAAAACTGTTTTTGCATGGCAGACTATATGAAACCCAATACTGAGACATATAACTGGGTCATCCAAGCTTATACAAGAGCTGAATCCTACGACAGGTAGATTTTCTCACGCATCAACAAATGGCCATGTCTGTACCTATATTATTCCGTCATCTTATGAACAATGCTGGCATTTCATGTTCTGTAAGCCAATTTCATTTTTTTTCTTTAGGTTTTGTTCTTGATATTGACTTGCATTCTCCATCTTGAGGTATAATTCCTATTGAGCTATTAACCAAATTCAATGCTTTAGATTCTTGTTCACTTGTTTTCTCTTCTTGGCATTATAGTTTAGCTTATCCTAAGATTTGTAGAAGAGACTGTTGGTTGGAGGTTTGGTTAATTTTAACTTTTCTGTAGTCTCAATTGGGATTTATTTAGATTCATGATCTTGTGATGTTGACATGAAATGTAGGGTGCAAGATGTTGCTGAGTTGCTTGGGATGATGGTTGAAGATCACAAACGATTGCAGCCCGATGTTAGAACTTACGCGTAAGTTGGAATTCCTTGAAAATAGTAGAAAATCTCAAACAAATTTTATTTATGAAGTTTGTCAAGTTTTATACTAAACTTAGCAATTGATTATTTGGTACATTTAATGTCCTAGTATAAAACAATTTCTCAATCAAGGAAAATTGTTCATTTGATGTATTGACATTTTTGCTAAGATATATGTTGTGGGAAAATCATTAAATTCAAAAGCTTAAGTTATTGGCAGGCCTTAGAGATTGGGTTATATATTAACGTTAAAATATGCAATAGTTATTGTCTCATTGTTGGTATCTTATGATGCGCATTATGTGTTTGAAATAGTTGAAAGTTGGATAAATGGCATTTGATCACTTCTTGAGTTCTTTCAAGTGTATTACTTCGTAGGGTAGGAAAGGAAAAACCTGTGATTAAGCATTACAATTTTTTTACTATGTTGCTACAGTGTATCTGTGATGACTTTGAGTTGCATGTAGTTTATTACATATTGTAAGGATTGTGTAATTTTTAGAATATCTTAAGGCTTGATTATGAAGATCTTATTACCCAACTAGTTGTTGATTAGCTAGTATATATTTGTAGCTATACTCTTATGAATACAAAAATATTTTGCTCTATAGTTTACATTGTATTAGAGCCAATCTTAGCTATTTGATTCATTTTAACTTCCATTTTACCCATTGATAGAGGTGGGGTCTGCTTTTTCTTCTTCTGCTTTAGTTTTGTCGAGTGAGTGTAAGTTTAAAATTTTTTGGGTCATCCGTTCCAAGTGACCATTCAATCTCCTTGTCGGCACAACTAGGAACATTGGCAGCCAACCAGCCTCTTCTCGAAGACTAATTATTGAAAGCCCTGTGTGTAAAACCTCATGCGTCTCTTGAAGATCTATCTCCTCACCCACTTGTTGGCACGTGGTTGTGCGTGCCACGGAGCTGCGCCTACAATCAACTTCTTTGTAATTGCCTCTCCCTTCCGCTACTCCTGTTTGTTTACTTTTCTCAACACCTTGACAGGCACGGCTGTTCTTGAACTATGTTTGAATCTTTATGTTTACCTCTGTTTGATCTTGCCTCCTTTTTAATTTGAGATTTTTAGTTGGTCTTGCTTTGTTTTGACTGTTTTGTCTCTATATGAATGATGAACAAAAAAATTTGGCTGTGATTGATGTCATTAATGTGATATGTAAGATCACAGAATATAAGTTGACTTGTCTCATCAATTATATGGATTGGTGTAAGACAATTCGAATTTACCTACGGAGCATTTCTAAAGACCACCTCACTGATGATGCACCATCAAACCATAATTGCAAGGAATATCTGCAAGATGAGCTCAATTATTCTTACAAATTAGAATTTTATTGACAACAAGGACGACAATTTGATTAACCATTGTATGTCAAAGAATTTGATGGAATTCTTAGAATTTTCGTATTCTGAAAAAGGAAACTTCCTATATTTTTGAAGTGTGTAAGGGTTTTTATCATGTTGAACAATAAGATCAGTCTCTTCCACGCATATTTTATGAATTTCAAAAAGACCTGTGAAGAATTTAATTTATGGCTATCTTTTAGTCCTTATGCCAAAGTTCAGAAAGCTCAGCGGGAGTAAATGTCAGTAATGATCTTTTTGGATGATCTTAACTCTTAGTTTGAGATTGCTAAGTCTCAAATTCTCTCAAGATCTTTACTCGTATACTTCACATAGATGTCAATGCATTTATAATACTCAAGATTCTTGGTGCTTTTGTTGGTTGAAATAATGAATTTGGCACTAGGAAGTCATCTCATATGAATAATAATATCTGAGAGACATACAATTGGGGTAATAGGAATTAGGATGCATGAATTATTTGTCAATACTGTCATGAGTTAGTTCATAGCAGATGCATGTGTTGGAAGCTACATAATTAAACTCATAAATCTCAGTTTGCATGTTGTAGCTACTATTACACCTAGCCCATCCACTAAGAAGACAATTATAGTTTTTGCAGATGAATATGCTAAATTTACCTAGTACCAAGAAGTTTTAAAAAGTTTATTTCACCTTATCATTGCTATTGCTAACACATGTGTCTTTCCTCCTCCTCGCGATAGGTTATTGACTCCAATGTTTCAAATCACATGATAAGTAATTCTAATCTTTTTCTACATTCCAGAGACACTCATCTGCCTCTTATATTACTTTAGTTGATAGATCTACTTTCTTTATTATTGGTTCTAGCGCTGTTAATCCTAGTCCATTACTTCCTTATCCTCTATTTTGAACCTACTTGGCTCCTTTACTACTATTATAGGTCAAGGAGCAATTCCTTTAGTTACTAACCTTCTTCTGAAAATTGTGCTACATGTTCCCAAATTGTCTACCAATCTCTTATCCACTAAAAGGATTACAAACGAATTGAACTTTCTTGCAATTTTTTACGCCACTTTTGTAATTTAGGATGGGGTTATGGAAAAGATGCTTGGGCTTGCAAAGGAAAGAGATTCTACAATAGCATTCTTCTAGAAGGGTAGTCTTCATTCCAACCCTATATGATCCAGAATGCAATTTTTCAACAATCTTCATGTGTTGACACACCATTTCAAAACTGTGTAGCTGAAAGAAAAAATTTACATCTCAAAATCAACAGAGCACTCTTATTTCAAATCCATGTTCTCAGACAATTTTGGGTTGATGCAGTCTCCACGCCTTCTTTTTTGATCAACCACATACTTTCATTTGTTCTTTGTGGTGAGATTACTTATAATATTCTTTTTTCTACCTGTTGTTCATTATTACGCCATAAATATTTGGTATTACTTGTTTTATTCGTGATATGCATGCTCAAGTCACTAAATTAGATCCCAAATCTTAAAAATGTATTCTCCTGGGCTACTCTTGTCTACATAATGGGTATCAGTGCTACTATCCTAATCTTAACAATGTTTTTTGTCAACTAATTTTACTTTTTTGAACACGTTCCTTTCTTTCATATTTCTATTTCTGACAAGGAGGATGATGATTTGTTAGTTTATAAGATCTTATATCAGACCACTAATGTAACCCTACACATGATATTCATATGCGACTACAACTGCCTATTCACATGGTCTATTATAGATGATAGATCTTCTTGGTACAAGTCTGGTACCTGTCCCTTATTTGATATCAGATCCAATATTTGATGATCCTGATCTCTCAATTATTCTTCGTAAAGGTAGACCTTAGTGTACTTATCCTATTAATTATTTTGCTTCTTATGGTCATTTGTCTTTGTCTTCTTGTTCTTTTGTTGCCTCGCTTGATTCTTTGACTCCCCCAAAAATTGTTTGTAGTCAAATCAATCCTGATTTATCCATGCTTGACTTAAAACGTGACTTGTGACAAAAGGCTATGCTCAAACTTATGGTGTGAATTATTTTGATACGTTCTCTTTTGTTGCAAAATTGACCTCTATTCATTTATTAATTTCTATGAAAACTACTCATGATTAGCTTGTTATCTATGACAACTACTCATGATTAGCTTGTACATCAGTTAGACATCAAAATGCCTTCGTACATGGTGACCTTCAAGGGGAAGTGTACCATTTGAGTTTGTTGCATAGTGGGAGTATGGGGAAGTTTATCATCTTTGAAAGTCCTTGTATGATCTAAAACATAGTACCTGTACTTAATTTAAAAAGTTAAGTTAGCCAGTGGAAATTTTTAGCATGAATATGAGTATATTCACCGCTTGATTTTCTATAAACATTCAGCATCTGGTATCATTTTATTTGTTGTGATGTGGATGATACCGTCATTACTAGAAGTTATATTATGGGCATTTCATCTTTGAAGTCCCTTGACTCCTTTCTTCATAGACAGTTTCCCACAAAAGATTTAGATGTTTTAAAGTATTTTTTGGGAGTAGAGGTGAGAAGAAGTAAGAAAAACATTTTCTTGTCTCAAAGGAAATATATACTTGATCTATTACCTAAGACCAAAAAGTTAGGCCTAAGCTATGTTGTGTTTCAATGTTCCCTAATTTACAACCTACTAAAGATGAAGATTTATTTGAAGATGTTGAGAAATATAAGAGGTTGGTTGGAAAATTGAACTATGTTATTGTAATTCACCCTAATATTGCATATTTTGTCGAATAGTTGACACAATTTACCTTTTGAGCTTCAATTCTTTCTTTCACCTTTTTGAATTCTTTGATTTGATATAGTCTTGAAACTCACTATGTTTGACACAACTATGAATTTCTGTGGTATTTTCATAATAATACACCTTCTTTCTTTTCTTCTCGGTTGTGTTACATAACATATTTTGTGCTTGTTCAGGCTGTTGGTGGAATGCTTTACTAAGTACCGCGTGATAAATGAAGCTATAAGGCATTTCCGTGCACTTAAGAACTTTGATGGGGGAACTAAACTTTTACATTGTGAAGGGAACTATGGTGATCCGCTTTCCTTGTATCTACGGGCTTTATGTAGAGAAGGTATGAATGTATGTATAAGTTTGAATATAAGTGTAGCGCGTGCTTTGATTCATCTTAAGATGGTGTAGTAGTGTCATCTTATGCAATGAACTACTAATCTACTTAAAGGTTGAAAGGTATCAAATTGTTGTGGATGGAAGTCTAACGATCTTCTACTTGTCTTCTTTAATCTTATTTGTTCTGTTTTTTCACATATCCTTGAATGC
Organism: Erythroxylum platyclados; assembly: GCA_027563515.1. NCBI lineage: Eukaryota > Viridiplantae > Streptophyta > Magnoliopsida > Malpighiales > Erythroxylaceae > Erythroxylum > Erythroxylum platyclados. The sequence continues at coordinate 15,468,115 of JAOQMM010000003.1, read as the reverse complement.
TTTATTTGTTTTCTCTTTAATCTGATTTCATACTTGAGTATGCCCTTATTTGAAATGTGTCCTACCAAAGAGAAATGGTTGCACAACTATGTTAAGATTTAACTATTTTCCTTTCAGTTTATAAATGCAATGTGTATGAAAAACTATTCAAGTAGCTTATATGTTAATCCGCCACTTTATGTTGCAAACAAAGAAGAAAATTTGGTTTGCTGGTCTGAAATCTAGTTCCTAAATCCCTATATATTTTCTTTTTATGTTTATTTGTTTTCGATGAATATCTGCATGAAAAATTTGTTGCTATCCTGTTTCTTTCAGGATATACTCATGCTCTGTTAATTTTCCACTCATTGGTTATGCATATTGAAGACAAGTTTCCCGGTGTTATATTAAATTTCTATCAAAAGTTTCTTCTGAACTCCTGAGTTTCCAGCTAAAGTAAATGGATATTAAGAGGCATTTGCTTTTGTTAATTCCAAAGTTTTGCTATGGACTTTTACTGGTTCTTTTCATTTATTAACTCCAGAATTCTGGGTGCACTTGTTACTTAAACTTCAGCTAGTTTTACAAGTGTTTCCATCTGCTATCTTCACTTCCATTTCTTGTCCCTCCCAATAATCATTGTGGAATGCTTCTCTTCATTCTCACAACACATTATGAATTTTACTGTTAGTATGTTGCTGATATTTGGATTTCCCCTTTATAAGACAATGTTTACGAGCTGCAAATTATGCTTGAATCAGGAAGGATTGTTGAGCTGCTAGATGCTTTAGAAGCCATGGCCAAAGATGGCCAACCAATTCCACCTCGAGCGATGATATTGAGCAGAAAGTATCGAACATTAGTTAGCTCATGGATTGAACCTTTACAGGAGGAAGCCGAACTTGGATATGAAATTGATTACATTGCTAGGTATGCCTTGGTATTGATTTATAAAAAAGTTGCTTTATTTTCGTTATTAATTTCTTTACTATTTGACAGTAGCATACTTTGAACAAGATCTGGCACTGCAAGTCTTGAAAATTTGCTTCTTGTTTTCAGCACATTAAAAAAGTTTAAAGCTCTTATCTTTCTGATAATTTGTTAGAAAATTCTGCACTGCAGAATTTTAGATTGTATCTCAGCCCTCTATCTTCATAACATAAATCAGGTACGTTGCAGAGGGTGGGCTTACTGGTGAGCGCAAGCGGTGGGTACCTCGAAGGGGAAAAACCCCTTTAGATCCTGATGCTGCTGGATTCATATACTCGAACCCCATAGAGACCTCTTTCAAGCAAAGATGCCTCGAAGAATGGAAGAAATATCATCGAAAAGTTCTGAGGATCTTACAAAATGAAGGCATTTCGGTTTTGGGCGATGTATCTGAGTCTGATTATCTTAGAGTAGAGGAAAGATTGAAAAAAATTATCAAGGGTCCTGATCAGAATGTTCTAAAACCTAAGGCAGCTAGTAAAATGACAGTTTCTGAATTGAGGGAAGAACTGGAAGCTCAAGATTTACCTACTGATGGAACTAGAAATATTCTTTACCAACGTGTACAGAAAGCTAGGAGAATCAACCGTTCTCGTGGTCGACCCCTTTGGGTTCCTCCTGTGGAGGAGGAGGAAGAAGAGGTCTCTCTATCTCTCTTTCATTCTTGCTTTCCTTTTACTTTAGATAATTATTTCTCTTTCAAATACACGTCCACGTGCGTGTGAGCAGGCACATGTACACCTTACATGAACACCAAGACATATTTATGTTCTGTAATACTTGTATCTGGAGTTCTTGTACTGATTCACTTTATGATGTCCCAAACTACATGCTATCTGTTTCGTAGGTTGATGAAGAACTGGATGAACTAATTTCAAGGATAAAGTTGCAAGAAGGAAATACAGAGTTTTGGAAGCGCCGGTTTCTTGGGGAGGGCTTGAATGGTGACCGTGTCAAGTCCATGGATGCAGGTAAATTAGAAGTTGTGGATGTGGCGGATGATGTTGATGATGAAGATGATACTGGGAAAGAGGTTGAAGATGAGGAAGCTGATGAAGAGGAAGAAGTGGAACCAGAACCAACTGAGAGCCCAGATGGAGAAGTAGTTAAGGCCAAAGAAGTGGAGGCTAAGAAGCCTCTTCAAATGATTGGAGTTCAATTGTTGAAAGATTCTGATCAAACAGCTAGGAGATCCAAAAGATCAAGAAGGAGAGCTGCCCGAGTATCAGTGGAGGTATGGGAATTTATCTCATATCATTTTCCTCAATTTGATTCCTAGTTCTGAGTCATCGTACTTTGTTATGTTATATTCCCATATTCTTTACCTCAACGTGCTACTCTAGGCTTTCTTATCAATAGAAGTCTAAAGCATGTTATAACCTAGTAATCTTTTTTTTAACAAGAAAATTTTTTAATGCCACATACAATGCTTGGTTTAGTTACACCATTAAACAAATAATTATTGGGCTACCTGGTTCACTTAATGACGATAACAATGACATCGACGTTATTTGTATGTATATTTAGGATGATGACGACGATGACTGGTTTCCTGAAGATTTAATTGAGGCATTTAAGGAGCTGAGAGAAAGGAAAGTTTTTGATGTAGATGATATGTATACAATAACTGATGTTTGGGGCTGGACATGGGAGAAAGAACTAAAGAACAGACGTCCGCAGAAATGGTCACAAGAATGGGAAGTTGATTTGGCAATTAAAGTATTGCTGAAGGCAAGTTGCTATACCTTTCTTGTTTGTTTTCAGGCTTGTGAACTCGATAATGCTTTCCCGTTGTGTACTAACTTGTGGTTGGTATGGACCTTTTCACACATGGTGAATCTAATATTGTATGTTGGGTTTATGGTTTCTGTCGTCACATACAGGCTCAAGGATACTCTAAATTGTGTTTCAGGTCATAGATTTGGGGGGAACACCTACAATCGGTGATTGTGCCATGATACTGCGTGCTGCTATAAGGGCCCCTATGCCTTCAACCTTTTTGAAGATATTGCAGACCACACATAGCCTAGGCTATAAATATGGGAGGTAAGGTTCTGTAGCTTATATGCTAAAATGAAAAAGGCCGTCGAGTGAGCTCCCACCTAATATTGTAATTGTTGAAGCTTGTTGTAAACTGAAACTTGAGTTTGCTATAAACTAGTACTCTTTCGAAGTATTCGCTTATGTAAACTAATCAGTGTCTTTCACTGCAGTCCTCTGTATGATGAAGTAATCTCTTTGTGTCTCGACCTTGGGGAATTAGATGTTGCAATTGCAATAGTGGCAGACCTGGAGACTACCGGAATAACAGTCCCAGACCAAACCCTGGACCGGGTGATTTCTGCTAGACAAGAGTCCGACAACACTGTTGATGAGACATCATCATAGCTGCAACTGCAAATTCATGAATTGCCTCTGTGCACTCAAATTGTAAGTTACAAACTGTGAAGCTTCATAGTCTTTCTGTCTAGGTACAAGTGGTTCACATTTTCACCGATATGTTTATTTCATCAAATCAGTGTCCAGATCGTTACGCCACACCCGTAATGTGGTTGCGCCTTAAGGGATCAAAATCTGGGGTTGTGTTTGTACTTGAGCATCGGAAAATATACGCGAAAACTTGGACGCGGATGCGACGTGGAATGAACCGGGAAAACAGTAAACAGATGGTATAAGCATGAGCAATTTTGTTATGCCGCGTGTATTTGCAGCTCTGTATTTTTTCCTTTGTTTTACAAGCTAAGGGATACGCTGTCCAAGTAAATTCTAATGATCAAGTTAATAACGGATCTTTCTGGATTAGCCTTACTACTCCCACGACGAGGATGAAATCATTGTACCATTGTCCAAAAAAGTGGATCAATATTTGTAGTCCTGGAGTTAGTATCGATTACTTGCATTGTTTTAAATAATTATTTTAAATTATAAAATAATCACTTAATTTTATTGGTATTTTTAGTAGGATCAGACCGATGATACATAACCTTTGAGTTCGAGATTTGTGCCACTGATCCGAATCATTTAGACTTTGCTTCATTCTTTTGGATCGGTGGTATAAATCTGATCCCCATGTGCGCATTTTTTGTATTACAAGTAGTGAATAATTAAGGATGGCAACAAATTCATATTTTTCTCCAAATTAAGTGTATTTAAAATTAAAATAATATTGTTTTAATTTTTTAATAAAAATAATATTATTGTAATCAATTGAATTCCTAATTCATTAAATAAGATATTAATTTTGCTTAAATTTAAAAATAATATTATTTATTTAAATTAGTTTAAATCATTCAAATTAAAATAATTGAGCAAAAACTATCACTTTTAATTATTTTTACGTGAGGCAAGTATTATTAGAGTTATTGATTTTAGGAGTTTTCAATGGTTTAATTTATATCCAACTCATTTTAATTTAACAAAGTGTAAAATTTATGAATTTTTTTCATGTAATATAATAACCTTTTTGTCTAATTTTTAATCTTTATTTTGAATATTCTATTAAACAACTTGTTGGCTCTTATTAATAAAGTGTAAAGAAATGTTTTATAAAGTACTACAAACTCTATGTAGAGATGAATAACAATAGCTAAAAAGAGAAGCTCCTTCCTTTTACCATTGTTTCTCTTCAATAACTGAACATGTCTTCATTCATTAACTTTAGATCACCATCTTAACCCACCTCCTTAATTCTTCATTCTCTGGCTCCTTTGTGATACTTCTTACATTCATCACTCCTTCCACTGCTCTTTTCTCCCCTCTCATCTCTCATTGACTCTACCATTCCACCCATTGAACTCTCTTCATTATCTTTGCTATACATTCTTGCTCTATTTTCTCTCCTTGTTGCTACTTTGTTTGAGGGTCACTTTTGTCTCTCTATCATTTTTTTGTTTCCGTTTAAGCTTATCTTTACAATTTTTTGGCAACAAACTTTCTAAACTTTCTCTGCAAAAGCTGTTTAGTTCTTGCTTTGGTATGACTTCCTGTAATAGTGGCATGCCTACTTTCCTTTCCTCTATTAATTTCTCTTATTTGCCTTTACCTTCTTCTGCCTCTCCCTTTGCTGTTGCAAACCCTACTCCTTCCAATCCTACAACTAAATCACTACCTTCAGACCTTGCCACATATAGGAGTTGGAAACAAGTGGTAGGTGATCCAAGAGACTGCTCCCTCTACCACCTACAAAAGGCGGAAGATGGAAGTGTCATTGTTGCACCAGCGGTAGGGGTGCTCAAAGTTGGCCCTTCCATTTAAGAATCAAATATAGTTGGTTTCTTCTTGGGTAATAGGCTTCCCTTTCCAGTTATCTCAACATGGGAGCAAAGAGGATGAAAAAAATAAAGTAATTATGGAGGTACTCCTCATTGAAGATAATTTGGTCCTATTTTTTTCTCTATCCATAGTGAAGCTTTGGGGCTTATGGAGAAAAGGCCATGGCATCTTGGCCAGCTCCCCATTTTTCTACAATTATGGAAACCAAAAATCAACTTAGATATGATCAAGCAAGTAAGCATTCCAATTTGGGTGAATATATATAATGTGCCATTGGAGTATTAGACCACCAAAGGATTAAGTTTGCTTTCTAGCTTTATTAGGAAGTCATTGTATATGGATGAGAATATGGCTATAAGGAGGAGAATTAGTTTCGCAAGAATGTGGATTAGCGTGGAAATGTCTAAGGAACTTCCTGATTATGTCCCTATTATGAGGTTAGGAGAAAACAATACATTATATAAAGATTCTATCATGGTTACATATAATTAAAAGCTCTCACTTAAGATGCAAGGCAAACAATAGAGCGCTATTATAAAAACATTCAAAAGGAGAGACTATATTCAGTTGATGGGGATAGTGGAGAGTGAGACGAAGTTAGAGATATGGATTGAACATGAGGAACAAAGTGGCATGTTTCTGTCCAATGGTGAATCACGTATGGTTCAAGCTAATGGTGACTTACAGAGCTGGAGAAGAATGAGCTGAAGGGTGTAAGTAAAAGTGATTAGGTTAAGGATGGTTCTCATACTCCTTCTATAAAAAATAATTGGAATGGGTGCGACCATAAGGTGATAGTAGATAATACAAGTGATACTATGTATAAAAAGCCACTTACTACTACTCAAAATGATGAGGATATAGAGTTGATCAATAAATCACCTGAGGATTTAAAAGACAATGATTTTTAAAGTGTTAAAAAGAGGAAGTCTGAAAGAGCTAATAGGATCAAGAGCTCCAAAGGTGAATCTATTCCTAAATAACTTTGTTAGCTTGGAATGTTTTAGGTTTAAATTGCCATAACAAGTTTCAAGCTTTAAAAGGTTTTGTCAGTTTGAGACAACCTTTGCTCTTAGGATTTTTGGAGACCAATATTAGACAAGCTAATATGAATAAAATGAAGATTTTAGGAGCCAATTGAAACTTTCTTCCAAACCACCAATACCACTATTTTAGGAGAATTGTGTTGGCCTATGGCATTACTTTTGTAAAAGTGGATAAATTATGGTCTTGTGATTAAGCTATGCATGTGTTAGTTCACTTCCTACGTGAAAATTGCAAGTTGCATGCTACTATTATGTATAGTTCTAACCTTAATTTTCATAGAATAATGCTATAGGATGGCTTGAGGCAAAAAAGGCTAGTAGCAACTATCCTTGGATTATTTGTGGGGAATTCAATACCACTTTCTGCAAATTAGAAGTTGAGGGACATTCTAGCCTAAGGAATTTCTCTAATGACTTCAAAGTGTGTGTGGAAGGATTGAGATTAGAGCACTTGAAATATTAGGGGTAAAGATTCACCTGGAATAATAAATAGGATATAAGGAGCTTTTAAAAAATGGATAATGCTTTGTTAAATCCTACATGGCTCACTAACTTCCTTGAAAGAAAGTAAGATTTATGGAGCCTTTATTTTCAGAACATTCACTTATTTGGATTGGTAACTTGTTCCATAAGTTAAGTAAAGATTCTCTTTCAGATTCCTTGCATTTGATGAAGGGTTTCAGGAGGCTATAACTAAAGGGATGTCATTAAGGTTGTACGGCTTCAAACAATTTATATGTGTGCAAAAATTGAAAAGCACCAAGAATGAATTAAAGATGCTAAAGGATAAAAGGGGTCCCAAGATTAAGATAGTAGCCTTGAATGCTAAGGAAAAGCTTGAAAAGATTTTTTTAAAAAGGCTTTCCTTTGGATCTAGATAATAAGGAGGAGGAGAAGCTTGCCTTAAAAAACTGCTTAAGTAAAATGGAGGAAGATGCCTCTCTTCTCAAGCAAAAGACTAGGAACACTTGGTTAAAAGAAGGTGATAGGTGTACTAAATTCTTATTCAATTTAATCTTGGCTAGGAGAAACTCCAACAATATTTGTTCAATTGTCTCTTAAAATGGTGATTTGATATCTAACCAAAAGGGCTTGCTAACTAAAGCTGTGTCCTTCTTTAAAAACTCTATTGGTTGTTGTCCTCCTAATGCGTCTTCAGTGGAACTTCTAAAAGAATGTATTGATATTTGAATTGGGTAAGAGGGAGGTATGTAACTCATTAAACAAATGGATGATTTTAAAATAGAACAAAATGTTTTCCAAATAAATGGACAAAAGGCTTCTGGTCTTGAAGATCTAAACATATTTTTTAATCACAAAGTTTGGCCAGTGGTGGGTAATATAGTGAAACAAACAATTAAGAAATTCTTCAATAGTGCAAGTCTTCCCAAAGAGATCAACAAAATACTTCTATATCTTACTCCTAAAGTTCCTAATCCTTCATCATTAGGGGATTATAGGCCAATTGCTTGTAGTAACTTTTTATGTAAAATCATTGCCAAAATCTTGGCAAATAAATTGAGAGTGTTTCAATCAATCATAAGTGGCATTTAAGGAGCTTTTCTTAAAGGAAGACTAATTGGTGACAACATTTTGGTGACAACATTCTTATTGTTTAAGAGCTTTTAGGAAGCAATCTTCACGGAATTGTGCTATGAAGATTTACTTCAACAAAGCCTTTGATAGTATTAGTTAGGAACTTATATTCAACTTGCTTGAGGTCCTTAGTCTCCTTATACTTTTATGAATTGGGTGAAGGGATGCATCTCCTCTACATCTTATAGTGTGTTGATTAATGGAGTTCACTCAAAGCTATTTAAGGGTCAAAGGGGCATTAGACATCCCCTATCTCTTTATCTATTCATTTTGTCTATGGAGGCATTGACCTTCCTATTAAAGCATAATATCTTCAAGAGTTTCAACTTCATGTATCACAGTAAGTGTAAGAAACTTAAGCTAACTATTTATGTTTTGTAAATGACTTGCTTCTTTCTTTAAAGCTGAACCAAAATTAGTCCAAGTCTTGATGAAGTCTTTAAGAAGATTTAAAGAGTTTTCAGGGCTAGACATCAATTATCAAAAAAGCCATATCATCCTTAGCTCTAGTGCTTTGCCATATATAGAGAGACTTATAACATTAATTGGTATATCTATTAAAGGCCCTCCTCTAATTTATTTGGAACCGTCTTTAGTGATAATTAGATTGCAACTCAGGGAGTGTTTGCCTCTGGTAGAGAAATTCAAAGGAGATTAGGTTGTTGGATCAATTTGTTTCAATTCTAGCCAGGCATTAGTCTCACTATTTTCTTTGCTGACGTGACACTGTCACATATTAATGCACTCTCATTAATCAGACACGTCAGTAGAATTATCAGGTCTGAGTTTGATTATTGAAACGACGTTGTTTCATTATAAAACTAACATGATGTCGTTTCATTTTTTAGAGAATTACACAGGAAACAGTTCTCTCAAACCTAAATCCCTAGTTTTCTCTCACTTACTCTCATTCTCACACCCTTGTTCTCTCAAACTTGAATCCTTAATTACACAAGCAATCGTTTTCTCAAGTTTCTAGATTTGAAAGAATCCTTAGAGAGAAGTAATGATCCAATCTCGGTTTTGCATCCTCTGTTAAAACTTTTGGAAGGTGACACACTTTTATTACTAGTTATGAAACTTATAAGGAAATCTGCAGTTCACCCATCTCCAAAGTTCTACTTACCGAGCAGGGAGGGGCAATTGGTATCAAATGGAAGACCAAGTTCATTGAGTCGGGGGTAGAAGATAAAGTTTTTGACAAAGAGAGCAAGACAAAAGCAATAGTTTGTGCTGAAGAAAGCAAGAAAGGCAAAAGGCAAAATGAGACTGATGATTCAGGATCATTATGTGATAATATAATTAATGATTTTCATGATACATAAGTGAAGCAAGTTAAAGATAGCAATTTATGATTTTAGGCTGTGATTTTTTTTAATGCCCTTGACACTTCTTTTTAGAATACCATCTGATCCCCCTTTACTTCATGAGATTTTTTTTTCCTGTAAAGAACATTATCGTTGTGGAATCTACAAAACTATAGATATATGGCTGAATGACATTTCTCACAACCATATACTTCGGTATATGAAGTTATTAAGAAGCATATCCCTGATGTGCACTGTTAAGTGATTTGAGATGTTGATTATGTATATTCTTGGATTTGACTCATTCTATACTCTTCTCCATTTCAAATTTCATTTCTTCTACACTGTTAATCAATTAGCTTTTGGAAAAGACTACAACAAAAGAACCAACTTATTTTCCAGAATCAAGGGTGACTCTCTTTATATATACGTATAAGCTATCTTACGAAAGAATGGCAGCCTGATCGTGGACTGCATTCACTTGTAATTAGGGATTTAAGTTTGAGAGAACAAGGGTGTGAGAGTGAGAGTGACTGAGAGGAAATTAGGGATTTAGGTTTGAGAGAATGACTGCTTGTGTAATTCTCTAAAAAATGAAACGACGTCGTTTCACTGAGAGGAAATTAGGGACTTAGGTTTGAGAGAATGACTGCTTGCGTAATTCTCTAAAAAATGAAACGACGTCGTTTCAGTTTTATCATGAAATGACGTCGTTTCAATAATCAAACTCATACCTACTAATTTTGCTGACGTGTCTGATTAATGAGGATTCATTAACACGTGGTAGTGCTACGTTGGTAAAGATAACGGTGAGACTAATGTCGGGTAAGAATTGAAACAAATAGGAACTTTGAGTATTTTATTGCTACTTTTTAAAGTTCAGGTTATAATTGAAAAATTGAAGAAAGTTTGAGTTTTTTTTAGTAATTAACCCAACAGGAATTGAAATGAAAGCACATGCCTAGATGTAATGTCATAAGACTCAAAATAACATAAGGATGCCTAAAGGTAATATCATAGGGCTAAAAGGTCAAAGGCATAAATTGCCTTCTAAGGTTTGTAAAAGGTCTAATTTAACCCTTATCATTATCCATGGTACCAAGTTAGCTCCTAACATTTAGAAATGAAACACTTTGGATCCTTAATATTTAATATGCATAAATTTTGAAAGGAGTAAACATACCAAGACTTAAAAATATTTTGTTACATGTCAACTAAATGCATAAGGAGCACATATTTCAAAATTATTAAAGTTTATTAATAATTCAATATATTTGAGAATTGATTTTAATTTTTATATATAGACATTTATAATCTTAAGATTCATATTTATTAATTTATATATATA
>JAOQMM010000003.1:15446128-15457477 GCA_027563515.1 Erythroxylum platyclados | reverse complement strand
CATGACAAATTGTAATGAATGTATATATATATATATATATATTTTACATAATAATTCATTTAAATATTTTGAATTATTATGTAGAGTGAATCTATATACACATAAGAGAACATAACCCCTAAAAAAGGAGCTTAAATTGCCTTTAATTGCCTCTATATTTAAGTTGATCCACCATTCAAACACCTTTTTGCTAAGTGCGAGTGTTTCGTAACAATGCTTAGAATATCTATATACTTAATTATAAAATAAATATTTATGTAGAAGTTTATAACCACACAGTTTACTAAAGATTGGTATTGAAAGTTCTCCCTCGAGGGAAAAAATACAACAAATACTTTGAATACAAGATACCTTATATAATATTTTATTTTCATTTTTGTTAATTATAAATAACTTTGATGTAGATTTAAAAATATCATTTAAATTAATTATTTTTAAAGATGATGTAATAATACAATAAAAATTAAATATATAATAAATTTACCCAAAGTCTAATGATTTAAAGATTTAGTTTTGTAAGCATAAGTTTAAATATAATTTCAATTTTTAATGTTTATTTTGAATAGGGATGACAATGGATCGACCCATGGGTCAGTCTCGCTAATATTTTAAAAATTAAAAATATAAAACAATTTTTTTATTGAGTCCAGACTTTGATTATTCAGGTCCAGGTTTACCTGAAGCCTAACTTTTCTAAACAAAACGATGTCATTTTACTTAAAAAATTAGACTTCGAACTAGCCTAGACCTGATTTAGCCAATAATAAAATCTTTGAATTTAGGCCCATGATTCAGTCCATTATCATCTTTAATTTTGGAATTAAAAATTAAATCGAAATAATTATAGAAATAATTTAAATAAATTTAAATTAGCCGAGCAAATTATTATTGCCTCGTATAATCAAACAGACTTTTTTTTTAAATGAATGATTTAAACTAATTAGTTTATTTAATTTATTATAAATTTGAAATTTCTTAAAGGTATATGCCTTAAACATAATCTATTAGGTAATTTGAATTTCATTTATTACATTTTTAATTTGAATTTCAAATCCATTAAGATGTACTCATATTGGATTTTGGATAATTTACGTAATAACCTAAGATTCTTAATTACGGGTACAAACAGACATATTTGCATTTTAATCCATACTAATAAGAAGAATAAAAACAAAAATTAGAATAAGCATTTTTAACTTGTTTTTTCTTCTTTTTCGTATATCCATTTTCTATTCTTTCAATTTTCTCTAATTTTAATTTTGTTTTTATGTTTGATACATAAACTTTACATCGCGTAAGGCGCGGGTTGTCGGAGAACCGAGAAAGAGGATGGTGCCAACGGAGAAAAGACAAAGGCTGTCAGAGAAGAACGATGGCTCCGAACAATCGAGGAAAAAGAGTACAAGACTGTCGAAAAAGAACAGAAGGGAACGGAGGCTGTCGGAGTAGATCATAAATTAGTAAAGGTTATCAGAGGAGAACTAAGACTGTCGGAGGAGCATTAGGCCCTCGAAAAAGACGCAGAAGTGAACCGAGGCTACGATATTGACCAATTTTGTCTCTCATATATATATATATATATAATATTATGATTACTAATGGTAAAAGTATAATTAAACTAATAATAACAACGAAACAAATTATATTTATACCAAAAAAAAAAGTTGTAGAACTGAAATGGCTCCTACAGTGTAACCGTGTTAAGACCAATCTTTGAGTGGGAACCATGTTTTAGCATGATAGTGAGGCTAGACTTGGCTTTGAAGTCAACATAATAAAGGTTGAGAAATTGAGTGGGTATGGTATTATTATTATAATTATAATTATTATATAGCAGTGCCTGGCTGTTATCTGTAGGATCCACAAGTGAGCAAGTCCTACCAAACCCTACCCACCACTCTTCAATTTGCTTTACTAAATTGGCATTGGATGGGATCGTTCTGGAAAAATGTCACGGTCATGGCATGTTGCTGTGGTGTGAATTCTAAGGCAAACCAAATATAAGCTTTAATTTTTCATTTTGCAAAAATTAGGTCGTTTTGGATGATTTACATGGATTTACAATTGTAAATGATTAAGAAAAAATTAATTTTTTTTTTCTCAAAATATTATGTAATCTTCAATTTATTTTTGTGTGGATCTTTTAATTAAATACAATTTATTTTTTGTGTATTTGTATAGAAATTTTATTTTAATTAGTACATGACAACAACACCTAATAAAGATTATGTTGGAATGTGAAATATTGAAAGACATATACAGTCTTATCCTTAACTAATAGAAAAGTTAATTTTAATATTTTGGTATTTAGATTAAGTTAAATATTTAAAGATTTTTGTGTATTTGTGCAAATACGACTAATCAACGGTAACAATAATAAAAATTTATTAAATTTTTTTTGATATAATAAAATAATAAAAAATTTAAAATTAAAATTGAAATTAAAATTGGGTTTAGTGAATGTATCATTGCGGCAAAGATGTAACACAATGGAATTAAACATGTCTAGTTTCATAGAACGGAGATCCGAGTAATACGGGTTTCCAGACAAAAGAATCCGAGTCCGACCCATCTAAAGCCATTTGTATATCTTTTTAAAAGAAGATAAATTTCTCTGATTAGCAGACAAATGCCGATCACTCCAACGGTAAGACTCAGATAGACAGACAGCTCCTCCGTGAACATTAAAGACAAAGGCCTCCATGGCAGTTCCGGTGGAAGAAGCCATTGCAGCTCTCTCCACATTCTCTCTTGAGGTGCCCTTTCTTTGTTTCCTTTTCTACTGAAATAACTTAGGAAAGTTCTGCCGAATTTGGGTTCAATTGAGACCGTTTTGGTGATTATTTCATTCGATTTTGGAAAGATGTCGCTGTTCACGTTCTTCTTCAGGAGTCTGAATCTTATCCCACTTCACGTTTCTTTTTTTTTCTTGTGCGGAATACTGTACTGGATGTTTCTTAGTTTTTGACATTTATTTTCTGGGGCTGTTTTGAAAAAAGAAAAAAAAGATCTCCTTTTCTTCTTGATAATGGTTCTTCTTTTTGTGAAAGGATGAGCAACCAGAGGTGCAAGGACCGGCCTTTCTGGTGTCGACTGATAGAGGGGCGACTAACAGTCCAGTTGGTATGCTTTGTCTTTGTTATATTCTTCTTTTTCTTTTTAACATAATCAACAGGTCTGAACAGTATTTTCGGGCTGCTAATCTAAAACAAAGACGTTGACTTTCTTTCCTTTCCTTGTTCTACATCATCGGAATTCTGTTATACATTGTTTTTCATTTCTTTATAAACTTGAAAGGACTTGTTTTTCCTTTTCATCATATTTTCTGGAGCCTGCGTTTCTATTTTCCTCGGAAATCCACTTGGAAGACTTGTATTCCATTTGAAGTTGCATTTTGCACTGGGGTGGCATAATGAACGAGAGGTTAAGGGAGGAAGTCAATTCGATTGATAATATTTACTAATTTTACTCTCTTCTACTCTATTCGTTCAACACATACACATGTACCTACAATCAAACTTATAAACATTGCACATAGTGTCCCATTTGATAAATGGAATTTACTTATTATGTAGAATATACCGATGTTTCTGCATACCGCTTATCACTAACGGAAGACACAAAAGCTCTCAATCAGCTGGTATGCATTTGCTTCTTAATTCTTTTTTTTTTTCCAAAGAAGACTACATGATTACTTTCAATATCTGAACTAATTACTTAAACACTCCTTATTGATTATACAACTTGAATACTGGCCCTCAGATATTTTATCTTTACTCCAGTCTATTTCAGTCTTTTCCCTCTATGACTATTCATTTGATATTTTCCCAATGGCCAATTCTGCAGAATGCGCTCATCCAAGAGGGAAAGGAGATGGCTTCAGTGCTTTATACTTATCGCAGTTGTGTTAAAGCTCTTCCTCAGGTGTATTTTTGTGTTATTTGATATTTACAACACTACTGATAATGTGATTTCAAAGATGGAAATTAATCCAGGAACTTTCTTCTTCTCGTAGATGTCTTTGATTATAAGTTCATGTGACTTTCTTTTCTGTTCATCTAGATGCTAGTAGGACAGCAGACTCCTCATATTTTCCTCTGACTGAGGAGACCGTTCGGCATCTTTGTTTGTTTTGGTAGTTTTGCCAACATTATCTATTTGAAAAACACACGTTTTTGTATACTAAATAGCTTATTCCTCATTGACATATTTGGAGTAGGTTGTGAATAAGTTTGACAAATATGATAAACATCTGATATATCCTTCATAAAATATAAAAAAATGGCCATCTAACTAAAGAAGATTTGGATTAGATTGATAATGAGTACAAATGATCAACAGATAGAAGTTTTACGGACAATCAATATTGGCTTATCACACTAGCAATTTGTAGTTGAGAAATTTGTCATGCTAAACTCAAGAAAAGTTATGAATGCATATCTTGAGTACAAGTGTAGTATCAGCCTGGAAAATACTCGCTTTTGTATTTCAGCTTTGCTAATCAAGCTTCATTTGCCTTGAAATGTGGACAAGCAGAATGAATAAAGTGCAAGCATTGAGTTTAAATTAGGGCTAATAAAGATTGATATGATGATATGCTCTGACCTTCAATGGTTCACATTCTTTTATGTGTGTTGGATTTGATGCACTCTTACTTACACAGCCATGCTCCTATATACATGTAGAAAGCATTTAACTCTCAAGTTCTGTCCGAGAATAGATCTTATATGGACAGTCCTGAACATAAGCATTTAAACCAAATTTCCCAGGATGATTTAATGTGTTAAATAATTAGTAATGGAAATTTTGGTAAAGGAAAATGGAAGTTTCATATGCTGTGTGTTAGAGTGCAAGAATGAAGTTTTGGGTCTTACTATTAGCTTTGGCTATCGGTCAAAGTAGTTCCTTGACATGGTAGTATAGGCTTTATGATGTTATATTACTCAGCTTGTCTCCAATTGAATATCAGCAATGCTTTTTCCACCAGCCCAACGGTTTTCTGTGAGAGGGCATGTAGGAGTTAGTAAGATATACCTTAGCCATAATTTACGCTTTTGGGTTGATCAAATTTCTTGAAATTATCCCATTTTGTGTATGAGTGAAGAGCCAGTTAAGCTTCAACAGCTTTAGATTAGCAAACTCAATTCATGGATGAGCGAAGTCCTATCGAATAAAATACAGGATAAAAATCTGTATTTTCATGGTTGTCCAGTTTGTTTTGGTTGGGCATACACATATCTTATACTTTTTGTTATGTGGCAGCTTCCTGATTCTATGAAGCACAGTCAAGCTGACTTGTACTTGGAAACATATCAAGTGTTGGACTTGGAGATGAGTCGTCTGCGTGAAATTCAGCGATGGCAATCATCAGCTTCTTCAAAAGTAAATCTTCTTTCTTTAATATTTCTAAATCTCACTTATAGCTGCACAATTTTTTATATACTCATAACCATTGTTATTGCAGTTGGCAGCTGATATGCAACGATTTTCTAGGCCTGAGAGACGCATTAATGGCCCTACAATTACTCATCTCTGGTTTGTGCTAGCTTTTTTCCTTTTTTCCTTTCCCATTTCATTCCCTTAAGCCAATCATAATGTTTTTCTACCCTTTTTTTATATATTAAAGTTTTGAAGATCTCACTAAACTGTAAAGAATGCCATTTGTAAGAGATCTTGAGATTAGTAATTGATACTTGTTTCCTTACTTTAATCTTTGTTCCAGGTCAATGTTGAAGTTGCTTGATGTTCTGGTACAACTTGATCATCTTAAAAATGCTAAAGCTAGCATACCTAATGACTTCTCCTGGTATAAGAGGTATTTTAACTTTCAATTTTCAAATACAGCTATTGACACAAAGTCCATAAACAACTACATCTATCTCATTACATAGTACATGAGGTCCCTATTTCGGAGAGGATAATCTGCATATTTGGTGATAGTATCTCTTGTTATATAGAATAATGTCATCATTATTAAGAATTACTCTAGTAATTTTGATTATGGTAAATCAAAGAATAATTTCAACAAATTCTTGAAAAGTTCTAACATGCATGTTAGAACTATCAGCATTTTACCCAGCTCATTTTGCCTGTTTGATGTTGTATATCTACCTTCTTTCCTTTCTGTCTAGTTCTATACACTTTTTTTCAAAGTACTAATACTATTGACTCCTCCATGCTTCTAGAACCTTGTCATTAACTTTTCAAATCTTTCTATTGTTATTTGCTCAATTTCTTTAAGCTATTAATTTGATTCTCTTATACTTCTGCGCATTTGTTAGAACATTCACACAAGTCAGTGTTCATTGGCAAGATATTGATTCAATGAGAGAAGAGTTGGATGATTTGCAGGTGTGTGATTGTGGTCTTTTTTTTTTTTTATATGAATAACTTTTTAGTGTCATGACTAATGTATTCTTCAACTTTATCTTTTCTCCACATCAATTTTCTTTCTGTTTGCTTAAGTGTCATTATGTATAGGACATTATTTTTGTTTGACATATGCTCTTCTGTAACTAAATTGTTCTGCAGATCTTCTTAAGCACAAGGTGGGCGATCTTATTGAACTTACATGTTGAGATGTTTCGTGTGAACAAGTATCCTGACTTTTTATATTAGATCATTTACATTCATGTAGAAAAACTGCTGTGTTTTTTTTTTTTCTGGCTATCAAATATTGCCTTGCATACAAAAGTTTCTGATGATGCTGTCTTCTCACTTGAAAAAACAATCCACCTTTGGGGAATTAGAATATAACATGTCTGATGGAAGTTTGCAGCTGAAATCTAAACACTAAAGTACATTTCGTAAACATGAGAAATGAATAAAAACAGATGAATGCAGTGCTGAGAGTAAAATATGAGGGAATTATTTGGGATGGTCATATCGAAATCTAAGCAGCAGCTAAGAGAAGTGTAGGCTTAACTAAGTTGTCCAGAGGTGTGTTGCATGGTTTGTGTTGACATAATGCCTTTTGCTTTTTAATGGAAGCTTCAGTTGATGTTTCTTTATTTTCATTTCCATCGGAGGTCCTTGACTTAAAACAGTGTAGAAGACATTCTTCAGGTTCTCATAGTTTTTACTGTTGAATCTTTGGAGCTGGATTTTGCACTTCTATTTCCAGAAAGGCACATTCTTTTGCGAGTTTTACCTGTTCTTGTTGTCTTAGCAACATCATCAGAAAAGGACAGTGAATCATTGTACAAGAGGGTCAAAATCAACAGATTAATCAATATTTTTAAGGTTTGGAGATTTTTGTATTCTTGTCTTTTATAGTTTTCAAAAGTTGGCTCTAAAATTGCATAAGTATATCCTTTGGTGGCAGAATGATCCTGTGATTCCTGCATTTCCAGATCTTCATCTTTCCCCTGCTGCAATTATGAAGGAATTGTCTGTTTACTTTCAAAAGTTCTCTTCACAAACTCGTCTTCTCACCTTGCCATCACCTCATGAACTCCCACCCAAGGAAGCACAAGAATATCCTTATATTAATCTTCCTTTTGTTGATGTATTTCATAAATATCACAGAAGAGTGCATCCTTTTTATCCTTGAACCTTTAACTAGATCCTTCACAAATGAAAAGGTACTTTTAACTGGTTGGATTGCTTTTATCTTATTCTTTTTTTTATAATTATCGTTGGCAATATCCATTGGAACAATTGTCTTCTTTTTTCTTCCTTTTGATTTTTCTAGATTTGTTATTATCATAGCTACAGTGTTCACACAAAATTTCCTAAGTTCCACACCTTGCTCACTTATTGCAATTATTTTTCCCTTATCTTTCTTATCTTGTTTCAATATAGGATCTAGGTATGCAATGTTACTGTTGTATAAATGTGAACTATATTGTTTGATCAGTCATTCCAAGTGGTTCCCATTGATATAATGGCACTGTTTGCACATTTACTGGACACATTCTGAATGCTGTATTGAGTCTTTGTTTGTTATTACCACTATGGGACTTTTTGCAGCTTTTGGTTGCCTACCATGAAATGTTGGAGATTATCTACCATGAAATTTTGGTAAAGCTTTTTAATATTCACCTTCCATGCACTTAAATCCTTTTCCTGATGACACTAATATACTTGAATGTGAGGTTTTCTGTATGAATGGTTTTGATAGATATGTACACTATAAGCAGCTGTTCATGGAGAAAAAGTTTTTGAATCTTCACTCTACTTTTTCTTCTAGCTTAATGATTACATCAAGATAATTAACTAGGAATTATCAAACAATGAATAATAATGAGAATGAAAGGGGTTCTCTTCTTTGGGTTCTTTATGAAAGTCTGTAGATATGAATGCCTAACTTTTATCTATTTTGTTGTCATTGAAGCCTTAACATATCATACTTACCAGAGACATTATCTGATCATCAATCACATAGGAGCTATCCGTGCTGAGCATGATGATTTTGCACTTCGGTTTGCTTCATCCTTGAATCAGGTGCTGCACCGATTTCTTTACAAGATTTCTTACCATATTTTATTAGCGTATTTATTTTATTGCCTTTTGAACTCATTTAAACAGATGTTATTGCTCAAGTCACTGGATGGCACAGATATAGAGTGGTGTAAGGAAATCAAGGGAAGCATGTATGACATGGTTGTTGAAGGTTTTCAACTTTTAAGCAAATGGACCGCACGCATTTGGGAACAATGTGCCTGGAAATTTTCACGACCTTGCAAAGATGGAGTACCTTTAGAATCAAATGGAACATCATCTTTATCGGATTATGAAAAGGTTTTATCCTATGTATTCGTATTTTTTTGGTTCTGTTGTTTACATTTTTAAAACCCAAAACCTTTCCAAGGTTGGATTTTGCTTTTCTTTGAAGGACAAACTAAAATGTTTATATGTAAAGCTGCCTGAATAGATTGCACAATAAATTGCCTTGTGTTAGCATACACATACACTATAACTGTGATGTTACTTGCATGACTGGATATTTAACTAAATTCTCTTGTAGGTGGTGCGATATAATTATAGCTCTGAAGAAAGGAAAGCACTGGTTGAACTTGTTGGCTACATAAAGAGTGTTGGATCAATGATGCATCGTTGTGACACATTGGTAGCTGATGCCTTGTGGGAAACAATTCATGCTGAGGTCCAAGATTTTGTACAAAACACTTTAGCCACTATGCTGAGGACTACCTTTAGGAAGAAGAAGGACCTTTCAAGGTAAACTTTAAGTTTGAAAGGTTAGATCTTTAGTTAGACTCCACTATTTCCGTTGCACAAAAAATATTTTCATATTGGAATAAAAGAAGTGATGATATCTGTTACCAATTATGTCTATAATTAAGGCATTAGAATCATTCTTCTAGGAACTAACTTTAGGAAGAAGAAGGACCTTTCAAGGTAAACTTTAAGTTTAAAATATTGGATCTTTAATCAGACTCTTGCACAAAAAATATTTTCATATCGGAATAAGAAAAAACCGATGATATTTGTTAATTATGTCTATGATTAAAGCATTATTATGTCTATGATTAAAGCATTATGGTTATTCTTTTAATAATTTGGAGGGGGTATAATGTTGTTATCCTTGTAATTAAGGATTGGTTTATTTTGAACATCAGTGGAGATTTCTTTTCTGCAACAAGTAAACTAAAATATCTTTCTTGATTTGGTTCAGTGAGGAAGGGGAAGGCAATCGCTGGTTGTGTAGCCTAACTTGGCCCATTGGGCCCCGTGAATCCTTAATTTTGTTATTTGCTTGGATAGTTATAAATTTACCTTGCTTGATTTGAGATCCTATGCTGTTATTTCCAAATCACACAATCCTAGAATTCCAGTTTCTTCTCAGTATCCAAACGAACACCTTCTGCATGCATTGGCAAACCTTTTTATAAGCTCTCCTCTATCTTTTATCAATTTTAAACTGCATACTTTTAGAAGTTAAATGTGTGATACTAACAAGGATGGGCATAAAATATTCTAAAATTGATAGGGTTGGCAATGGGTCGGTCTGGCACAAAGCTCGATCAGGCTCGGGCTTTTTGGGCCAAATTTCAGTTGAGTTCGGTCAGGATGGGTCGGGGTCCCCCAAGTTTGAAGCTCAAATTTGGACCTAACCTAACTCAAAGCTCGATCAAATCAGGCTTTTCTTGTTGATTTTAGGCTGGGCCTGGATTGGGCTTTGGTTTTGGCTTAGGCTTTTTTTGCCAAGCCTACCTAAAAACAGGAAGGTTAAGAGCTAAAGCCATGAACAACTAGTGATTGCTCTTTTGTGTTTGAAAAAAAATATCATTTTAAGGTGATGTGGTTAGTCAATACAATTAAGAAAGTGCTTGTTCCAAATTAATTACTCTGAATGTGTCAAATTACTTATGCATTAAAGTAAAAATTGCTAACTTTCAGGATTCTTTCTGATATGCGGACTCTCTCAGCTGACTGGATGGCAAACACAAACAAGGCAGATTCAGAGTTACAGTCACTTGGTGGTGAAGAAGGCAGGGGGAACTTCTTTTATCCAAGGCCGGTTGCACCAACAGCTGCACAGGTTTTTTTTTCCCCTATTTATTGCGCTTTTAACCCTTGTCCACACTCTTCATCTCTCTCTCGCACACACATATGCGACACAAACAATTGTAGAGTTATTGTTCTTTGCACGAACACTGTAAAATTGATTGGAAAAATCTTTCTGCTTATACCTATTTAGCACCTACCACTAAGTGATCTAGTTTTGGAATCACACCATTAACACATTAAAAGAAGTGCTAATTTGAGAGGCTTAAGATAGTATACTATTTACTAAAGGTTAGAAAGATTAGGAAAGAATTACTTTGTCCTCTTTCTTCAATTTATTATCCTTATTAGTGTAGGGTTTAAGTTATTAAGGTATAATAAGTATTCTTAATTAATATGATTCTATTCTTGTTTTGGAAGTTTAATGGGTTCTAAGAGTGATTTGGAGACTTAGAAGTGATTCCTAGTTTCTTACCTTAGGAGTGATTCCTAGAAGTACCCATTGCTTTTTTACTTCATAAAAATTCTACTCAAACTTGAAATTCCAACAATATATTGATGTAGGATGAATAAAAGAGACCCAAATTAGTAGCTAGAAGTCACAAAACTTGTAAAATTTTGGCTACGTTTTGGTTTCTTTGTCTTGGACCTCTCGGTAGGCGTTGAATCCTTAATCCCACTTGCTATTGATTAATTTCAGCCTCTTCCTCTTGGATTTCATTTTCTTCACCCTCAACACCAAGTGTATCTTGCTGTTCGATGTTGTTTTTTGGACTAGCTCTCAGAGCACGTTGTGACTGAACATTGTTGAAGTCCAAATTGCTGAAAATTTTCAGAACTATTTCATCTCGCTTTCACTCACTGAGCAGTCTTCTGTAT
>JAOQMM010000003.1:15428009-15438590 GCA_027563515.1 Erythroxylum platyclados | reverse complement strand
AACTCAACCTTCAATTGGCCATGACTCTGATACCACGAAGATTTTGAGGAGTAATCAATAGAATTCTTATTACTCTCTTACGTTGAAGCGTAACAATACATAGGTTATATACAGATAACTATACTCTTAACCTAGTATATGGAAAATACAGTATTAACCTTAATTACTACTTATACATAATAACCAACAGCTTCATATATACTTATGTTTGTTAGTTTTTGATGATGAACTTCAGTCTCTCTATAAGTGAACAAGTATATCTCTTTTCTATCTTGTAAGGTGTTTGAGCAGTTTTTCTAGCCTTTAGCATTTTTTCAATGTTGGTTTTATGCTGCCTATGATTTGCTTTCAAATATTTGGTTCACTTTAACTTTATCATCTTCATCATCATTCTTGTATCAACTGATTCAAAATACAGGTGTATAAAAGTTCGCACCAAGTTTTCATATGTAGAAATTTTGGATTGTATTTATTCTCATTTTATGCTTTTTGCATTTCCCAGTTAACTACGCTTGAGCCAATGATTATGGGATTACAAGAAGCATTGCCAAAGTCTATTGGGCTGCTTCCTTTTGATGGGGGTGTCGCAGGTACATGAGATACAATGATTGTTGATATATTATCCTATTTTCTATTATTTGTACAAGGTTTATTTTTTGAAATGGAAACAGGAATATCAATGGCGTCTTTCTTTGGGCGATGGGTGGAAATTTATGGATATATATATAGGAGCTTATGCTTAGATTGGGAACATAAAATTGCTAATGAAATAGTAGTAGATGCTAATTGAAGAAGTTTATTGAGAGTTTTGTTATTCAAATGACTAAACCTTAAGGCATTCCTCATGGTTCTTAAAAGATACACCTAAATCAGTCAAGATTATCTCCTTGATTACAGCGAGATTTTCCTGAACTGAATTGCAAGAACCTGCCTTTAACTAAGGAGGTTTAAACAGAAAAAAAATATTAGATCAATTATTTTTAGTTTGTCTAGCATCCTCCTAAGCCAAATTCCTTCACAAATCCCATGACACATTGCTCTGAATTCTGTCTCAGTGCTACTCCTTGCAACTATAGCCTGTTTTTCACTTCTCCATGTAACCATATTACCTGACATATGTGCAGTACCCTGTAGTATATCTACGATCTGTTAATGAACCTGCCCATTTAGCATCGGTGTAAATATTTCCTCCTCAATCTGTAGATTTCCCAAAGAAAAGATCTTTTCTTGGACTTTGTTTCAAGTATCTTAGGATGTGAAAAATACCAAATGTTTTCTCCGTTGGCTGATTCATGTACCTGCTCACCATCCCTACAGCAAAACTTATATCAGGTCTAGTATGTGAGAGGTAGATTGGTCTTCCCACTAGTCTTTGATATCTTCCTTTATCTATCAAATCTCCTTCTTCTTCCATCAAGTGCTTCAACGTAGGGTCCATAGGAGTGAGAGCTGGTTTGCAATCTAACATACCTGTCTCTTTCAGTAATGTGGAGTATATTTTTGTGGTGAGACTGAAATTCCCTGTTGTGAGTGAGCTATTTCCATCCCCAGAAAATACTTAAGTTGTCCCAAATCTTTGAGCTCACACTCACCAGCTAGATCTTCTTTCAGAAACTTGATTTCTTCTATATTGTCACTCGTCAGAATGATATCATCTATTACACTATCATGATTGTTCTCTTTCCTTCAGGAGAGAATTCGATAAACATAGTGTGATCTGTTTGACATTGAGTGAATCGGCATCTTTTTACAACTCGAGTTAATTTTTCAAACCATGCTTGAGGTGATTGTTTGAGCCCATGCAGTGATTTCCTTAGCCTGTATACTTTTCTAAAGCCTTCATGTGTGTCAAGACCAGGAGCTGCCATGTATTCTTCTTCTAGGTCACCATTTAAGAATGCGTTCTATATGTCTAATTGATGCAATGGCCATTCTAGATTTGCTGCAAGGGAGAAAAGAACACGGATAGAGTTGAGTTTTGCAACAGGAGCAAAGGTCTGCTCATAATCAAGACCATAGGATTGTGTAAAACCCTTGGCAACTAGTCTAGCCTTAAATTGATTTATGCTTCCATCTGTGTTATACTTAACTGCAAATATCCACTTGCAGCCATCTACTTTCTTTCCAGCAGGTAGTTCTGTATAGTCCCAAGTTTGGTTCTTCTTTAGAGCATTTACTTTCTCCATAACTGCTTCCTTCCATCCAGATTGTTCTAGAGCTTCCTGAATATTTTTAGGAATCTGTATTTCACTCAAAGAAATAGTAAATGCCCTTTAGTTAGGAGACAAATTGTCACAAGACACAAAGTTTCCAATCGGATATAAAGTACATGCTTGATTTTCTTTCCTTAGAGCAGTAGGCAGGTCCAAATCATTAAAGTCATTTGCATAATCTGATGTGGCATAATCATTACCTGTGTAGTGCTGAGGGCTTGGGGTGGCTTTTTGACAATGTTGTGGATGAGTGTGATGCTTAGTCTCTTGTGTATTCTTTTGGACATCAGGAACATAAGGCTTAGAGTTGGGTATATCAGGTACTGGAATTAAACTTGGAGCAGGACTGGGTACACTTGGAGCAACTAAACTCGGCATACTAGGATCCATAGACCAAATCTGATATTCCTCTGTAGAACTCCCCCCTTGAATATTGGATTTGGAGTAGAATGGTTGCTCTTCAAAGAATGTAACATCCATAGTGTTGTAGAATCTTTTTGTGACTGGAGAATAACATTTATACCCACTTTGATTTGATGAATATCTTAGGAAAATACAGTTAATGGATCTAGGATCAAGTTTGCTACGGTTTTGGTGATGACTATGGACAAAGGATGTACAACCAAAAATTTTTAGGGGTTAATTTGTCGAACCGAATGTAGGGATCGGTGGTGATGAGAGACTGATATGGAGTTTGAAAGTTTAGAATACAAGATGACATTCGGTTAATTAAATGCCAACATTAGTGAACATGTAATTTCTAATAGGTGTCTGTTTTTTCTTTCTGTGACATCATTTTATTGTGGTGTATCAACACAAGAATTAAGATGAAATAATACCGTGTTCACTAAGAAATTTCCCAAGAATAGAGTGGAAGATTTCTCTTGCATTATCAGTTTTGAGAATTTGGACTTTGTTTTGAAATTGGTTTTCAATCATCTTATGAAAAATCTGAAATATTTGTCCCACTGACTTCTCTTCATTAAGAAGAGCCGGGTGATGTCCTGAAAGGTTCTTTACCTTATGGTCCCCAAATATCACTATGGATCAAATAAAAAGGATGGGATTTCTTGTATGGCTGAATAAGAAATGAACTTCTAGAATGCTTAGATAATTGACATATTTCACATTGCAAGAAAGATGGATTTTTATTCATCAGATATGGAAAGAGTTTTTTCAAATAAATAAAACTAGGATGACCTAACCTATAATGCCATAGCATAGCACTTTCTTTATTCTGAGTTGAGACAGCACACAAGGTTTTTGGTGAAACACATCGAGAGGCTTCAGTTCTTAGGAGATAGAGACCTGCACTCATTTCAGCATTGCCAATTGTCCTGCAGAGCTTAAAGCCCGAAATTCGCACAAGGTAGAATAGAACTTAGTGACGCAATTAAGATCCTTCGTGAGTTTACTAATAGACAGCAGATTGTAGTTCAAGTTAGGCACAAATAGAACTGATTTTAGTTTGATTTCTTCCAATATGGTGACTGAACCTATGCTGGTTACTTCTGAATATGTACCATCGGCAATTCTAACAGTGGTTTCCTTTGTGTTGGGTTTAGTTCATTGAATGTTGTAATATCTCCTGTCATGCGGTCGGAGGCTCTCGAATCAACAATCCATTGCATAGAGTTTTTCTTTGCAATTAGGGTAGTGTAGGAGTCGCCTCTTTGTACCAAAGTTGCTGTACTGCTTTCATTAGGATTGTGTACACTTTGGATTGAGCTTTGTATCATTTTTTGCAAAGCGTCTATTTGTTCCTGGTTGAATGGACTGGTTTCCTCTGATTTTTGAGTATCTGCTGCTGCAATATTCCCATGGTTTGCTTGAAATGATCGAGAGGAAGGCTGCCAATTTGCTTATTTTCCATGTATTTTCCAGCATGTTTCCCTCATATGCCCTGGCTTCTTGCAATGATCACACCATGGGCGATTGTTCCGTCTCTAAGAATTATTGTTTCCTGACTTATTTGGCTGTTCTTGTGATTGATATGGCCGTCGTCCACGAGTAGAGTTCGAGAACGCTTGGCAAAGTCTTAGTGCTGAGAATCTGTCTACGAACCTCATCAAGTTCCTGTTTTAGTCCAATAAAAGCTTGTAAACTTGGATCTTCCTGTATTGTTTGCCATCCTCTGCACAGCTCCATGAGACATCCTCTAACATATCAAGTTGTTGCCATTATCTAATTAGCTGATTGAAATATTCTGCGACTGATGACTCACCTTGTCTCAGCTCACCTAGAATTCCTTTAATTTCGAATATGCAAAAGTATTGTCTTTATTTGAACGTGTCATAGGCTGCTTCCCAGATTTCTTTTGCTGTTCTGTAATATATAAAGTTTTCACCTGTTTCATTGGTCATGGAATTAGTAGCCAGGACATTACTAGATTATTGTCCATCTTCCAGATTTGATAGTCAGGGCTGTTTTCCCCCGTTGAACTGCAGCACCTATAAGATAGTCTTCCTTTCCTTTCCCACAGATGAAAATCATCACTGATTTAGACCACAAGCTGAAATTTTGGCCATTAAGTTTATGCCCGGTAATCGACATCAAACTACTTGAAGAAACATTGGTAGGATAGGTAGACATGGCCATTTGGCTAGAATTTGGGTTGGATGTGCCTCTTTCAGATTCACTGGCCATGGCAGATTTGATGACTTGTTGTCATTGGATAACAAGAATGGAATAGGGATTGGTTCAGATTTGCTCTGATACCATGAAGAAGTTTATTGAGAGTTTTATTTTCTCTAAAACTTATTCAAGTGGCTACTGCCTCAAGGTTCTTAAAAGATACACTTAAACTGGTCAAGATTAACTCCTTGATTACAAGGAGATTTTCCTGAACTGAATTACAACAACCTGCCTTAAACTAAGGAGGTTTAAACAGAACAAAAAATTATTCCTAAGAATTTGCTCCTAATAATAGAAAGATCTTGACTTACTCCACACTAATGAAATAGTAGTAGAACTATGGTAATATATCATACTTTGATGACCAAAATCTATGTAAGTTGTTTCTTCAATCATTCTTGTGTATATACAGTTCTATATATCTTAAAATAGCGATTAGGTGACTTTATACATGTTATGAGATCACTAGTATTAGATCACTGGTAACAAACTCATGTTATATAAAATTGTTAATGAAAATGTCAATCATCACATATTTACTACAGGGGAGAATGGTGCTTCATCATTGCTTAACCATCTCTCTCTGCTCTACATTGTCTAGATCTTCCTAAATTCCCTTCATACTTCTTTCCATTCTATAAGTATTTCTCCCCCTCTTAATTCGCAACCACAATCTGAATCAGTCTTGGCTAGTGGGTACTATAAGAGTTCATTGCTTACCCTTTGTGAGTCGGACAAAAAGTCAATTGTTCTAGCTGGCAAGTGGTACTTTGGATAAAAGCTTCCACTTCTTGTGGTTGTTTAAGCTTCTTATGTGTCGTATTTACTTTTAACTGATCTCCACCTCTATGCTCAAATGAATTTTGCTAAGCACAATTTCTATTGCCTATTGGAAATTATGACCATTCTATGATGCCCATGCAATTATTACCCTATTAAATGTTGAATATCTACCCATTATGCACAGGTTGTATGAGGTTAGTTAAGGAAAATCTTAACTGGGGGACAAAATCAGAGCTCAAAGCAGAGGTTCTTAGAGGAATAAAAGAAATTGGAAGTGTATTATACTGGATGGGGCTTCTTGACGTTGTATTGGTTAGTATCTGAATTTCTGGATTTTTTCTGGAAAATGAAAGGAAATGCATTTACCAAAAGATAGGCAAATTTGTTCAGGAGAATATCTGGATTTGATGATTTCTACTTCAGCAATTTTTGTTTATAGGGTAAATTATACCAAATATCTTGAACTATAAGCAAAATATTAAATATATCCCAAGTTTTATTTTGTAACACTATATATCACGACCTATAAAAAACATATACCTATGTATCTGAGCTATTGTGAGAACTTAATTGTGTTAAGCTTTTATTTCTTAAAACAATTCAATACTTGAATTTTTGACCTAAAAATTTGTACAAGTGTTAATAATAACCTAATGCACCGTTGGTAAAATATGAAAAAAAAAAATTGACGAGAACATGATTTTTTATAAATTTGTGGAGTCTGAGAATTTGAAAAATTATGAAAATGTAGAACATGTCCAATTGTTGCCAAATTTTATATGACGTCTTAAAAATGTTTGAACATGATGGTGAAATCCATTACATAAATTCTATTATTAAAAATGTTATAGTGGGATATATAAATATATATTTTTCATAGGTCGTGATATGTAGTGTTACAAAATGAAAATTGAGATCTCTTTGAAAAAGTGTTAAAAGGTCAAGATATTTGAAACAATTTACCCTTATTTATATAAGAATCAAACAATAGCATGGGAAGTTGATATTTCATGCAACTTTTCCATATACTGTTGCATGTATAAAACTTTTGTCCAGTTTACCTGAAATTCCTCACGTATTATCATTCAGTCTCTGCTCTATTTTATGGATCCACTGTCTGATATCCATGTGGGAACCATTTTATGATCAACCTTATGCTATTGAGAAAATATCAGTTTAGTCCTTCTATCTTGTTTTAAATTGAATGAAAAGAAAAGCTCTCATCAATCCTCCAACTTATTATAGGTTTATATTTCAAACCTCTAGCATAACAAATTTTTCTGTTAAAGTTCTGCTGTTTTCTTTGTTTGACAGAGGGAGATTGATACCATGCATTTCATGCAAACAGCCCCTTGGTTAGGCTTTCTTTCTGGTGTCGATGGGCAGATCTTACATTCTCCATATGGAGGAGATAGTCCCATTGTCAATCTTTTCAAATCAGCTACTGGTGCAATTGTGTCCAACCCCGTATGTCCACATCCAACATCATTCTACACCATGTCAAAACAGGCAGAAGCTGCAGGTATGTTACGTTGTCACTCAGTACCCTGTGTTTATTGTGGTTTAGTTGACCAAGTTTATCATGATGGAAACAGACTAGTTACATAATATGCAGTAACAAACTATTACTTCTCTTTAGGACTGATGAGAACTAGGAATCTATCATTAGCAAAACACTAACAATGGATCAACTTAGTGGTTTAAAAAAATTTTAGAATCCCTGAAAATACGTCCATGCTGCATGTCGTATTTTGAGTAAATATTACCGTAGAGGCCTTGTAGTCTTAATCCCGTTTATTGTGTTGATCATATGGTTAGTTCATATCCAGATTACTTATTGAAGACTCTGTAAGTATGAACAGTTGAGAGTACACACTAGCACTTTGTTGATTTGTTCCTTAAAATTGTAAAGTGAATGCTAAAGAAATTAACAAGTTTGTAGAATGTGTTATATGGAAGAAAGTTCAAATTAAACCTGCACAGTTTTATTTAGTCCCTTCTAGCGTTGTTAGTTCTTTCATTAGGAACTTGGAGGTCACCCAGAAGTATCTAATTTCTATGAAAAGGAAAGAAATTGCTTTCTGAGTTGTAAGTACGATGTGGCATGAATAACCCCACATTATTGTTAATCAAAAACTGGAATGTAAGGGCCCAAATAAGTATTGAAGAACATGTGAACACGTTTCTGATGTCTCGGATGATAATATTTCCAGTTCTTAACTGTAGCTATCCCATATAGTCTATCACTTTTCCATTTCTCTTTTCTGGATTTCAGTTTAAAACTGTTTTCCATTGTGTGCAGATCTCCTGTACAAGGCTAACATGAATACTGGCAGCGTACTGGAATATGCCCTTGCTTTCACTAGTGCAGCGCTGGATAAGTATTGCAGTAAATGGAGTGCTGCTCCCAAGACAGGATTCGTTGACATAACAACTTCAAAGGATTTCTACCGTATATATAGTGGCCTTCAAATTGTAAGGCTCAACCTTTCATCATCTATTTTCAATGTTATTTTGTAGTTAGACTTGCTTCTTTGACAAAAATATTTCATTTATCATCTGTTTTCTTTCGTATATAACTTAGGTACCTAAAAGAAATTTTAATCTGTTTTAGTCAATGTACAGCATAACTAAGCATAAGAGACGCTAAGTTATTAGCAAAATTTTCTAAAAAGTGACATTCTGAAACTTACTATGTTTTTTTTTGTTTCGTACTAAATTTGATGTCTTTAAGCAAAAGACAGCGTTATATCTTCATCCCTTTTGATTGGGGATGTGGATTTATTGTATGCATACGTGTATTACTTGGTGGAAAATAACAGCTGGGAATAATTATTCAATATAAGAAGTCCTATCACCATTATATCATGGCTGATAAACTCATCTGGCCAGATAGCACGTAAATTAGGTAGTCTTTTCATTATTATAACATATGATCTTCTATTTTAGGGATATCTAGAGGAGTCTATTCAAGCAACATCCAACAATTACGAAGTACTGGGTGATTCTGTTGCTTGGGGTGGTTGTACAGTAATATACTTACTTGGGCAACAGCTACATTTTGAGCTCTTTGATTTTTCATATCAAGTCCTCAATGTTGCTGAGGTGGAGGCTGGATCACTTGCACAACCATTCAAGGTATGGGAAATTTCCTTCGACTCTGTCAAGAACATCACCATGCCATGTTCCACACATTTTTCTCTGCTCTGTGTCATAAAATGCATTCTGGAATATGAGGTGATTCTTTGGTTGATTTTTGATGATTGAATGCTCTTGTGAAGGGATGGGAAACCCTATTGGAGGCAATGAGGAAAGCAAGAAGGTTGAATAACCATGTCTTCTCCATGTTAAAAGCACGATGCCCGCTTGAAGACAAGACAGCGTGTGCTATAAAGCAAAGTGGTGCTCCTTTGCATCGGATTAAGTTTGAGAACACTGTTTCTGCATTTGAAACATTGCCTCAGAAAGGTGTATGAGTCCATATTTTACTTGAGGTAATGCAAAGATTTGGAGCTACCGTGGTCTCAAGTTTTAGGCTAGTTATGTAAATGACAGTGTATATTTGCTTCTCAGTAATGTGTTTGCCTCCTCTTGTTGTAGTGAGTTAATGTCACAGTGAATCAAAATGAAAATGCTACATCAAAAATGATTTTCAGGCTAACATTTGCCTCAACATCACACTATTCTTGGTTTAGCATCCCCGGATTCATTCATTCATACAATTATCAGTAAAAACATTATACGATTATCTTCCCCCAAAAAAAAAACATTATACGATTGCTAGGCGATCCTGTGCATTGTAAAACTTTCCAGGTAAAGATAGGCCATAAGAGTTTGACAAAGTTGCGAAAATATTTTACACTTTAAAATCAAAATGATGAGCATACCCTTTCGTTTTTAAGTATTTGAGGACTCAGAAACTAGCCATTAGTTTATTGATGAGACATCTGATAATTCCCATGTAAAGATTTTGTTAAGTGTCCTAGCAAGAAAAAGCAAACGCTTTAAGAAGCCCAGATTAATGCTCCCATTTTGAAAGAAAGAAGAAATTCTACGGGAAGAAAAATGTTTGGTAGATGTATTTATAGCTTGTAAGGAGTTTGATGAACTTCGAGCTAAAAGATTGGTGGGATGAATTGTATGTACCAGGCCACAAATTTAGAAGGAAGCAACTCCAACTATATACATGGTTGAGGGGGACGATGAAGCCGAAGAGGTACTAGACGAGTAGAATGGGGAGATCACAGGAGAATAAGGGAATCCTAATGTCTCCTTCTATGCAATGAGAAGGGAATAGATGAAGAAGAATATAAGCAAATACAGGTAATAGGATACTATCGATGAAAACTTATACAGGTACATAACTTCCTAGACGAAGCCTTAGCCATAAGAAGTCAAGGTCGATTAGAGGATATTTTGGGAATCCAAATTATTATGGGGGAAGGGGTCTCAGGTTGAGCTGCCATCAAAGGTATGAGGGGTTTATGTGGAGCATGCAGGAGTGTGCTTTGTGACAGTGGCCTCGGTGATTCCACTGGGAAGCTGCAACATCGTCTTGGGGGTCTAATGGTTAATTACCCTTAACGACATCCTGTGCAGTTTCAAGACGAGAACCATGAGGTTCACCCGAGAAGGATAGTTGGTAGCTGTTATAGGTTTTATAAGAGAACCAACCCAAAAGCTAGCTTGAAGGGTGAGAGAACCCATAAGCCTATAAATCCCACATCAGCCTCTTTTATTATCGATATGGGACAATTAGACCCTAACATTCCACCACGCTTCACAGCCCAGGTACCGACTGGCTGGCTGTGCGCTAGATCTTTTCTAGCCCCGGGCGAACACTGCTATACCGGCGTCACCACCCACGCACCCACGGGCTAGCTGTGCGCTAGATCTTTTTTCTAGCCCCGGGCGAACACTGCAATGCCGGCGTCACCACCCGTGGGCGTGG
>JAOQMM010000003.1:15416282-15427909 GCA_027563515.1 Erythroxylum platyclados | reverse complement strand
ATCTTTTAAATTTTATATATTTAAAATTTAATTATATTTATTAATAATTATTAAATTTAATTTAAGTAAAAAATTTAATAAATTTATTACGAAAAACTAAATTGTTCATAATTTTTATTAATAATTAATTTTAATTAATTAAATATACAACATTTATTTAAATTATTCATAATTCTTATTAAAAACTAATATATTAAATAATTTATTAGTATATATTTAGTTGATAATAAATCAGATCATGAAGAAAATAGGAATAAAAAACAAAAACCACTTCTTATGATTTTTATAATTTTTGAAAACTAGAAGAAACTAAAACTAAAAATGAAATCCAAAAACTCAAACAAACATATTTTTTTACTGAATTTAAAAACAAAATCAAAAAATAAATATAAATATAAAAACAAACAAACAAACCCTTAGCTTTTAGTTTGCTTTCAATAGCCAAATAAGTTTAGCTAGTACTTCAATTTTGATTCCTTAACTTGGCCAAATTCTTGCCAATGTGATGGTTAGACTATTAATAGGTCTTTTGTAAAACCAAGTTCTTTCTTTTAAAGGTTGCCTAATAGTATTCTTTTACATTCTAACAAAATAATTTAACTTCTAAAATAAAAGAGTGATATAAATTCTTAAAACTATTTCTTTTACTTTTTTAAAAAATAACTATTAAAAAAGGAAGATGAAGTACAATATCATTTTACAAAATTTAATGTACATGATATGTAAAGCAAAGACGAAAAAATAATGTTAGCCTGCTGTTGGAGAAATCGTGAAGAGCTTGAACGGAATTTGGTAGTTGAGCTAAGGCCTAATCTAAATCTTGAGCATAATTCACTTGACATGTAAAGATGATTAACTCTCTAAAATCATGAATGATGTGCATTCCCAAGGAATAGAGCGACACAACCTATTCTTTGTGTTTACATTTGATATGCTATTATGCTGTAACTTTCCACACCAGAGATTCCTTAATCATTGAACTATTACCATTAATGTTTAGTTGCTTCATACATTTTATAATGCTAATTGCGATGTTATTTAGACATTATATTTAAAATCCTCCGAGCTTTGTGATACAAAAAGGAATTCCAAATCCCAATAGAGATCACAATGTTGCTTGTTGACCATCTAAGAGCCACTTTGAGGGGACAGAAAGCAAAATTATCATCACCGTAACCAAAAGTAAAATCACTACTATATTTACCAAACCGGGAATAAACATGGAACTACAAGCCTTTGAGGATCGTATTCAATTAAATAACATCATTGATGTGTATGGAAACGCGTCAGCAATGACTAAAACTTGGAATTCTTTTTAATTCACATAAAGTCACTGCGAATGATTTTGGACTGGGAAATTCTTGTGGACTAGAGAATAAGAGATATCTTATTTGGATAAACACTAAATATATCCAAAACCAAATTTAAGGATAACTAACACATCTAAAATTACATGTAAAGCTGACAGGTAATGTTTTGGCTGCTCTCCACCAACCCACCACAGTTGTGTTGAAAACTGAGGTTTGATTGACTTGTACCTTCTTTACCTAACAATACCAGAACACCACCATCTAACAGTTGATGCCAGAAACAAGATTTCAAAGAAAAATGGAAGCAATTCAGATTTCAGAGTCAATATGTTGCTCTCAAAATACAATTTCTCTTTCATTCTTGTTTGTTGTCTTAAAATAATGAAGAGACCAAAAACCTTTATTATACTTTGTCGGCCATGCCACTCTTGAATCATTTGTGTGGTCAGCCAGCAATACCCTTAATTTTTAAGTGGGACTTTCGTAATCATTGAATAGACGACTAACTCAACGCTTTCATTCTATCTGATAATGATAAGAAGCTGACAATTGTCACAGTTCATCGCACTTAGAACACTTCTTATTGAAAGACCCAAGAATGGATTTTTACTTGGTAATACAACAAACTCGTAAAGTATTCTCTAATAAACTGAAAGTTGCCCCCTCCCCCTTTTCTACAAATCCATACTTTGATTCTCTCGACTGCACAAACAGGTATGAGGAGCCGTTTGTTTTTTGTTGTTTTTGTAAGCTTCAAACTATTTGTCTGTATGCTTCTTTTGAATCTTTATTTACTTCGACATATTACAGGTTGAGAGTCTTGGAGTCCATGAACTAGTTATTTTGTAAAGATATCATCATGAAAGGACCAAGAGGTGATTCTTAACTGGTTTGAGGTTGGAAGTTCATGCCCTGTTCTTTTGCTTCGATTCATACTCATTAATTACCCCTTTTACCACGGAATGCCACACCCTGCGGGTTTAGATATGGAGAGGATATCGTATAGGTTGATAGCCATATCTCTTGTTCTTTCCCTTTTGGTTCATCAATCCTTGGGACTTAATGATGAAGGTCATTACCTCTTAGATATCAAGGATAGGTTGATTGATAAGGATAACTCTCTGGGTAACTGGAACCCTAACGATTCCAACCCTTGTGGATGGACTGGAGTTAATTGCACTAGTGATTACAGTCCAGTGGTTCGGTATCTTGATTTGCATTCAATGAATCTTTCTGGTTCTCTAGCAGCTAGCATTGGTGGATTAGTTCATCTGACTCTTCTAGATCTTTCCTTCAATGATTTGTCTGAAAACATACCACCAGAACTTGGAAACTGTTCCAGTTTGGAAGAAGTTGTACTTAACAATAATCAATTCGAAGGTCAAATCCCTACAGAATTATGTCATCTTACCTCCCTGGAAACCTTGAACATATGCAACAACAGATTATCGGGTCAATTTCCACTGGAGATTGGAAGCCTATCCTCCCTTAAAGAATTAATTGCGTATAGCAATAACATTAGCGGATCATTACCAGTTTCTTTTGGGAAACTTAAGAATTTGAGGACTTTTAGAGCGGGACAGAATTTGATATCTGGAAGGTTACCACTGGAGATAGGAGGATGTGAAAGCCTGGAGTATCTTGGTCTAGCACAAAACAAATTAAGTGGGGAAATTCCAAAAGAGATTGGAATGCTCAAGAATTTGACAGATTTGGTTCTTTGGGGTAATCAACTTTTAGGCCCTATTCCAAGAGAGTTAGGCAATTGTACCAATTTGGTGACTCTTGCTATCTACGATAACAATCTTTCTGGGGCTATACACAAGGAGCTTGGTCAACTTGCCTCTCTAAGGAAGCTATATCTGTATAGGAATCACTTAAATGGAACAATACCAAGGGAGATTGGAAATCTGTCTTTAGCAGCAGAGATTGATTTCTCTGAGAATATGTTGACAGGAGATATACCAAGTGATTTTGGTAAGATTACTGGATTGCATTTGCTCCACCTTTTCGAGAATGGACTTACTGGTGTCATCCCAGATGAGCTCACAACTTTGGAGAATTTGACGGAGCTTGATCTCTCCATAAATAACCTCACAGGTACAATTCCTATGAGGCTCCAGTTTTTGAAGCAACTGACCACGCTGCAGCTTTTCAACAATTCTTTGACAGGTAGCATTCCTCCGGACCTTGGGTTATACAGCCGACTTTGGGCGGTTGATTTGTCAAATAACAACCTGACAGGAAGAATCCCACGCCATCTCTGCAGAAATTCTAACCTGACATTTTTGAGTCTGGGGTCAAACAATCTCACAGATTATATCCCATCAGGGGTCATAAACTGCAAAACCTTGTTGCAATTTCATCTTGCTGGGAATGGTATCGTAGGGAGTTTTCCATCTGAATTGTGCAAGTCAACCTATATCTCTAGCATTGACTTGAGTCAGAACAAATTTACTGGTCCAATCCCTCCAGAAATTGGTAACTGCCTTAGTTTGCAGAGGTTGCTTCTAGCAGATAACTACTTTAATGGTGAGCTGCCAAAAGAGATTGGTAAACTTTCTCAGCTGTTGACATTCAACATCTCGTCCAATTTTCTCACTGGAACTATACCATCAGAAATTTTTAGCTGCATAATGCTTCAACGACTTGATATCAGCCAGAATACTTTTGTTGGTGCTTTAACAAGTGAGATAGGTAATCTTTCCCAGTTGGAGCTTCTCAAACTTTCAGATAATCAACTTTCCGGTGTTATACCTATAAAGTTGGGAAATTTGGGGCGCCTAACAGAATTACAAATGGGAGGCAATTTGTTTTCAGGCAGGATACCTGCTGAGTTCGGTGAACTATCAAGCTTGCAGATAGCATTGAATCTCAGTTATAACAATCTTTCTGGACCAATCCCTGATGAGCTTGGCAATTTGGTGTTATTGGAAATCCTGCTGCTCAATAACAACAATCTGAGTGGTCAAATTCCAGTTTCTTTGACTCATTTGTCGAGCTTACTTGGGTGCAACTTTTCTTACAATGACTTAACAGGCCCTATACCTTCTGTAACAGTCTTTCAAAATTCAGGCATTAACAGTTTTCTCGGAAATAAAGGGCTTTGTGGTGGACCTTTTGCTAATTGCGACGAATTTCCAAATTCTTCTTCTCTTCCATCAGATAGACAAGGCAAAAATGCTCGTTTAGGTAAAATTGTTGCTATCATTGCAGCAGTTATTGGTGGCCTTTCGCTTATTCTAATTGTCATCCTTATATACTTCATGAGACGTCCAGTTGAAATAATTGCTCATTCACAAGAAAGATCCTCATCTTCTCCAGCTTTAGACATATATTGTCCTCCCAAGGAAGGATTCACATTCCAGGATTTGGTTGCAGCCACTGATAATTTTGATGACAGCTTTGTGATTGGAAGGGGTGCTTGTGGAATTGTATATAGAGCAGTCCTGCCATGGGGTCGTACCATTGCAATCAAGAAGTTAGCGTCTAACAGGGAGGGAAGCAACATTCATAATAGCTTCCGTGCTGAAATTTTAACTTTGGGAAAAATCAGCCATCGAAACATTGTGAAACTTTATGGTTTTTGTTATGACCAGGGTTCTAATTTACTTCTTTATGAATATATGGAAAAGGGTAGTTTAGGAGAACTGCTTCATGGACCAGTTTGTAATCTTGATTGGTGGACAAGATTCAAGATTGCACTTGGAGCTGCTCAGGGTCTGGCTTATCTGCATCATGATTGCAAGCCTCGGATTTTTCACCGTGACATAAAATCAAACAACATTTTACTTGATGACAAGTATGAGGCTCATGTTGGAGACTTTGGATTAGCAAAAGTGATTGATATGCCATACTCAAAATCAATGTCTGCAGTTGCTGGTTCTTATGGTTACATTGCGCCTGGTAAGTTGTCTTGAAAGCCTGAGAATCTCAATCTTAGTTCATATTGTTAGTCAAGTCTCATATTTAAGGTTATTAGTACACTTGCCATTTTGCAGCATGGTTTTTGTTGGAGCACTTTTTAGTTCATTTTCTGAATGTGTTGGACGTTCACCAAAAGTGCTGTCTTAGTTGATAGGAAGTGCAAAAATATCTAGTGGTTCATATTCGCATAAAAATCTACTTATATAATATGTCATAATGTTACTTGCATTTTCAGTTGCATCCCTGAGAAGATACTTCTTTGTGTTTCATAGGATCAATTGGTCGGCAATGTTGGGTCAGTTTTAACATAAATTTGAACGTGAAAGAGGGAATTGACTTTTGATTCTGTTAGCAACAAGTGCTAATAATTAATGATCGATCTTGAACCTACATGTAAATCATTTTCTTTTCCAAATCAAGCTGAAATGTTATCCTCAATTCATCTAAGCCAATATGATGCTATGTAAAATGCTAATTGATGTTTCAATTGTCGGTTTTTTTTTTCCAGAATATGCATACACTATGAAAGTGACAGAAAAATGTGACATATACAGCTATGGAGTTGTCCTTTTGGAACTGCTGACAGGCAGAACACCAGTCCAACCCGTTGAGCAAGACGGTGATCTTGTAACATGGGTGAGAAACTACATCAGGATTCATTCGTTGTCTCCTGGACTACTTGATGTCCGGCTGGACTTACAAGATGAGAAAACTGTGTCTCATATGATCACTGTCATGAAAATTGCATTACTTTGCACAAGTATGTCACCACTGGACAGACCAACAATGAGGGAAGTTGTTTTGATGCTTATAGAATCCAATAAACGAGAAGGACAATTCGATTCTTCTCCAAGTCATGAAGCTAATTCAAGTGATGAGCTAATTGTACATGATTAATAAGTCATTCATGTCCACCACAGATGTTTTAGAACAGTACAAAAACCTTGTCCATGACTAACACCTTGAGAAGTCAATGTTGCTTACCACATCTCAAGCTGCTTCATCAATCAGCAGCACTTACAATTTTTTCTACAATAAAATGGATAAATCTCCCCTTGCATGATGTTCCCAATAATCATGAATACAGTTGCATTTTGCATGAGTACTTCTTGGTACCACTGGTCATTATCGAGGATATCTATGAAAATGACAATAAGTCAAATTAAATTTAGCTTTAAAGTAATTTAAGTTCATAATGTTTTCCATTTTGACAATTGAACTTAGCTGAGTATGGTATCAAGGAAAGATTGTCTCGTTCGTTGTAGAAAATAGGCGGTGTCAAAAAATGGACCAATTTTGATTTTTGAAAAAATTAATTCTCTTTTTAAAAGTAGAAGTAATGTACAAGAGCATATAATTGATATCTAAAATACATCACACATAGAATGTAATTATTAAACTATCGAAGTCTTACTATAGAAATTTGAAGAACTTACTATTCTAATAAGATTGAACTTTGTTGTGTATGGTTCAAATATCTGGCTAGTAAATTTAGAATGTCTTTAAAAGAGTACAAGTATCTTTTGAAAATATTTGGGTGAACACAACCTATCACACGATTTTGTGCTAGGTAAGGATTATAAATTTAGAATGTTTTTAGAAGAATCCAAGTATCTTTTGTAAGTATTTAGGTGAACATAACCTAACACACGATTATGTGTTAGGGTGTGTTTTTTTGGAATACAAAGGTTAAGACACGGGTAGATCATGATTGAAACATGAGAGTGTTGGTGTGGTAAAGGATTTTTTTAATAGAACATGGCTTGAGATACAAGGGTGTCAGTGCCCGTGTCTATATTTTGAGATAGTGAGTTACATACCCTAGGATATGAGCATGATGGAGGTCGTGTTCATATGCGCGGAAAGAAATAGAAAAACACATGGTCTAGGACATAACCTAGGACATGAATATGTCCGTGACGAACAATTTTATTTGAAAACATACTTTTTTGGTGAATTTTCACAAAGATTCTAGGACTTATTAGAGTCATGTTTAAATTAGATTGAGTTCGGTAAGGGAAAGTTGTGTAGAATTATACCAACTAGAATTTACAATGAACTATATTTGGGTAAACCTAGTTTATATATAAAAATTTGTAATGTCCACCAAGTGAATTATTAATCAATATAGTGAAATCAACTGATCTTGGCTCCCTAAGATATAAGCATATCCAACTAGCAAACGTCATTAAAAATCTTCTTATTATTCTTATCTGTTTTCCTTCATATTACTATATTCTTATTAGATACACCTTATTTCTTAGCAAGTGGTATTAGAATATAATTGAGGTGACAATAACTTTACTTGCAAGATTTGAATTTGTAGTGAGAAAATTCAATGAAACTGGAAATTTCAGACTA
The DNA here is from genome assembly GCA_027563515.1 of Erythroxylum platyclados. NCBI lineage: Eukaryota > Viridiplantae > Streptophyta > Magnoliopsida > Malpighiales > Erythroxylaceae > Erythroxylum > Erythroxylum platyclados. The sequence continues at coordinate 15,420,311 of JAOQMM010000003.1, read as the reverse complement.
TGGCAACATAAATTAAAGGATTTGTTGGCGTAGCAAGGCATATTGAAGGGTTGTAGAAGAATAAGTTAAAAGAAATAAATAAGCTCGACTAGGAAGTTTTACAGGCATAAGCAGTTAGAACCATTGTGCTATGTATAGTAGATGAGGTCATGTTGATACAACTCTCACTAATAGGGCGAGTGAGATTTGAATCAATACGATAAGACCTAGGACCATTTTATCAAAAACATGTTAGTCACAAAATTGAACGCAAACACAAACAAAAGAAGGATATGAATCACCACACTTCATAAAATAAAGGATTGAGAGTGATAAGATCTTAGGATTTTGATCGCCACTAACAAGCTAGATAAGATTGATTTTTTTAGATAACTTTGAGTAAAAGCACTCTAAAAGATGGAAGAAAATATCTCAAATGGTTTGATAAATCAATCGCATAATAATCCCCAATTAAAATCATCCATAACCCTTTTATAGACATGAAAAACTAAAAACTAGAGTTATAAAAGGAAATAAGCACACAACATAATGAAATCCTGTCGAAATAACAAAATCATATTTGTAAACTATACTAAAATGGTGCCTATTTTAGACCATGACTAACTAATTTTATTATGTAAAAAACTATGTAAAACTAATGGTGAGCTTGACGTTGTTTATATATTAAACTTTAGAATTAATTTTGTAATTAAAATCTAGCCCACAAAACTTAACAAAAGATCGATGCTAGTTATAAATATGACTCTGGCGCTAATTTCATTTGACTTCTTCCCCTTCTAGCAACAAAATAAGACCGATACTAATTATGTTTAAAGTTCAGCGCTAGTTACGTTCTGTAATCGCAATTTTCCACCATTCTCAACACTTAAATCATTATGATAGGTCTAACTTTAATCCTTAAAGGTAGCAAAGCCTCATTCCTTATGTAAAGATCCACTAGTAAGCTGTTGAGGGCTTCTTTGCCCATCTTTGCCTTACGCCATGTTATTAGTCTTCTAATATCCTTCAATGAATTTCTATCAACTCTTTGTACTTGAGTATTAGATGCTTGATTCTCATCACTCTCCACTAAATTCTAAACGACCTTCACTAATAGAACTAATGACTTTCAATATCAATATAATAGGACCTAGGACTAGACTATCAAAAATAAGTCAATCTATGAAATCGAATATAAAAACACACAAAAGAAGGATATAAATCACCTCAATCTAGAAAAGAAATGATTAAGTGTGATAAAATCCTAGGAATTTGATTGCCACTAGTAACTTAGATAAGATCAAAGTTTTTAGAGAACTTTTAACCAAAAGCACTCTAAAAGATAGAAGACAAATCTCTGTAATGGTTCAATAAATTAATAATAACGTAATAATCCCCAAATATAACCATCCCTAATCCACTTATATGTGTGAATCCCTAAAAATTAAAGCTCTAAAAGGAAATAAACAATCAAAATAACAAAATCTTATCAAAATAACAAAAACCTGTTTGTAAATAATACAAAACTGATGCTAGTCTTGGACTATAATTGGCACCCGTTTGTTATAGACAAGATTATGCAAAATTAAAGACGATTTCAACATCGATTATATGTTAAAATCCAACAACAATTTTATTCTATAACTCTAGTCCACAGCATCTGAAAAAAAACTAGTTCAATTACAACTATGACTTTGACACCAATTACATTCAACTTCTTTTGCACTCTAATAACAGTGTAACATTGGTGTTGGTTATGTCCTGTAGCTATAATTTTTCAACTTACTCCTTTATTTGAATCATCATAATATGTCTAACTTCAACCTTCAAATTTAGATAAGCCTCAATCCTTGCATAGAGATCCACCGTTAAATCGTTGAGGACTTTTTGACCTTCTTTACCCTAGTCCGTGTCATCGATCCTCTAATATCCTTTAATAGATCTCCAAAAACTCTTTGTACTTTAGTAGATGCTTGATTCCCATCATTCTCCCCCTCATTAAAAGAACTTTTCCTCAAATCAACATCTTCCTCTACAAAATCAAAAGGAGATAAATCAGCACATTAAAAGTAGAATGAACATTATAATCACCTGGCCAGTTGATCTTATATGGATTATTATTCACTACTTTCACAATTTGAAACAATCTATCCCCTCTTAATTGTAACTTAGATTTTTGCTTGTTTGGAAGCATCTCCTTCTACAAGTGTACCCAAATTCAATCTCCAGGTTCGAATATCATTTCCTTTCTTACCTTATTAACTTTCTTAATTTATGGTTGGGTCCTCTTTTCAATGTTTAGCTTTGCTCTCTCATAGAACTTCTTACTATCCAAGTTAATTCATTCACCTAAAGTAATAGGCACAAGATCTAAAAGATGTAATAAGTTAAATCTACAAACAATCTCAATTGGAGTAAAATCTATAGCACTATGGATAATCTTGTTATAAGAAAATTTAATAAAAGACAACAACACTTCCTAGGTCCTAAAATTACTACCCATAGTAACATACAACAATGCCCCTAGAGTCCTATTAATCACTTTTAGTTTAATAATCAGTTTGCTAGTGACAAGTTATAATAAAAAATAACTTACTCCCTAACTTTCCTCATAAACTCTTCTAAAAGTAACTCAAAAAATTGACATCCTTATCTAACACTATAGTTTTAAAAACTCCATGCAATCTAATAATCTCTTTTAATAATAATTTAAAAATGTAAGATTCATTATTGGTTTTGTGACATGTAGTGAAATATGACATCTTAGAATACTTGTCCACCATTACAAAAATTGAATCTTTACTAGTCCTAGAATTAGGTAACCCTAAAATAAAATCTATCAAAAGATCAACCTGTGATTTACTAGGTATAAGTAAAGGTGTATATATACTATAGACTTACACTCGTTATTTGTCCTGCCAATAAATAATACACTTCTTGTACATTCTCTCTATATCTTTCCTTATATGTGGCCAAAAGAATTGCTCACTCAATACCTATAGAGTCTTCTTAACTCTAAAGTGTCCTATCAAGTCTCCTTTATATGACTCTCTCATAAACAACTTTCTTAAAGAATTACGAGGTATACATAGTCAACTTTCTATAAAGAAATACCCTTCATACTTATAGAAACTAGCCAACCCATGAAAACTCCTAACATCACTCACAATCTTGGGTGCTGGCCACTCTTTAAATAGCTCTTACTTTCTCCTCATCTACCTCTATAACTTTTGCACTCACCATTTATCTAAGAAACACAACCTGTCTAGTGCAAAATGTACACTTCTTTAAATTGACATACAAATTTTCTTGTCTAAGCACATGTAAAACATGATCTAAATGGTTAAAAACTTCATCTATAGTATTACTATAGGCAAAAATATCATAAACTACACTACCACAAACTTGCTTAAAATTCACGTAAAACATGGTTTATTAATCTCATAAAAGTACTAGGTGTATTAATCAAATCAAAAGGCATTACTAACCACTCATATAATTCATGTTTAGTGATAGAGGTATTTTTCATTCATCTCATTCTCCAATTCTAATTTGATAGTACATAGATTTTTGGTCAATTATAGAGAATATAAAAAGTAACAAACAACTCATTAAATATGTCATCTAATCTAAGAGTTAAATGTTAATACTTTTGAATAATTTTGTTCATTGTGACACAATCTACACATAGTCTCTATGTTCCATCATTTTTTAGTACCAACAAAACAAAAACAGAACATGGGCATAGACTCTCAATCATATAGACCTTCTCAAAAAGCTCTTCCATTTGCTTTTGTATCTCTTTGATCTTCGTTGGATTTGTCTGATAGGCTAGTCAGTTTGGAATCTGCACGTTTAGAATAAAATTGATTTAATTCTCAACAACTTGCACTAATGGTAATCTACTTGGTATATCCTTTTAGAAGAGATCTTTAAACTCCTATAAAAGAGACATAATACCCCTAGGTTGTTGAATTGTCAATAATGGTGGCTCATCCCACAAATCCCATATTGAAAGTTTAAGGATTTGTGGGAGGTTGTTTTAGTTAT
>JAOQMM010000003.1:15405289-15415532 GCA_027563515.1 Erythroxylum platyclados | reverse complement strand
CACTCTATTCACCTGTGCAATAGTGCTCGAGGTGAATTTGTTATTATTGGTGGAATTAACCCGAGTTTCCACAACATAGGTAAGGTAGCTTTAATATTCACTTCATGAGAAATAAAAGATTCTTTGTAAATAAGAAAAAGCATCTAGAATTTGTCCAATACTGCATCTCTCATATCCCCTACTCTCTCTACGAAGCTTGCACATTTTCACTTGTATTTGTCTCATTTTTTATTTTTTCCAAAGTTTTTGAAAATTTGTCAAGTGTTTGCTCTCATTTCTTTTCCCTTGCTCTCTTTTGCTTACTCTCATACATCTTGAGCTAGTCTTCATACACTTTTTTTGGCGATAATAGAGCAAGAGTGATTGGTTTTCCATCCATAATAAATCAATATCTATTTTTGTACTTGTCATGTATGACCCTCTATTCGAATTGTTAAGGATGTGTCCCACTTATATAGGAACCACATCATACAATACCTAATTTTTTTAAATCCTAATGGAAAAAGAAACTCTCATCTACTTTGTTATCCTAACCTTCCCACTCATTCAAATATTGTAGGTTGTATGACTTATGGTGTTTGGTAGTTACTTTTTGGCAATCCTAACTTTTCAGCCAACTCCACACTAGACATGTTAGCATAACATACCCCATTTATGATCATATTGCATACTCGATCCTTGGTGGCATAGCTAGTATAGAAAATTTTTTCCTTTTCTCATCCACTTTATCATCTCCTGCTTGCATACTCAACATCTTCATAGTGACTGGCATCTTTCCCACCTTGGGCCTTTTAATGCACTCCTCATTACTAGCATCTTCCAAGCTAGACATCTCAACTTTCACCTTATCTTCACTCTCAAACATATACTAACCTCTTCTATCATCGTCATCATCACTCTTTTACTACGTTATTGGGATGCTATATGTCCTCTCCTTAAACACTTCAAACATATGATCTCTCAATTTCTAGTTATATAAGTATAATCAATCTTAGCTTTCTTTCAAATAAGTGTTACACGTTTGGCTTAATTACTTCATACTTGGGTTTTGGAGCCTCATCCTCTTTTTTACTTTATGATTTACTCCATGATGAAGAACCTGCAATTGACACACCAAAATGGTTAGTAGGCCTCTTTTTGAGTTGTCTCTCTACCTTAATGGCTATATGCACCACATTTACTAACTCTATGTAATGATGTAGCTCCAAAATATTATAAATTTAAGATTCAGTCCCTAAATAAATTAAACTATTTTCTCCTCCATATCTTCCTCGATATTGGCCCTAGTCATAGCAATCTTCATGTTCTTATAGTACCCCTCCATACTCTTGGAGCATTGGTTTAGCATTTGTAACCTTTGATAGAACTCCTTGTGATAGGAATTTGGCATAAACTAATTCCTCATCACCAAATTTATCTCCTCTCAAGTTATAATATGCGACTCTTGGTTCCTTCTTCTAGTGAGAATTTGTTTATCCCACTAATCCATCATATAGTCACTAAATATTGTAGTAACTAACTTAACAATTTTCACCTTTGAGAAGTTGTAACAATTAGAGACTAGCTCCACTTACTTGTCCCACTCTAAGTATGCATTTGGAATTTATCTTCCTTAAAAAAAAGTTGGTATTGCCATCTTAATACCCTTCATATTGTTTCCGCCCTCTCATCGTACTACCTTTCGTTTCTAATGCCAAACCCTCCCCCTCCTTTTGTCCTTATTCTTCCTCCTCTGCCACCCATTAAATTGAGCTCTCCTAAGTAGTTGGCAACACTTTCAACTCCATCATTAGCCTTAAAGTCATCCATTTTAGTAGCTTTACGTAAATCATGTTGTAAGGTTAGCCGCTATGAAAGCATTTTGTTTATCCATCCTCTCCTCAACTTCACTAAGTAGCTATATAAGTTATTTCAATCATCTTTGGATAAAATTAATGAAGGACTCTTGACCTACTCCCACTTTTTGCCTCCTCACTTCCTTCCTTTTCTTTGGATATGGTTAATATTCAGGTATGAGATATAATGTACATGCACAAAAGGTTAGTAGCAAAAGCACTCGCTCACATGTTTCATTATAAAAATTCACTCAAATCTCAACCCAAGCTCCTAAGTAAAGGTTCCACAGAAAGTAGATAATCTAAATCAAGAAATCTACTTTAAATCTCCCCTTCTTCAAATACTCCTAGAAGAAACAATTTTAAGAACAAAACAAACAAAGAATGCAACTAGAAGTCAACAAATAAGAAAATTTAAAATAAAAAAATTAAGTTCGAAGGGGACCTAATTGGATTTAATAACAAAAAGAAGAATTTATCAAGAATGAAATAATGACATTAATTGCAAGAATAACTAGATAAATAGAATACCTTTTGGTATTATCATTCCTTGTTCTTTTTGGAATAAGAATAAACTTTTCTTTAATGATTGATGTAATTACTAGCTACTTTGTATTTATTTTTTATGAAACTGTTTGGGTTCTCTTCATAAAATTTTTATTTTTTTAATTAACTTGAAACTCAAGAAACAAGGAACATAAACTCAAGAATATTTTATTCTTAATGAAACTTTAAGAAAGACAAAAATAATAATGAATATTGAATATGTAAACAAATGATATTAATAATGAACATAATTATAGAACTGAGTTTTGAAACCAAATTTGATACAAACCTCACCAATAAGAACTAATGAGATTCGATATCAACACAAAAAGACCTAGGATTGTCCTATAAAAAATAGATTGATCCAATAAAATCGAACATAAAAAAATGGAAAAAGGATATGAATCGCCACACTCCAACATAAAAAGGATTAGGAGTGATAAGATCCTAGGATTTTGATTGCCATTAGCAAGCTAAATAAGATTGAAGTTTTTAGATAATCTTGTGCAAGAGCCCTCTAAAAGATTGAAGAAAAATCATTCCAATGGTTTGATAAATCAATAACAACTTAATAATCACTAGTTACAATAGTTCCTAAGCCTCTTATAAGCATGGAACCCAAAAAACTAGTGTTATAAAAGGAAATAAACACTTAAAATAATAAAATCCTCTCAAAATAACAAAACATTATATGTAAACAATATGAGATCGGTGCCTATCTTAGACCATAATCAATGTTGGTCTTGTTATGAATAAGACTATAGCAAACCATAAACGAATCATATGCTAGTCACATGTTAAACACCAATGCTAGTTTTGTTTTGAAACTTCAATTTACAAAAACCTTGCAAAAGACCAATTAGAATTACAAATATGACTGTAGTGTTAGTTATATTCAGTTTCTTCCATAGTCTAGTAATAGAAAAAGATTGTTGTTAGTTATCCTTAAATCTGGATGCCATTTATCTTCCATGATAACGATTTTTTAGCTTTCTCCTTCACTTGAATCTTTATGACATGTCTAACTTCAACCTATAAAAGTAGTAAAGCCTCACGTCTTGAGTATAAATCCACTATTAAGTCGTTGAGGGCTTCTTTTGCCTTTTTCCCTACTCCATGTCATCAATCCTCTAATGTTCGTTAAAGGATCTCTATTAACTCTTTGTACTTGAGTATTAGATGTTTGATTCCCATCACATGTACCAGATCGTGGAGATTTCATTTGCTGTGGAGATATAGAAGAAAATAAAATGTTGATACATGTTGAGATCTCTCACAAACAAGTTGTATTTAAAGTAGAGACTTTACAAGTTAAAGATATTTGAGGGAATGGATCTAGAACACCACATCAATGCATTTAACTAAATAGCTAATAACCTACTAAGGCTTAAGGTGACTATTATAGATGAGGATAAATCATGATTTTATTTTGTTCTTTACCTATTTCTTATAAACATTTGATGATCACACTTATATTAGATAAAAATATAGATAATATAAAGGACATTACCACAGCTTTATTGGTTCATAACCAATAAAGAGTTAATACTAGTAAAAGATGTCAATTTGAAGGGTTATATGTGAGGGAAACCATCATTATGGGATAAAGTAGGGGGAAGATGGCTCATCCAAACAAAATTTTAGATCTAAACCTAACAGTAAAATAGTGGTCTAGTTCTACAAGTGTAAGCAAGCTAGACATATTAGGAGGGGCGTTCCAAATAAGAAGGAACAAAGTGATAAAGGGAAAATTAATGATTTTTTTATACTAATCTAGCACAAAAAGGGACTTAGATAATAGTGATGTGGAAAAAGGATGTGAGAATTCATAAGATTAGGAAATTGATTACATTAGATTAAATATTATTAAAAAAGGATCAAACTTTAGAAAATGCAATTGATATGTCGAAAAAAGTGATTAACATGGAGAATTTCGGTTATTGCTTGAACTTGATTAACATCTTAAGGTATTAAACATGGTTGCAACCAACCTACAAAGAACATATTCGCTTATTTGAAAATTGTTTTATATTGCTCATATACATGGATGTGCAATCTTATAGGTATTTCTTAGGGTATATTAACTAAATATGGTATATTCAATAAGGTGGAGATTTTTATTTATAGTTTATATATATAGGTTGAAATATTGGATTATTTTTGGAAAAACATGAAAGTTTCTTGAAAGTATTTAGGAGATCATGACTTGACACACAACCATATGTTAGAATGTATTCTTCTATGGAATTCAGAGGTGGACACATAGGCATGTTCGTTTGGAAAAGGATTTTTTAAGGAGGAAATAACCTAAAAAATAGGTCTATGTCTATGTAGTGCATAGATATATTAAGTTACACAATTTAGAAAATAAGTGTGTTGAAAGTTGTGTTTATATACATTGAAAGAAACAAAATATGACCATGTACTATGCTTTAGTTGTAAACAATGCAACTATAGACTGGATCATTTTTATAATAGATAGGTCCTCCTATAAAATTAAATCATACCCTATAGTAGATCATTTATTATTCAATTATATTGCAATGTCTAAATTTATACCCTATAATGTAATAAGGATCACCCTCTTAGCTAGTAAATACAATCTTATAATTTTTTGTACCTCTTAAGTTGAAAGGTACTTTTAAAAAATCTTAAGGTCTTCATTTCTTGCCATATCCTTTGTTGTGCTAATTGAAGATATCACTCAATGTAATCTGTTAACACAGGAATTTGAGGCTCTCTCTAAGCTAGTCACCACACAAAAGATTGAACAAGCACTCAAGTCACTGACTCCCTTTAAAGCTTTTGTTCCTGATGGTGTTAACATCCATTTCGTCATTAATACATGGTTTTTAATCAGTGGAATAATCGTTGATGCAATTAAGGAGTTCTTCTCAAATAAAAGAATGATCAAAGAAGTAAACAGTACCTTCATTACTCTGGTCCTTAAGGGAAAGGAACATAAATCATTGAAGGACTATATGCCCCTTTCATGTTTTAATTCTATATATAAGGTAATATCCAAAATGATTGCTGAAAGGATGAAACATGTCCTATAAACTCTCTTAGATCCATCTCAAGGTGCATATATCTTCAAAAGGTAGGTAGGAGACAATATAACACTAACTTAAGAGTTCTTTAGACATTATAATAGGAAGAAAAACTACAAAAATTGTTCTCTTGAAATTGATTTTCAAAAAGCCTATGATACTGTGTATTAAAAATTCATACTCCACATATTTAAAAGCCTTTGGTTTCCTTGGCAACTTTATTGATTGGATTGAGCAATGCTAATGCAATTTTTCATATAAAATTATGGTTAATCAAGAGCCTTCCAGCCCTATCTAAGGATCCAGGGGCATCAAGAAAAAGGATCCCATTTCCCCTGATTTATTTTACCTAGTGATGGAAGCATTTAGTAGGCTATTGAGAAGAATTGCTAATATGAATATATCCTTCATATTCCACTCTAGATGTAAAGGGTTGAGGATAATCAACTTTAATTTCACTAATAATGTCTTTACATTCTCCAAAGCAGATGGTAGTTCAATATCCTCATATATGAATACACTAAATATATTTAACAAGATGTCGAGTTTAAGTATACATAAAGACAAGTGTAGTTTGTTTGTTTTGGCTAGTGCAAGAAGTTAAGCTGCTTGGATTTCCACAATCACTGATTTAGTGTGGCTAAGCTTCCCATCAAGTACCTAGGCATGCTAATTTCATCTACTAGACATATGTGCATTGTTCTTAAACCATTATTAGACAAGATTACAAAGCGAATAGAAAGTCAGAGCTCAAAGCTATTGTCTCTAACTGGAAGATGCCAACTAATAAATTCAGTTCTCAATTCCTTGAGTGTATGTTGGGCCTCTCTTCTAGTCTTTCCTCAAGCAATAGTAAAAGGCCATTCAAATTGTTTCTCAAAAGATACCTATGGTCTAGCATAAGAGATAAGGAAACTAATCCTAAAGTTAGTCAGTCTGATATTTGTAAACCAAGAAAATAAGGATGACTGGGCATACATTCAGTAAAAATTTCTAATTCAGTCCTATTACCCAAAAGATTATGGAGGCTTTTACAGGAAAAAATATCTTTAAAGGCAAGATAGGTTTATATACTTTACATCAAAGATCAAAATTTTAGGATACCTAAGCTCCTTGGTAATGCTTCAACTCTAATGAAATTCCTATTTAGGATGAGAAGCAAGATCGAGAACTCAAATGTAAGTATCACAAGTAATGGCATGCATACTTCTTTTTGGCATACTTATTGAACTCCATTAGTCCAGTTAGAGCTAAAGGAAGAAGCTGAACCATTAAGAATAAGACTTTCACAAAATACCACAGTAGCACGATTAGAATCAAATAGAGTAGATAAAAATTTTCTAATGATGTATTATCAAAGAAAGTTATGCAACCAATAACATATTATGCCAACAATCAACATTCTTTTTCTTCTAATTTTGGTTATAGGCAACATAATTCTATACATTGAGGTTAGGGTGGTTGATATCATGGTTGGGGAAAAATACCTATTCAACTCATTTTAATGGTTATGTATTACATAATATTCTCATCTTTAAGGACTGCTGATTATAAGGATCATCAATTTAATTTCTTATCATGGATCTGTTATACTTATGGCCCATGATCATTTAGCTAGATAATGTCCAACTTCAAGGTTAAATCAACAATATTCATTCAGTTTTAGGTTGAATACCAATTTGACAACACCTAACCCCTTACTGAAACATTAATGGATCATGGATACTAAGGCAACGTATCATCTTAGACCTAATATCGAAAATCTTACTTCACATCATTACTATCAAGGCCCTAATGACATCCAAATTAGAAATGGTAAGACAATCCTAATCTCTAGTATCAATTCTTTTTATTGTCACTCTTCCAATTGTTCTTTTCACTTGCATGATATTCTACGTGTTCCATAATCTTACAATAACTTGCTTTCTATTTATTTTTTTTACCAAAGCTAAAATAATATATGTATTCCTAATCATTTTGTGATTAAAGATTTTCACAAAAAGGAACCACTACATACTATTCAAAATGATCATATGCTATGCATCATGATGCTTAATTTAGCAACCAAGTCCTCTAATAGATGCTTATGTCCTAAAACACTTAAATAAAGTGGGTATGTTGAAAGGAAACATAGACATATTCTGAATATTGGCTTGTCCATGTTATATAATTCATTTATGCCATATGAATACTAGAATTATGTATTTGAAACAATGACATATCTAACTAATAGAATACTCACTCCCCCATTTATCACAAATTATTTTAGCAAAATCCTAGTTATGATACACTTCTTATATTTAGTTGTCTTTATTATCTATGATTTTGTCATTCCAAAATTTATGTTTTTAAGGGTTATAGTAAAATTCACAATGGTTATATTTATTTATATTTTTCTACCAAAAATTTGTTGTCTCATGACATGTGGTGTTTGATGAACATAAATCCCCTTTTAAACAAATTGAAGATGGTGCTTCATATGGTGCTCTAATTTTATATTCCTCCTCTAATAACACCAGTCTTGCTACCATTATACATTTCTTCTTCCCATTCACTTGAAAAATACTAATTTCCATCCAAACACAATCACATTAGTTGAACCACCCATACCTAACACTCTTCCATCAAATATGCAATCTCCAGCTTGTCCAAATGAATTATACACATGCAAATCCATCCCAACATTATTAACCATACTGAATAATCCCATTACTACTTAATTATCCTCTAATACAACTTATTTAGCCTATAACTCCCTCTAATACAACTTGTTTAGCCTATAACTCTTCTTTTTGAATTTCTATACATCACACTACATCATTTGGACTTCCCTTGGTAGTTGACTTGTGACTGATTTGTTTGACCATAAATGCAAAGTGTAGCTGTAGCTAGCTTTGGTAGGTACAAGCTGATCTCACAAGGACTAGAATTACTAGTACTTACCATTTTTCTATTATTTAGTCTAACAAATTATGGTGATAATAATTAATTAAAATAAAAATAAAAATAATAAACTAAAATAAATTAACACAATTTACTAATTAGAATAAAGATTAAACATAGAAACAATCAAAGAAAACAATGGCACCTAGAATTCGAACCCCCTTAGGACTTCTCATGAAATCATGATTTCACTACTTGATTTAATCTATAGTTTATTGGACTGGAGAAGTTCTTATATCATATTACTATCTTTCTCAATACTATTAATGAATAATTCTTAGTTGATTAGCTAAAATTTCTTTCTTGTTAGAACCCTAAGATTGCATTAATCGATTCGTAAATTTCACTATTAGGTTTGAACTTAATCTAGAAGATTTATGTTGACCTATCTCTAGGTTTGTATGCAAATTCTGTCAATTATGGTAGATCTATTCCTACAAAAGGATTTCTCAATCTTAATTGCATGAAACCATACATTAAAATAATATCTAGAACATATTAATTTAATAATTAAAACATGTAATTAAATCACAATAAAACTAAAGAATGAATTAAGATAAACATAAGTTATTATAAGGTCTATCCCAAGGTTCATCTAATCCAAGTACCAACAAAATTTAAGTTCAAACTTACATAAGACATAAAATCAAAACTAAAGGAAAACCAGAAAACTAAAAGTGACATGATGAATTCCCTTTTTTATCTTCATGAATTCCACTTTAGATTGATAGAAATCCACTTCAAATGTGCTTCCTTGCTTGTTCTTCATTCTCTCTATTGTTTTAGGCCATCAATTTGCATTTCCCTAAAACTAACTTGAGCCTCTTACGAACCTCGTTCTAAATCCCCTATGTTTCCTCTTGCTTTTTCTCTTTTATAGTTCAAAATTAAGGTTTATAAAGAGGCCACAATCACTCATATGACTGTGTGTAACACCATATCCCTTCATCTTTCTTCAATTCTTTGAAAATTGCACAAAAACACAATCTTAGAGAGCTACATGGAGCCATATGATTGTGTTTCTCAACGAAAACTTTAATCTTTCACTTTTTTGCCTCAATTTTATTTGATTTCTACTTTTTTGACCTATGAAGCCAATTAAGACATAAACACATAAAATGAATGAATTAAGTACCAAAAACAATAAGAAATTCTCAAATAATAAAAAATATGCAATAAATATGGGATTAGAAATATATATAGTCTATTTGGCATTTATCAAACTCCCCTATACTTAAGTATTTGCTTGAGGATTTCATTACTCTTAATATGAAACAACTCCAAGAAAGCATTCAACAAATCGAAGATATCCATCAAAAATTTTCATTATTCATTCAATTGCAAAGTTCAATAATGAAAATCTAAGCCAAGTACTAACAAAAGTTTAAATAATGAATGAATTAAGTTAAAATAAAATCATTACAAGATCTATCCCAAGGTTCATCTAATCCAAGTACCAACAAAAGTTAAGTTCATAATTACTAAAGACATAACATCAAAGCTAAAGGAAAACCAAAAAATAAAAGAGAAATGATGAAATCCCTTTTGATCTTCATGAAATTCACTTTCAATTAACAAAAATCCACTTCAAATGTGCTTCCTTGCCTATTCTTCGTTCTCTCTATTGTTCTAGGCCATCAATTTGTGTCTCCCTAAATCGAACTTGAGCCTCCTATGAACCTCCTAGTAACTCCCCTCCATTTTCTCTTCATTTTGCTCTTTTATAGCTCAAAATTAGGATTTATAGAGAGGCCACAATCACCCATATGTTAGTGTGCAAGACCATATCCCTTAATCTTACTTCAATTCTTTGAAAATCATACAAAACACATGAAGAATCAAGACTTAAAACTAAATACGATATCTACA
>JAOQMM010000003.1:15362785-15376342 GCA_027563515.1 Erythroxylum platyclados | reverse complement strand
TTCTTTCCACTTAATCTTCCCTTCTCACTTCATAAAAGTTAAGATAATCTTCATAAACATACTTAGGTGACAATGCAACAATGATAATTGACTTTCCATTTATGGAAAAGAAATATATGTTCGTATGACTATCATATGTGGCTCTCGTATCAAATTGCCAAGATGCCTCAAAAGATTATGTCCCACTTTTATATGAACCACATTACACAACACCTCAACCTTTTACTTTCCAAATGAGAAAAAAATTAGCACCTACTTAGTTACCCTAAACTTTTCAGTCTTATTCAACAATTATAAGTTATATGGTTTAGGGTGCTTTGTAGTTGGCAATTTCTTCACCAACTCTATACTAGCCACATTGGCATAATTTCCTCCATCTATGATCTATTTCAAACTCAATCCCTAATGGAACACCTTTTCATGGAAGAGATTATCCAACTATTCATTGGCATCACCCTCTCCCACATGCATGCTCAATATTGTCCTAGTGATTAATATCCTTCCCTTTTTAGGAGTCACAATATACTTATCATCTATAACATCCTCCAAATTAGACATATCATGATCCACCTCTTCTTTACTCTCAAACACATACCCTCCATTTTCCCTCATCAAGATCAATTTCTTATTAGGACATTATGAAGCTACATTTCATTTCCCTAAGCACTCGAAGTACTAAACATATTGATTCCTGGTTGCTAAAGAGAAATTAGTCTTAGCTTTCTCTCTACTTGATGCATTCAATTTCAGTTCAGTGACTTTATGTTTTGGTTTTAGAGCTTTTTATTCCTATTTACTCTCTAGTTTGCTCCATGACGAAGAACTTATACTAAAAACACCAAATGGTTATAAGGCCTTCTTTTAAGTTGTTTTTCTACCTTCAAGGCCATATGCACTGCATTATCTAACTTCACATATTTGTGTAGCTCCATGAAATTAGTAATTTTTAGGTTTATTCCACAAATAAATTAAGTCATTATTGCTTCCTAATGTTCCTCCATATTTTCACTATCCATGGCAACCTTTATCTCCTTGTAGAATTACTCCATACTCTTTAAACCTTAAATTAATGTTGCAGTCTTTGGAAGAGTTACCTATAATAAAAAGTAGGAAAAAATCACTTTCCTATCACTAATTTTATCTCTTCCTAAGTTCTAATAAGTGGCTCTTGGTTCCTCCTCTTAGTGAGAATTTTTTGATCCCACCAATCCATAATATAGTCAGTAAACTGTAATACAACCAGCTTAACCTTTTTCTCTTTTAAAAAGTTATAGCAATTAAAAACTAGCTTTAAACGCTTCTGCTACTCCAAGTAGGCATCTAATTAATCTTCCTTGTAAAAGATGGTAATGTCATCTTAATGTTACGTATATTATTAGCCACCCACTCCTTACCTCTCCATTATTCCTCCTCTACTACCCCTTAGGTTTATCTCTCACAAGTAGTTGTAGCACCCTTAACCTTATCATTCACCTCAAATTCTTCCATCCCATCAGCTAAAGGTGGATTATGTGTAGGTCGGGTATGGAAACTATATGTCTCTCTAACCTATTCTTAACTTCACATAATTGTTGAATAAGTTATTTGTATTGGCCTTATATGATATCCATGAAGGAATCTTAGTCTATCCTGACTCTTTCCACCTCACTTATATCCTTATCTTTAGATAAATTTCTGCTTCAAGTTTGAGTCATAATTAACCTGCATAAATAATTTTCCTTATGTGTTTCTCTCAAAGTTTTAATCAAATCATAACT
Source organism: Erythroxylum platyclados (assembly GCA_027563515.1). Lineage (NCBI taxonomy): Eukaryota > Viridiplantae > Streptophyta > Magnoliopsida > Malpighiales > Erythroxylaceae > Erythroxylum > Erythroxylum platyclados. The sequence goes on along the minus strand of JAOQMM010000003.1, from coordinate 15,374,585 downwards.
TAAATTCTTGATTAAAGTTTCTTTGCAAACTAGATAATTCGAATTAAGGAAACTAGTTTAAATCTCCCATTTAGTCAAATATTTTCAAAGAAGAAAATTTAGACAGGAAACAAATAAAGTGAAACTAAAGGCCAATGAACAAGAAAACTCAAAAATAGGAAATTGAACTAGAAGGAACCTATAAGACCTAATGAAAAAAAAGAAGAAAAAGAATTTGACAAGTTTAAATTGAATAGTAAGGAAAACAAGATGATGAATATATAGAATATATTTGAAGCATTGAATGTCTTTTCGTTGTTGTTGAGGAACTAAAAACCCCTACTTATATTGTAACTAGCTACCACTTTTTGTGTAAGCTTAGATGACACCTTTTAGGGGCTTTATTTTGCAAACCCTAGTTGAGTAAAAAAAAAAACTTTTTTATTGACTTAAAAGCTCAAGAAATAATGACTAAGAACTTAAGAACAATTTTTTCTTAATGAATCTTATAATGATAAGAACATGGAAGTTGAATACATGGTAAAAGGACACAAGAATATTGAAATGTAAACAATGATACCAAAAACAAACATGAATATATAACTATCCACTGATGCCAAATTCTAATACGCCACTCATCAATAGGACTAATTATATTCGATATCAATATGATAGGATCAATGGTCGTTCTATCATAAATAGGTTAATTCAAAAAACAATCATAAAAACATAATAGAAAAGATATGAATCACCACACCCTCAAAAATAAAGGATTGATAGTGATAAGATCCTAGGGTTTTGATCGCCACTAAGAAGATAGATAAGATCCTAAGTTTTTAGATAACCTGAAACAAGAGTTACTCTAAAAAGATTAACAAAATTTTCTTCAAAGTTTTTTACTCAATAATAATGATAATCTATCAATTACAATCATAAGAAAGTCTCTTATAAGTATAAATTCCTAAAATAAGAGTTCTAAAAGGAAATAACAACTAAAAACAAAAAATAATTAATTAAAATATATGTTTAACATCTATCCTAGGTAGTACCGATGTCAATTTTTTTCAGGATTTAAGGTAATACCAATGTCAATTTTTTTTAAACTTTCAGTATGTAAAAAATCAAATCTAGCACTGATTACAAGCTCAACTTAGATGTTGGTTTGCTTCTACTTTCCTAGTTCACAAACCTAATAAAAAACCAATGTCCTGTAAACCCTTTCCCAAAGCTTTCCCCTTCACTTGAATTCATAGGCTTGACTTTAGTCTCTTAAAGTCGCAAAGCTTCATTCCTTTGATAAAGATTCATCATTAAGTCATCAAGAGTTTCTTTTATCTTCTTTGCTCTACTCCTTGTCAATTGTCCTCCAATATTCTTTAATAGATTTGCGGCTTTCTTTGATGCTTGACTTAAAATTTCATAAGTTTTTAAAGCCCCTCTTTATGCCCCCCTTATATAGATACTTATGTAGCTTAAGTCAATGCTTGACTCTAATTAGTAGGTTATCTATTTTACAAAGAAGCAACGTAGATAAAAGAAATTAGCATTACTAACTAGTCCAAAGATAATAAATAAAAAGATGTTTTATACAGACCTTTAATAATGTAATAAAAATAAAATTAAACCTAATATTGATGTTAATAGTGGCCGAGGAAATAGATATTAATATAATTAATCAGAAGAGAATGCAATTAAATAGCTATAAATAGAAGAGTACTTCTCTTAGTAATACTTTAGACTTTATGATTTAATTAACTTATAATAGATATAATCACTGGACTAGTAGGATTTTCTAAATACTGAAACAGTTATCTTTTAAGTTACAACCATCTACTCTATGCTTGGTTAACATATATCTCTACATATACTAATGCCCCTTTGAATGCATTATGCTCTATAAAATTTTATGAAAGGTATTACCCTAACATCAAAAGGATCTCATAAGTATCCCTGGAACACGCCGTTAAACCCTCTCGATATAAGCTACAGTCCACTTATAAGCAAGTTCTCTTAAGCCATTTGCTAGTGAATTAAAATTAGATTTAGATTCAAGTATGAATATATTAGCATTAAGATTGATAAAGATAACTCACAGAGATATATCCCATTTTATAAATCAAATTAAATCAATTTATATATAAATGAACACTAGGGTCTCCACATCTAAACATGGAAAAAGTATATAGCCACTAAACATGTTCAAAATAACAAAATCAAAAGATAAAGATAGAAAAATCATAATATAAGTAAACCTAGATGAACTCCCTAAATTCGTTGATAGCTTGATTTATTGAGATAATATTTGGATCTTGATTCTTGAGTGAAAAATAATTTAAATTTTATTTTCAAAGGGGTTCGAGATGCCTCTCGGTGGCTAACCCTAAATTTTAAAGAGAAAAGATGTCTTTTAGAAGTATTTTCTCCAAAATAGGGTTAAAGTCTCCACTTGCTTATAATTAGGGTTTTCACACTTTTGTACATTTTTTACACTACTTCTGATATGGTTTTCCCCTCATTCATCTTAGACCATGGGCTTTACTGGGTTTGGATGATACATACATCTCTTAGCATGATTGCATCTCTAAACTATAAATCTCACTATTTTCACCAAACAAAAAGATGAATTCTAGTACGATCATTTCCTTTAATCGTGGTTCACATTGTTTATATCAAATAAATACATGACCTCTATCACAACTATGTCTTTCAACCATGTATTGCAATGTTTCTTCAATGACTTATATATAGTTTCTAACGTGACTGTGGCTTAAGTTTTATCACGTACTATGCTTGGTACTTCTAAGAGATATACTAGCACACATGCGTTGGTTAAATTGTATTCCTCTAAGAATTGTGAACTAATTCATATTTTTGCTTAGAGTTGTCTTTCATTATTGAATAATATCTTATCAATGTATAAGTTGCATAAGTACATAAAAATATATCAAAATTAAGTAAACAAGGGAATATAACATTGAAATCAAACAAAATAGTTAATAAAATATGTTCATAATTTATGCACATCATTTATGCATCCAGTTCTTCTCCAAACTTTTCTTGAATCATATTATTAACTAGTGCTTGTCTAATAAGCTTCCTAAATTTGTTTTTAACACGCTCTTTGAGCTTGATATGCATACATGTTAAGAATCAGCAAATTCAATGCCTCTTTAAGCTTCTTACTCCTAGCTCTTATAATTGGTCCATTAATAGACAGTGGATTATTTTCTTAACTAGCTGCATTAATATTAACAAAGAGAATGAATTATCAAAAATTGTTCAATACTTAACTACTTAGGCCCCTAAATTAATTTAAGAGTTGATTTAAGTAAACTATGCTAGTAACCTAGTAAAAACCGACAATAATGAGAATATTTAAATAAAATAACAATGAACCATATTTGATTTCAAAAGCAAATACATGAGTTTTAAAAGCAAACTTAAATTTAAATTAAGAATCTATAACTTAGACTTTCTTGCTTGAGTTCCTATGATTAATAGTTTCTTTAATTCAAGATAAATCAAATAATTAAGTTATTAGTTTGTTTAATTAAGATGATGAAAATTTAAATTTATTGCCAGGTTACAATAATGTATTTAATTAATATTTTATCATCTTTTAATTGACCTTTTAATTGTTCATTCCCCATGTATTTTTCTTTTTACTTCCATATTTCTAAAAATACATTATTTTATAAATTTTCATTAAACTTATAGATTATATAGAATATATTAAGTTAAATATACAGTACTTGTTAATAAAACGAGGTATTGCATGTGTTGGAACTTCTGGCTTTGTAAGCTTATTTAAAGCCTAATATGTTGTACCAATTGGTTATAAAACTGCTCTTGAGTGGTGCTTTTGTCTTGAAATGTTATGAAATTTCACTTGTCCCATATAGTTGTGATTTTTGAAGATAAGGCTATCCAAAAGCATTTGAAAGTGGTGTTGTTTATATAGCTCAACCGTCAGATTTAGATGTTATCCAAGTTGTCGATTTCAACAGTTAACGTGAATTTGTTGTGAAACTCCCTCTATATGTTTCTAATTTAGTGACATTTGAAGAATTCATGCTCACTAGTTTCCTCTGCTTCTCTGCATAAACAACATCAGTTGGTGAGTTGTGTGTATTTAGCTATCTTATAGTTTGTTCTTAATCTACCTTTCATCACAATCCATAGAGTGAATGTTGCGTAAGGTTCAAGATGACTTGACCAGGTGGCTTAAGTCTATGATAGCTTAGGAAGTTGTTTTAAAAACAACTCCTTGCAAGAGGAATTTGAATATTTGCCATCATGCGAGTGTTTCCATATGTATGTACCTGTTTCAGTGTTGCAATAAGTTCCACAAATTTCACTAGCTAAAGAGATGGGTAGTGTTGAGCTCTGAAATTTATCTTTGATTTGTAATTCCATAGCAATCGACGCTTTTAAGGGATTGAACTCTTTAGGGAGTCAACTACACTGGAGTTAATCAATGGTCCCATAGAAAGCCAGTTATCATACCAAAAATTGACAGACGTCCCATTACCTATCAACTCAATGAAGTCTGTTTTGTGCTTTTCCCTCATTTTGGGGATGGCTTTAAGAGTGGTCTAGGGAAGGTACGAACAGTTTATTGTCCAGATACTCCGATTTTTGATAAAGTAGCTATGTATCCATCTTCACCATAGAGATTGCTTGTACTCTATTAGTCTTCAGAGACTTTTGTGAGCAAAATTGAGCTCATAGTTTTGATGGAATAAATCCCCAGAGCACCTCTATTTCTAGGAGTGTAGATTTCTTTCCATTTCACCATAATTTTGTGAATTTTCTCCTTGTTGCATGACTATAATAAGTTATTGAACATATTGTCTATAGCTTTCAAGATTGATCCTAGAAAAGATAAGTGGATTGCTCAATATGTGATGATGGAATTGAGGACCCAGTTAATAAGTTGTACTCTCCTTGCTTGTGAAAGATGTTTAGAGCTCCAAGATGAGATTCTGGCTTGTATTCTATCAAGCAATTTAGTATAATCCCTTACTTTTAATCTGTGTGAAGAGATGGGGATGCCTAAATATTTCATTGGGAATTCTTGTGACTGAAATCCGGTTAAGGTAGAGATCGATTGTTGCAACTCCGAGGCACTTTTAGAAAGAAATATGTTGCGTTTAGAACAATTTACTTGTAGTATTGAGGCTCTTTGGAATATCTGCAGATCTTTAATCAAGGTGGATATGGAAGTGGCATCAGCTTTTGAAAGTAGAATCATGTCATAAGCAAAACAAAGATTGGTTAATTTAAATTTACCACACTTAGAGTGGTATTTGAAATCCTTTGTTCGTGCCATAACATTCTCAATGATTTTATGGAGAGTTTGCATCACCAAGGCAAAGATATATAGAGATAAAGGATCTCCTTGCCTGATCCCTTTGCTACTTTTAAAAAACCTAGTCAGTTGTCCGTTCACTAAAATGTTATGAAAAGAAGTCGTCAAGCATTATTTGATCCACCGTATGAATATTACTGGAAATTCCATCGCCTACGGAATATTTTTGATGATGCTCCAATCAACATTACCATATGCTTTCCTGAGATCAATTTTGATGCAACAATCAGGTTTGCTTTTCTTCTTGAAATAATTGGTAATGAGCTCTTGAAGCATCAAAATGTTATCACCAATTATTCTTCTTGGTATATAAGCACCTTAAGTGTGACTAATGTGCTTATGAAGAATTCCTTTGAGCCTTTGAGCTATAAACTTGGAAATGATTTTATACAGGGAATTGCAACAAGCAATTGGTCTAAAATCAACAAACCTATTCAATTCACCATTCTTTGATACAAAAGTGATGAAAGTCTTGTTGATCTCTTTAAGAATTGTACCTTTACTGAAGAATTCCATCACAGCTTCTGAAACCATGTTACCAATGAGAGATCAAGTTTCCTTGAAAAATTTAACATTGAAACCATTTGGTCCAGGGGCTTTGTGAGGGTGGAAAGATGAGATTGTATCCTTGATTTCCTGTGTTGATACAAGTCTGGCTAATTGGGTTGCATCTTCTGGAGAAATAAAGTCGTTTAGAATCTGTTTCAAAAATAGCTTGGAAGAGTGTGCATCTGTAGGCTTGCATATAAACTCACTGAAGTGTTCATAAGCTCCTTGCATAAGCTGTTTTTGGGAATCAAGAACAATATTATTGTGATTAAGTGAGATAATTTTGTTTCTAGTCTTTCTTGAGAATATGACCTTGTGAAATACAGAGGTGTTTCTATCGCCATATTTCATCCATTCTACTCTTGCTCTTTGTTTGGATGGGGAATAATTGAATAAAAATTCTTGATAGTAATTGTGTAATTCTTCCCTTTTCTTTGTTTCAATCCTCTGATTCCCAAGATTGGTGTATTACAGTTGTTGCATAGCTTCCAACTCTCCTCTAGCAGTGTTGACAAGATGGTGTGTGTTACCAATATTATCATTATAAAGAGTCTTCATTTCCTGCTTGATTAATTGCATCTTCTTCGAAAAGATAAACTGCTTAGTTCCTTAGATGTCATACCTTAATGCAACCGATAAGCCTTCCTCAAACCTAGCTAGTTATATCATAAATTCATTGAACCTGAATGGATGGATAATTCTCTCTACGGTCAGAAAAGTGAGACTGGGTGTATGAGTGATTACTAGTGAAATTTGAAAAGCAGCTTGGAAATAGATTCATCCATCTAAGATTTGCCATGCTTCTATCCAATTTCTTCTTTATCAAATTAGGACTCGATTGCTTGTTTGTACATGTATAAAAGCATCCTCTAATTGGTATATCAATATATTGAGCTTCCTCCAAACATCTGCCAAGATCTGTGCAAGGAATACAAACTGACCTTGGTCCCTTAACCTCCTCAGTTCTCATAATGGAATTAAAATCACCTAACAGCATCCATGGGTCTGGAATGGAAGTGGTGATTTGTTTGATATGATTCAACAAGAAAGTTCTCTAGTATGCACTATTATATGCATATATGAAGGAAATACGCAATCTTTGATTAAGCTATCCAATAGCAACCTCTAAATGAATCATTTGTTCTGTTATGTTAGATGAGGTAATGGATAGAGCATCAGAGTCGTATGAGACAAAAATTCTGCCATTTGGATGATAGGAGATGTTGGATATGCTTCTCCACTTTGTTGGATAATAGTTCAGCATATTGTTGCTCTCCCTTCTTATTCTCATTTCCAAAATACTAGCCAAGATAACTTTGTTCAACAAAATGATGTCTCTAATCATCAGTTGTTTATTAGGTGTATTAGCCCCTCTTACATTTCAAGTAAGAAAATTCATGCAGCTGTCTCCCGTAGGGAGAGTTTTTTCTTCCTATTCGATCTTCGCCTAGTAACTGTTTCAAATTTGAGTGCTATTTCTGTCTAAAGTAACTGCTTTTTTGCCAATAGATTCGTTGAGTTTGTTCACCAAATTTCTAGAATTGCTCTCTGCTGAATAGCTTGCGTTAGATGCCATCTTCTGTGCTATTGGTTTTATCATTGTTCACGTTCTGCCCAATCGCCTACACTGTTATGTTTTGCACTTCAACATTATTAGCTGGTACAAAAGAAGTTTGGACTGGTGCAATTTCTATATTATATTTCTCCACCATATGTGCATTATGAGTAGTTGATATACTTGCGTCTGCTACTCCAAATTTAGCAACTTTGTTGGCTAGTACCAAAGGGGTTTGTACTGATGCAGTTTCTCTACTAGTTTTCTCCACCATATGTGTATTATGAGTTGTTGATATGCTTGCATCTGCTACTCTAATTACAGCAACTTCATTGACGACATACTTCTTATCACTAGTTAGTAGTAATCCTAGTAATTGTCTGATTTGAAAGTCCTCCCTGTAGGTATCCATTTCTATTTTTACCATTTTGTGGCCTCCATGCGTATGTTATTTGCAACTAATCCTCAATGGGTTCTAGGTCCTCATTCAACCTAATGAATGGAATAATATTACTTAGATTAGTTAAAGAAGTCACCAGGACACATACTCGAGCATAATTGACGTGTTTTATTTCAGTCTTTGCTTGATCAAGCGTTATTGGTCTTATAATAAAACTTGTAAGGTGGCTTAAACCACTCGTCTTCCAATATTCAAGCGAAACATCGTATAAGCTTAACCAAAGTGGTATGTTGTCTATTTTCAAATCTTCTAGTTTAAGTCTAGGTCTCCATGCCTGTAGCAATAGGGGCTTGTTTTGCACATGCTACGGCCCAGATTGCATGACTAGTTTAACTTCCTCTGAGCTAGAAAATTTGAATAGGAATACATCGTCGTTATTCACCAAGACCTCCGTTAAACCATATTGCTTCCATGCATTGAACACCCCAATGTTTCATTACCAGAAACGCAATTCTTTTATCTATAAAGAAGCCAACAAGTGTAGTTCTCCATCTATCCACACCTGCCTTTAAAATGTCCAACAGAGGAGTAACTAACCTCTGTTCAAGTGATTCATTGGGTGGAAAATATGATAGTTACAACTTAGGTTTAGTGTCACCCACCCCCTGCATCTAGGTCTTGTGGGTTAGAGGTTTGTCTTGGCTTGTGGGATGAGGATTATCTTGACTTGTTAAAGACATTTGTTACAAGTTTTCTCGAAGGACTTGTTGCAAGTTTTCTTGCGAGACCATTTGCAATGTTGTACTAGAAAGTGGTAGGAAGTGTTTGCCCATTGGGTCCATTTATGGTCTGTTGGATAATAAGTAACCCAATTCACCAAGAGTAAATCCAGAGTGAGGTAGCATGAGATATCTCGAAGGTGAAAGGCATGATGTACTCTAGGTTTGGATGGTAGAGATCGGGTGGTCTGGACAGGCGTGCTGTCGACAAGTCGTGAGGGGAGTTGTGTGTTGGTAGTAAAGGGACCTGTTTAGGTTCAAAAGCAAAATTCCAAGGGGCTGTAATGAAGAGGGGATTGAAGGAAAGATTAGGGAGTCAAAATCTATGGTAAAAGTAAGCATGCGATGAAGGGTGAGTGTATGGTGAGGAAGGTAGTAGAGGAGGAGCGGACATGGTGATAATATGAAGTTAATATAAAACAGTATATTATTGGACTCATTAAGCATAAATATTTGGTCAACTCCAAACTTGTTTGTTAAACATTCAAATCTTTTTTATGAAAGGTGTTGATTATGGCATATACGTTTAACACTTAATTATGTTTTAGTCTTTTTGAATTTTTCTTACATCCTACATTTTGTTTTAAAAGTAATTTTCTTTTTATTAATTTCACTATTTTTTGGAAAGTAAATAAATGGAATTAATAGCTAATAAGAGTTTACATGGAATGTACAAAATAATACAACAAAATACAATTCAAGACTATTAGAGCTTATTATGGCATGTTAAGATAATTTCTATGTCAAGAGAATGACAAATCGCAAAAGAGACCAATTTGATTTTAGAAGTGGAGAAAGTGTCAAATTTTGTCCTCTAGCCATAAGCAGCCCTTGATACGTCTAATATTGCATTCACTTACTTGATCTGGAGAGTTTAACTTGTTCTTGAAAACTCTTGAGTTCCTTCCCCTCTAAAATACTATAAACTGAATTGCCAAGGACCAAGCTATACAAAAAGTCTCTCATCTTTATGACTCCTAGAAAGGGAGCATAGCCACTAGATTATTTCAAACTTTTAATCTCCAGATCCAAGTTACAATGGACAATAGCATCCCTCCAAACCTTGTATGAATAAAGGCAATTAAATAGAAGATATACATTAATTTCTTGGTCCATCAAACACAACATACAATTCATATTATTGGTGCCTCTAGTTATGTCTACGTTAGTGAACTTTCTTTAATTAAAAACCACAAAAGTAAAGGAAAATCTTGGGATAAGTAGTTTGCTCCACACTAGAGAATTACCACTTCATAGTTAATATATAGTTTCTAATCACATCCATATAAGATTTGTTTTGTAAATAAGCCTAAGAAATGCTTAAGCTAGATTACCTTATCCTCAATTTGCAAGTCTGGGAGAGTATAAGAGAAGTAAACTTGAAAAAAATGTTCACCTCTATTATCCCAATGTCATCGTCCATTTGTATTAGCAGGGAAGAATACACTAAAGCTAGCAAAGTCAAAGAGAAGGTAAAGAGGGCCAACTGTTTAATTAGGGTTTCATTATTTTGTTACCTTTAATTAGGGTTTTTGTTTTGAGCTGGGCATTGAATCTTGATTAAGCATAAATTTCAACCTTTTGATGCCTTGCTGCTTGTTTTCACATGTAACTAGGTTCCATTTAGTCACAATTTGTCACTTCATGATTAAAAAAGTACTTTTTTCTCAATTGAAGTCACTTATTCACCAATTAAGTCTTGATTTTAGTAACTTTACTTCTAACCACGATTTGTTAAATTTATTTACAGTTAGTTTATCATCAATAGTTATTAATTAGCCATAAATTGGCTTAGTCCCTAATTGAGTTAAATCTCATTTCATTGGATTTTCTTTGACTTTTTTTAAAAAATAATTTGAGTTATCTTATAAATCATTTAGACTTGATAAAGCTCAATTAAATTAACTGAAAATTTTCAATTTAATTGAAAATGTTTAAGAAAATAAAATTTTAATTTGAGCCACTTTGTATTTAATTGCAAACTTGTGAAAATTTGAAATCTCAAGTTGATATAAATTGATTTATAGTACAAAATTGAAAAGAATAGAAAACCTAAAATCACTCAATTGGTGATTAATAATAAAATAAGAAATTTGACAAGCCAATTAAATCTAAAATTAAAGAATTTGATCGTTGAATTAATTTGAATTTAATCAACATACTTTGATATGTTGAGATTTGGTAATATGAAGTTAAATCAAAAGAGTAAAATTAGAAACTAAACTTGAAGAGAGAAAAATAATTGCTTCTAACATTTTAAATAAAACAGTATATTTCATCCCAAAATTTGTACGTATATAACTAACATTTACATTTTAGAAATGAAGTGTAAATGCATCTACATAAATATATAAACCAAATTAATCCTTATTGATTAAGATTTTGCTTTAAATATGTTCTAATAAACATTAAATTATTTTTAATAAACAATAATAATAAGGAAATTAGAGGGTAAACCTTGAAGCAATTGTTAAAGTTGCTCCTTTGTAACCATAAGATTACATGTTCAAATCACATAAACAACTTCTTTGTAAAAATACTAAAAAAAAGTTGTATATATTATGACCCTCTCCAAACTTCAGCCTTGTGCACCAGACGTTTCTTTTTTTAACAATTAAGGAAATTAGAAACCAGAAGCAAATATAGACTAATTAACTCACTCCATGTAAATATTGCACATTACAAGTACGTGCATGGTAGATCGCCATCAAATTATCACTTTCATCCACCAAATTTTGAGGTTAAGTTTTCCTTTTCTATTCCGCATGTAAACCTTGAATCAAGTTCAATCAACGCCGCAGTGTACTATATAATCCTCATCGACTGATTATCATTAATTCGCGGCTGTCGCTTTGGCCCTCCATTTCAGCTGGAGTTGTTGGCAAGATAAACATGATATTGCAACTCAAATATTATCACTAGAATTTCAGGACAATAATCATAAAATGATACACATTGTTCTGATGTAGTACAACCTAAACAAATGAGCATTACATAAATACACAACTACACAATTTCGATGGTATGAAATCATCTAGTACATGATTTCAATTAAGTTTGATCTTACAAAAAAGAACATCGCGTGGTAATGGAGAACGTATGCAGACTTTTTCCACCAGCAATACACAGAAAAGCACAATATTTACTTCTGGACACCATGATCAGCA
>JAOQMM010000003.1:15344717-15362685 GCA_027563515.1 Erythroxylum platyclados | reverse complement strand
AATGATCCAATTCCCATCCAATTTCTAGTTACTACATGTCTTGAACATGCCAAATTAATTTGATAAGGTTTCCCCTTCACTAATTACGAAATTAGCACTTAATTTATTGGATTCGATTAAGAAAATAAAATAAAATAGAACTAATGTTGGTAAATCAAATCAAACAGTGGAAAAATAATAAAATTGACAAATAAGCTTAAAATCATATTCTCGATTTAATCTCAACCTTCACACAAATAAGCACCCTTAATCATCATATTGTTCTCATACCTCTCTTAAAAACTATTAACCGTAGGTTAACAATAAGCTTTCTTAACCATAGTTTTCCCTTAGGTTGTATCAAATCAAAATAAGCTCTTTAATTAGCTCTAACTGCCAAACAACTTAGAATAAGCTCTCTAAATTTAATGTGACAATTACATTATAAATTAAGAAAACAAGTTAATCTGGGCTACAACCATACAAGCTCTGGTTATTTAAACTATGCTATGTTATCCCTAATGATGCACAACCATTAGTTTACCACAAAAGAATCTGCGTTACAGCAATTACGTATTGTAATTTAGATTCTAGCAATAGGTTCATATATAAACAATCTATTGAAAGTGTTCAAATCATTTGTACATGAATCCCAAAAAAATTTAGCAAAAAATAACACACAAAAATTCTAAAGAGAGAGAACAACACTACCAGATGAAGAGATTCCCCAAAGTGTTCTTCGGCCTCTATATCCCTTCGAATTGGAAGGAAGAGGGTTAGTTCCTTATAGATCCCAAAGAAGTAAGAGTTTTGCCCACTTTGTGCTTCTAAAACCCATCATCTCTTGTTTGGCCACTTAAATGTCCTTTTATTATAAAAATTAAGGTTATAGGAGATACATGGTCAGCTACGTTCCTGTGAAACTAACCATGTATGTCATTTTTCCCCAATTCGCCAACATACATGGTGTTGATGAGTTATACGAGGAGTTACATATAGGTGTAGCTAACTGTGTAAGTTGTAAGAGAGGCTGAAACTATGTCTTTGAGATCCTAAATGTTTCCAGAGAGTTACATAGTCCTATACACAACTGTGTAGGTTGTATGAACTTCATTTATTTTATTTTTTTGTCTCATCTTCGTCTTAATTCATCTCTTTCTTGTTCCACAAAGGCAAATAACATTGAACATCAAGAGGATAGCCCTAAGGATATGTTTTTAGCTCATCTTGGTTCTTGTTCCTCCAACTTGTACCTAAAAAAAATATGAACCAAAATAAGTATCTTAAGCACATCATAACATTAATCAGTAAGTATTAGGGAGTAAATATATAGTCAATAAAGCACTCATTAACCTCCTTCAATAATCCTAGGTGCATGTTCTTTATTTGCAACTTTAAAAATAAAGAAATCACTCTCCCTAATAAGGATAGATTCTAGACCATTTCTGCCCCAGTTAGTGTAAGCCCATATCTTTACCTATATGTAAGAGAGTCTCTTCTCTAAGAAAAGTCTGACTAAGGCAGTCTTCCATATATTAGCTCCTAAGTTTGGCACTTCACATGGAGGAGATGGTAGAGATGGGTTGTTGAGCTGAAGGAGGGGATGGAAAGGTTACAATAAATAGAAGATTCAATTGGAAAGAAAAAAGAAAAAAGAAACTATCCAAAGCGATATACTTGAATAAGAAAATTTTTAATCTCTATAAACTCACTACTGCATTTGTTATTTTCTTAAGAAAATTTGTACCTCTATAAGCTATTATTTAGGGGCTATTTGGTTTCATTTATTTTAACTGTTTTTTTGTTGTAGTTTTTAAAAAATAAAAATAAAGGAAAAAAAGGTGTTTGGTAAAGATATGCTTTAGTTTATTGTTTTCAAAATAAAAAAAACTACAATATAATTACAACATTACAAAATTGACGTTTTTATATGTCTTCGCAGTAGGTTTCCTTATCTAGATAAACAAGAAATCTTGTTTTCAAAACTTTCGGATAAATAAGAAATCTTGACTTCAAAAACTTCCAGTGACCTTTAGAATTCTACTTTCACTCAAAACTCTCACTTTTCGTATAAACTAAAATCTACTTCTGTCTTGAATCTTGCAACCATTTTTATTTTGTCCATAGTTCTACTCTCTTTTGCATTTCTTTTCTGTGATTTCTTTCTTTTGCATTTCTTTTACAAAATGTAAGACTTTTATGGTTTTTTTTATTCTTCTACAAATCTTGTTGAAAAACTTTGCTAATTTTTCTTTTCGTTAGTACAGAAAGTTCGTAGAAGCTAATTTTTGTATTTTCGCAAGAGAGTTTTCTGAAACTAATCTTTTTTTGTTGTACTGAGAAAAAAATTATCGAATTTTGTTGAAGTTTTTTGCCAAGTATGTTAAATTATTTTCATTAAATTGTTTGATTTTTCATGAGTGACATGTTTATGATTTTTCTTTTTTTTTCTTCTTCGTTACTTGGTTTGTTTGCCGTGATTGCTCTGTAATATTTTTGTTACTTGAATTGTAATAAAATTGTTCGAAATCAATAGCCATTGGAGTAACTACCCATTAGAATAACTCTACCTGTATATTGTGATTATGTAAGCAATGTTTTAAAAATTAGACCGGACCAGCGGAGAACGTATGCAGACTTTTTCCACCAGCAATACACAGAAAAGCACAATATTTACTTCTGGACACCATGATCAGCAACAGACTAAGAAACGTGCATGATCATCTAGGAGTAGAGTAAACAAGTACAAAAAATACAGACTTGTACTTAAATCACCAACGAATACCATGCCATTGAATAAGTAGAAGCAAATCTGCACCCAAGATGAAGAAACCTGTAGTGGATCAGTCGCACTTACGTAACAAACTCTCCAATAAAAGAAAATGCATATTTCACATCAGGTTACAGCCAGAAACACAATATCACAGATGGAACTCCAGAAGTAATCAAATCTAAACAGGGACAGGTCCTCATCAATAAATCCAAATAAACAAAACTGTGATATTTTCTTAAGACGAAAGGAATATTTTAGAATGTGATTCCATTTACCAACCACATGCGGCAAGACCTTGCAACTTAAACGAGATTAGTTAGACCATTACTTAAAAGTACTCAAAGGTTTAGCACTATAACTAGAGTACTATGAGCCTTGGTAACCAAGTGCAAAAGATAGTATGCAGTTTTGGTCAACAAGTCAAAGAACAGCACCATTTTGTAAAGTACAACTTTCCAATCTTTTTAGTAACTCTATTTTGAGGAGCTAATTAGTCAAATAAATAGAGATGTCTCGCTCTCAATCCGAAAGCAGTCATGAACTCCATTACATACAATGCTCATCCAAATCAAATGCTTCTCCCACAAAAATATAAAACATAACTCAGATTTGTATGGACTATTCATGAACCATCAATTGTTACCGAACAAAACTAAACGCAACGCAAAAGGAAAATAATGAAAAAACGCACAAGTGCACTACAAAGTACCTAAGTAATCTCTTGTAAATACCTTTACCACAACAATAACATCACTATTACCACCAACTATAGCAAAAACATCACTGAAGGAAAAGGAATCACATTTCCCAAACAAAAAACTACACAACAAGAACATTCTTTCTTGTTAACATTTTAAATTGCCTAGAAAGGCAGCTATGAACATGAAATGACTGGTATTCAGATTTTTGCGAATCACTGAGGCATGAACATGCTATAAAAGTAAACATGGCTATTCATTAACCAATACTGTTAACACAAAAAGGAACATGCTTCAGTGACAGAATAAAGTTTAGCTTTTGACCTAGAAAATCAAGGTAATAAGCACTGAAAATTTTTGTGCTTGATTTACTATCATCCAAACAAGATGATGTGTAATAGCTTCTAGGTGAACCGATGCTAGTTGGTCAGATGATCAATAATGCATAATTATCTCATATTAACTAAATCAGATAACCTCTGTTAACCTTTACTTCAAATTGTTAAAATTTTTGTCCTAAATTATAAAATGTGAAACCCTATAATGTTTTCTCATAAGCAAACAGGATTATATAAAAGCCACTTCCAGAGATTTAAATTGGGGGAAGAAAATAGAAGGAATCAACAGCTGATTTACCTATTCTGTGAAAATGCCCATCAGCTCAATTGGAGGAAATTGAGGCAATGCTGGAATAACTACTCTTGTAGTGTCTAAAATTTCTAAGCCTGGCTCCTCTTTCACTTTATTAACATTATTTTCCATACTGAGCTTCCCCTGGCTTGAGTTACTAATTGGTGACCCAAATTCATCAACTGCAAATCGGCTTGGTACGGAAGCAGTATTCCCATCAAATTCCAGATTCCTCAACATTCCTTGGTCAAGCACTTCATTGTACTTGGAACGATAAAAACTTTGGATGTCACACATATTAGGAGCAACTTCTGGTAATTGCCTTCCCGCTGCAGATCTGGTTGATGAGTTTTGACCATGCTGAATGAGGCTATCGTCATAGTTTATAAAGCAAGACAAGACCGAAGAAGATACAGAACATGGAGCTGAAAATCTAGTCACAGGTCCAGTGGTTTTGATATCCCCATCTAATATGTGTTCCATATCCAATGAGGAATGACTTGATTGATGCGACAAAAGACTGCAATTGACAGGAACACCCTTGTTACTGCAATTCTGATTTAAGGAAGGACTATTTCCTGACCTAGAAGTGGCTAATGACCGAGAAGGGATCACAAGGTAAGATGGCTCTACATTAATGGGGCAACTAGGCTCAGGCAGCAGTGACTGTTGTGGCTGTTGTTGTATCTGATGCTGCAGTTGTTGCTGCATTATATCCATTACGATATCACAGTTTTGATTGCTAATGATTCCAGCATTGCTGCTGAGTCCCAATGCTCCAAGGTTATTAGCAGGCCAACTTCCAAACCCTGATGCAACTTCCCCAGCTGATGCCATATTTTGCTGGAAATGTTTGGAGCTGTTGGATTCACATTTTACCAATGGCTGGCTGAGTGCAACACCATGTTCAACAGATGTGCTCTTGTTAAGCTGAATGGATGGTTGTATAAGAGCCGATCGATCTGAAACTGTAACTAAGCTACTGGTCGAGCAGCCTAAAAGCTCTGCGTGCAATGCTACTAATGTTTGAGGGTGAATCTGATCCGAAGCAGCCAAAGCTTGGATATCAAACCTTCCAAGTGAATTGAATTTAGCATTCAAGTCCCCATGCCCACAAAAGGCATTAGAGATCCCACCTGGTTGAGCAACCCCACTTAATCTCTTCAGATATAGCCTAAACTTCTGCAAATTATAGCCAAAAGATTATATATATATGCATGTATATATACTGCCAACAGAATGAATGTGAATGACAACAACAGACCTTGTTTATGGAAATAATGTTCATCCCCAACTATTGGAAAAGATTCCAGTAAAACCTTTTCCCATGATTTCATACAACAGCTTGTACGATTAGTATTAAAAGTTTTGATGATAAAAAGTTTTGAAGATAAACAAGCCCATATACCTGTCCACTATTAACATTGATTTCATGTTAACTTAACCTGAAAATAAGTTGTCCATTGTAAAAAGCACCAGTCACAAAACACTTAACCCTTTTATCTTCATGAAAAAGGAAGAAATGAATAAACACTAGGGACAAAACATTTAATCCCTTACCTCTATGAAAAAGAAAGAAATGAATAAAGAAACAATTGTCTAAAGATGGACACCATGAAGAGAGCTTTCTTAAAAGATTACATATTTCACGTAGCTAACCTGTTCAACTCGTTTTGAAGTACCATTTTGAATAGTGGTCTTAAGGACAGTTAAAGATCATTAAGGATAGCACTGTAGAGCTGGCTCATAAATGAAAGACAAAAATGCCTACTCAAATTGGCATTTTAGATGGTATGGATAGAAAGAACTTCGTAGCTGTGCACTTGTTATCACATTTCTCTTGCTCATATTGATGGTTCTGTAGATACAAATTTGCAGACCTTTACATGGAAGATCAATTTACCTTCAATCTTGAATGTGTTAATTATAGGCTTATGGGATAGCCAAATCCCTATAAAAAGAAAAAATTTCTCCGTGCAACTTCATTCCTGATTAAATGCAAATAACACTCAAACTTCTTTTATACAGGCATATTAAGAGCACTTCTCCAGGCATCTTTACCCATCTCCATTATAAATAACCCTTCACCAGTTTTAAAGTTTACCTACATAACATGGTTGAGTAGAAACTTAAAGGGAAAAGAAGTAATCCTTCTAATTGACACCAATTTCTATTTCAATCTTCCTTCAATTTTGGTTTCTTAAGTCCTACATACTATACTATTTGTTTAGTCCTTTTCATAGATACTATAGAGATTTAACGTGACTTAACCATTTCCACACATAAAATCTCCTTAGTGCATTCATGAAGCATGAAAGAGGTGATATGAAAGACACAAACATGCAAAGGGGCAAACCTGCAAATGACTTGCAACATTTTCTCTAGTCAAACCAGGTACATTCATCAGTTCAAGAATTCTCTTTGGTACAGCCTCTGAAACATTACTAATAAATTTAAAATCAGTATCAAACCAAATAGAGGTATCAGACAAATGACAATATACAGATATATAGTGTTGAAAATTAAGTTCATTGACAAAAACGAAAGGAGACATCAACAAAGACCATACTATCAATTCCAAGTTGGTTCACAGCACTGACAAATTGCTGATGGAGTTCCACTGACCAAACAACACGTGGTTTCTTTGTTGTGGTAGGATCATCATTTTCCACCTCATCGTCATCTTCTTCTTTGGTATTGCTTCTCTTTTTCGGACCTTTTAAAGCCTCATCTGCTCCTTCATAAACAGAACAAGCATAATCAGCATCATCATTTCTTTGTCTCTGTTGATCATTATCCTCCAAGCTTGCAGAATGTTCAAGATCTTTATTCCCAGTCCACTTCTTCCTAATAACATGCTGCCAAATATTCTTCAGCTCCTCGTCCCGGATGGGCTTAATTAGGTAATCACAGGCTCCGTGTCTTATGCCTCGCATTACTGCACTCGTTCTTCCATCAGCAGACATCACTGAAATAAAAATCAATCAATACGTTACATACACATACCGCACGCACGCATGAATTTCCAAAACAACCAAGGGACACATAAAAATACTACTAGAACTCACTGATGACTGGAAGGTCCATTTCCAAGCCAACGCATTCTAGAAGCTTAAAACCATCCATATCAGGCATGTGAACATCACTTAATACAACATCAAAACACCCTTTTCTCTCCCTTAGAAGATTAAGAGCAACTGTGGCCTGTGAACACGAGGTAACTGCAAACACAGAAAGAAACAAACAAAAAAAAAATTTAATGCTGAGAACCAAGAAACAAGAACAATTAAGCCAAGACTAACCCTGATAGTGTAATCGGCGAAGCATTTTCTCAAGAATTCTCAAGCAAGTAATATCGTCATCAACAACTAGAACTCGCAACCCAGCTGGGAACTGATCAGAGATCACAAAGTCACCATCTTTAAGCGAGCCGTGGCTACCGGCGGTCGTGCTAACACTCGACGGCACTCGCTGCAGAGCAACCATGGCAACTGCGGAGAGTTGAAGAAATTAACGAATCATCAAAACTTCAACACTTTGAAATGGGACTAGATCTGTAAGGGAAACCTAGAATAACTAGAAAGATTAAAGCGAGAGAAATTGGGAGGTGGGAACTTGGCTTCGAAACTGATATAGTTTGCGGGAAATTTTGGAGGGATTCAGTTGAAATTGAACTGAATATTAAAATTGTGGGACTGGGAGACACAGAAGAGAGAAAGGGAAAGTGCAAGTTTTCCGCGAACGGATAAAATAGCTATGCTCAAGCAGCTGGTGTTTGTTTGGTCGAGTTTTTTCTTTTTCTTTCTTGAAAGATGATATTAATAAAACATTAACAACGCATTGAAAAAATCCCTTTGAATTATTTGATTTTTTTATTATAGTTAAAAAACAAATTATATTTTAAATTACATATTATATCAAATAAGTACTTAAGATTTCAATTTATTATAAATATAATATGTTATTTACTTTATTATTAATGTTACTAATAGGAAGAATCAGGTAATTAGATCTGCTCTAGTTTAGCATAAACATGGATTATAATTATTATTATTTATTAATTATGTTGTGATGTGAATGCTGAGATTTATCATTTATAACATTAATATTAACAACTTATGCAAGGGCACAAATCATTTTCTAATAATATAATAATGAATATGATATTGTTCCTACAAAAATTTAGTAAATACTAGTTTGACTCTTCTATTATTATTTAATCAATAATAAGATTTGAAGTTATCAAATTTAACCATAAAATAATTATAACATAGATTGAGATTCCATTAAGAATAAGAAACAACAATTAACAACTAGAAAGTATAAGATATAATGAAAAATATAGACAATAACTTCCTCAAGCATGACCTTTGCAGTTATGGTTTAGTTATTTCATATATTTTATTGGTTAAATTGACAAAATTTCTTAATTTAATGGGTTACTCCCTCTCGAATTACAACTATTTATCTTCAAATTGATTAATCGATACCTCTGTTTGATTAAAATATCTAAAGATGCAATAAAATATGTTAAATTACATAAAAAGTTTAATCTTAATATAAGAAGATTTATAAAACCCTATCTTTAGCACCATATACAACTCCCTATCTCTAGCACCATATACAACTCTTTATATCAATATCTTAGTCATTCTTTAAGCAATTTTTCCTTATATGTAAATTAAACTTTAGTTTAATTGCTAAATTTTATCAAATCAACATTAAGACTGACAAAAAAATTTCGCAAGTATAAATTCTTCCTTAAAATAACTAAATCAATCCATTCAAAGCGATACTAGAGTTCCTCTTATCTAGAATCAATAAAAAAGTTAGCAAACTATCATCTTTTAAATAATAAGCATAAACTAATAAAATTGTGTAAATCATATAAGAGGTTTTCTAAAGTGATTCTTAATCTTTCAATGTTCTTTCTTCGTTGGAATGACATCAAACATCTTTCCTCTTCGAAAACAACTGCAAGTCTTGCCTAGGCTTTATTTCTCTTTCTAAAATCAGGCCTCTAAGATAAGGTCTAAACTAATAAGGGTTTTACATTCTTTAAAACACTCTCACTAGTGTAGGTTACCATGAATATAAGCTAGAACATGGGCATGAAAATTGGGTTATGCAAGGATGATGGTGACATGTTGTTTTATACTAGTAAAGTGATAATCCCACAAAGAATGGATATAAGTACTAAATCTAATCTTTCTATTATTGGCTTGTTACTAATAAATTGGATTTTGATTAATTGAATGGAAAATCAACTAAAATGTCAGCTACTTTGGATTGCTAGTAGAATACTTGCACAATAATCAACAAAGAAAATCAATATGAATAAATATCCAAACTAAAGTTCCCCTTAACTTTATTTATATTTTTTCAATTATATGGATTTTAATTATTTAAACCTACCAAAATTTCTAGTGTAGCAATCTGCCATCTCTTTGCGTACACCTATTACTTAATTAATTAATCAATATCTTTATCTGAGTAATTACTCTTAAAATGCTTCTTTGAAACCTTTCAAAAGGTCATCCTAATGATAGAAAGATTATATAGGTCTATCTCTAAATATCTGTTCAATCTGTGCTTAGGTCAATCTACATATAGGTTCTCTCAACTATGTCTGTATATAGATTCAAATCATATGTAAGCTCTCACTTATATATGATCAACATTAAGATTAACATATGCAAATCTCAAATATAGAACCTTTGTTAGAAAACTAAAATCAAGACAAACAAAAATTTGCTAGAATTCCATCTAATCTAGATGTAAATTTCTTTAGCCTTTAATCATCTTTGAAATAGCAAAAATAACAATTTAAAGGAAAGAAGTACTTATGCTAAGGTATCTCTTACTGATAAACTCAATCCCCAACTATAATGTGCTTTCTAAAAATGAATTGTGATATATTTCTCTTTTAAAAAATGTTCTTCGATGTGTTCTAAGGCTCTCCTCTAATATGTAGTTACTAACCATAATGAGAATTAAAGAATAAAAAAAAACCTAAAATAGTCTTCCAAACCCTAATTTTTCTTTTTAAAAAATAGATAGTCCTAAGAGATACCATGTTCCAAGCCATATATTTTTTCTTTTTCTAAAAGAACTAAAAATTAGATGTTATAAATCTCTTTTTATGCTTTCTATAGCCTTTTAATTATCTCAATAAAAGATTGGATGAGGCAGTTATAACCAATTTAAGAAAGTAGTATTGAAGTTGTTTTGTAAATCTTTCTCAAGAGGTACACGGATTGAGATAAGATTATATATCTCTCATTAAATTTTTCTCTCCGTCATTTGGCCTCCCTTCAATCTATGTATTAGGTTGTGTCCTCATTTCGACAGTTCTTAAAAGGAACATAGGTTGGAACATGACCATGTGTCAAGTTGTGTTTAGTACAAAAATAAAGTTTTCTTCATATTTTTCTTACAAACTCCTGCAATTCTTGACTACATGCCTCAAGAAACTTTTCCATAAGCACCTAAAACAATATATAAAACCAATTAAATCAAGTTAAATTAGATGGAAAATATAGAAACATAATAAGAAAAATAATGCACATTTCATACACATCAAATTCCCCTACACTTAAAATTTTACTTATCCTTAAGCAAATCAATCTTAATCACTTTTTAACTTAAGTAAGTTTAAATTCTAGTAAAGTTCAACAAATTCCATCATGGTAATTTAAAATACACATTATTTGCCTAAAAAATCATTTATCAACTTCCTAGCTCTCTAAATACTTGCATAACTTTCTATTTAGCTCAATCTACTTAAAAAATCCTTCAAAAATTAACTCGATTCAAACAATTTAGATATAAAATGAGCATACTTTAGCAAAAAGCTTCAACTCATAAGCACTTATTCACTCTATCTAAAACCAAACTAAAACAATTTATTTTGAAATTTTTATGGAGCATAAGGTGCTTGTTTCAAATTTTATCCCAATCTTTTATCACAAACTTAAACACCTTATTATGAATATCCTTGGTTTCTCGATCAGGTCATAATTTATGATAGCTACTATTAACACCCTTAACTTTGACCTTTTATGTAGAGCAAAGTTAACAAAGTGAATTTATTTATGCTCAGTTTATTCAGATATTTTTTCAAGCATATGGAATAATAGGTCACTTAATAAGTTCAATTGTGAACTCAATTCATGTTAAAATCTCACACAAAGTCCCATTGTTTAAATCAGCATCAATCTCAAGACCATTAAGTTAAGTTATGACTGAGCTACTCACTAATGATCATATCTATTAACCTAATATAGTTGAATTACAACATATTCTAACCTGTAATGAGTCCCTTTAATCAACTTCCATTCATTGTTTACTTTCCCAAAATTGTTTCTTCCTAAGCTAGTTACAATTGGATCACTTTACTGAATTTTCTATATATCAATAGGCTCAAACAGTCCCTCTTCCACACTTAAATTGTTCATTGTACTTAATATATGCATAACAAACACAAGAATAAACGATATTACAAAAAAGCTAAAAAAGAGTAAAGAAAATTTAAGATAAAAATGACTTCTCTAAGCCTCAAAATGTTGCTTATTAGAGTTAGTTTACAAGATTCTTCTAAAATGGAAACCTATAAAAAAAACAACAAAAGAAATAAAACAATACAAGAAGATTGGATTGCCTCCGAATAAGTACTTCTTTAGAGTCTCTTTATCTGGAATCTATCATTAGAGAGTTAGAGAAAAAGACTTGAAGCACTCTTCCTACAAAAATTTTTGGGTGTCGTGTGAAGATCTTCTTTGTCTAAGATTTGAAATTTCTTTTATTTATTCCTCTTTACATTCTTGTGGCACCTTGTTATAATCTATTATATTAACACCATAATAAGAATTTTCATAAGAAGGAGAATTGTTTTCCTTATTGAAACTGAAGAGGCTTTGTTGTCATTTTTTTCTTCCTCTATAATAACAACCTTATTTTTTTCCATTCTTTCTTATTCTCAATTAGTTCATTACCACTCTTTAGGATTTACCTCATTCTCACCTAGCGAGGATCCTTGACCCTAAATGTTAGGAATTTACTAACTATCCTAATTGAAATTCTATGTTGTTGTTCAAAGTTGTTGACTAATTAACCATTTATTCTAGTCTTTCAATTCTCTCAACTTTTGTGTTATCTGGCTTATCAATGGCTAACTCCTAAGATGGCTTGCCTTCTTTGCTAAGTTTGTAATTAAATCTATTTGCAATTACACAAAATTGATTGTATAAAGTTATAAATTTGGAGTATTTTCGAGTATCGATCCAATAAGGACTATAACTACTAAATTTTATTAATCTTAGCCAAACAAATCAAACTAACTAAAATAAGAATTTGCAATTGAATTATACATAGTTTCTAATGTATATGACGTATACGAATAATGCAAAACTAGAAAATAATTGAAAAGAGGGAAATTGGGATAATCGGTACTTCCCTGATAGTAAAAGACTTTATTGATGCAATTTGAGAAGTACGAACTCACAATATGTATTATGATCCAATTAGTGATAGAACTTCAAAACATAATTGAATCCATAATCTGAAACTACTTTTATCTAAATCACATGCAACAAACAAAAAATCATGCAAAAACAAAAATCTTTAAAATCATGCTAAAGATCCTAAAAAGCTACCAATGTTAAACAAAAACACTTAAATCATTGATTTGTCTCCCATCAAGCACTTTTATATAAGCCTTTTAGCTAAACTTGTTGCTTAAGCTCTTCACCTTGATAACTCCTCAAATAAAGGCTTGATTCTCCTCTTCTTTAGTCTCTTAAACTCTTTAATGTTCCTCTTCCTACTTACAAGCTGTTAACTTCTAAATATGCCATATGCTTTATTATAATAGGGCTATCAATATCCATTCTTTGCCATACATCTTATAGGTCTCTAATCGAACCTAACAAAAGATGAGAAAGTTTAATGTCAATCACATCTGCAAAGAAAAAATTGCATCATCTTTAATATTAAGGGTTGTTTTAAGGCTTTGGATGCTTTAAAAACTAGTTCTTCATCCTCCAACTTTACGATTAGTTTTTCATCATGCAAATCTATGATAGCTTTAATAATGAATAGAAAAGATTATCTTAAGATTAAGGAAACCTCTAAATTATCCTCCATATCTAAATTCTCAAAAGAAATTAAGAAAGAATAATTTATTAATCTTAAAGAAAGCATCTTCTATAATTCCCCTAGGATGCTTAATTGGCCTTTCTACTAACTGTAAGATCATCCTAATTAATTTAGGTTCACCCAATCCTAACTTGTTAAACATATCATATGGCATCAAGTTTATACTAATTCCAAAATCTATTAATTCCCCTTAAATTGAAAAACTAACAATATTACAAGGGATAATAAAAATTCCTATATCTTTGATTTAATGGGGTAGCTTGTTTTGCAGGATGACAGGTTACTTCTTACTTAATATCACTATTGACAATTCCTTGAGCCTCTTCTTGCTAGAAAGGAGATCCTTTAAGTACCTAGTATAGTTTGGCATCTATAAAAGAGTTTCAACAAAAGTATGTTAATATGTAATTTTTTTAAAAGTTCTAAAAACATACCAAATTTATCTTCCTTTTTATTTATTTCAAGCTTACTCAGGTAGGGATCTCAAATGATACTATTTGATCACTTCCTTCTGTGGCTCCTCCTCTTTCTCTTTCTCCTTATTCTCATCCTTCTTTTCTTTCTCTTTCTCCTTCTCCTTATCCTTCTTTTCTTATGCCAAAGCCTTTTCCTTCTCTTAAACTTTCAGTTTCTTTTTACTCCTTAAAGTCACTACATTTACTTTCTTCCTCGGGTTTAGCTTGGTGTTATTAGCAGCATAATTATCTACCTTTTGGAGAAAGCTTATCAAGCTGTTTAATTTGAATTTCCAAGTTGAGATGGAGGCTTATTAATTTTAAAGGATGCTTCAGTACTTTAAAAATGAGCCTCAGAGGTAGTAATGAATTTTTTATGAGCTTCTTGAAACTTGGCTTCATTTCTTACTATTATGGCTACTAAAGTCCAGATAGAGCTTAATTGTTCCATAAAAAGTTGGGATGGTTCCTCTATCCCAAATTGTAAGTACTACTATAGGGTTATATTGATTCTATAAAATTTATTCTCAGTCGACTATCCTAACTTAATAGGTTCCTAATGTTCATAATTGGAGTGTCCCTTACCACAAATGGCACAAGCCATCACTAATGTTGATTAAGCTGTGAAATTCATGTTGATTAAGCTGTGAAATTCATGTTGTCTTACTCAAAGCTTCCAATTTTGCTTTTAATGTTATCACCATATTGACATTGTAAATGCCACCTTATTTTTGCTTTAACCTTAAATTTTTCACTATTAATTATTCATGGCAATATTTTCAATGAGCTCTTATAGTTTCCCATGAGTTTTTAATCGTAGCCCCATCTAAAAATGCACCAATCAATTCCTTAGTTAGATAACTCAATGCATTATGAAATTTTTGCATCTATAGTCTAAATTTGAATCCTTAGTGTGGGAACTTTCTGAATATCTCCTTCCATCTCTTCTATGTTTTATACAATTTTTTAGCCTCTAATTATTGAAAGAAGAAAATATCATTCTTGAGTCTCATTATTAATACAAGAGGGAAATAATTGGCTAAAAACATCTCAACAAGCCCATTCTAGGTTGTAATATATCCAGGAGGCAAAGACTTTACCCATGATTCTGCTCTAACCATTAATGTAAAAAAGAATAACCTCAATCTACTCGCATCCTTTAAGACTCCATTAATCTGTAATGTTTTGTAGATCTCTAAAAAGTTGGCAGCGTATGCATTTATATCCTCATCCAATAGTCTATCAAATTGCATGAGTTATTGATCCATTTGATCATATTAGGCTTGATTTAAAAATTATTAGCTCACATTCTTAGCCCAATAGGGCTTAATTGAATCCCCATAAGTGATAGCCTAGTATAATCTCATATATTACAATGTTCCCCTTTTTCTACCATTGCATCTAATAATTGGAACCTTGGAAATTCTAAGTTCCTCTTCCTTAAGGTTTGAAGTAAAGTCCTTTCAATTAATGGATTTGGCTCAAATAGTAGTCATGGACTAATCCTAGTCATAAACCAATGCACTTAAATCATGAAATTTAGCTAATAAATATAATAAAAAGTTCTTAAATAAGTAAATACAAAAATAAAATAAAAATGAATAGATTAGTAAAAATAAAATGTTCCTAATATTTTAGTCTATAGTAACAATGCCAAAATCTTGATTATGATATATATGTATCTTATCTTAAATATGCTAAAGATCATTAAACTAGTACACCTATCATTTTTATAATATAGCTTAGTGAATACGAGAGTCGATCCCACGAGGCTACAAGTATTAGTACTAATCGTCTTTCTATTATCTCATAAGAAAAAATGAATGATTGAATTAAAATGAATAGTTAATTAAACTATTATAAAATATTAAACCACTTCAATGAAACAAGACCAAAGCAACCAACAAATAAACAAGAACCA
This sequence comes from Erythroxylum platyclados, assembly GCA_027563515.1. Classification (NCBI taxonomy): domain Eukaryota; kingdom Viridiplantae; phylum Streptophyta; class Magnoliopsida; order Malpighiales; family Erythroxylaceae; genus Erythroxylum; species Erythroxylum platyclados. The sequence continues at coordinate 15,347,073 of JAOQMM010000003.1, read as the reverse complement.
GATGTAAAATCCACCTCTAAACTTTTTATGCTTAGATTTATCTTTATTCAATTATTAACCTCAGTTTCTTAGACTATAAGAAATTCCAAAGATACAACTATATTCTTTCTTAAGATATGCAACCTTTATCCTTAAGTTGATTGACTGAGATCTCTTTCTAATTAAAACCCATAAGAATAAATTAACTTGTTTAATGAATTTTTATGATAGATTTGACTTTAACTCAGAAGATCTATATGGTCTTATCTTTAGGATTTAAAGCAACTCTTATTATTCTTTACATGATCTATTCATACATGATTTCTTAACTGTTATATCTAAAATTTGAGTAAATCTTAATTTAATCATAATAAGCAATCAATAATAATTCATAATAAAACATGGGTCATTTATTAACTTAAAGAAATTAATCTAAAATAATACTCCTAGGGTTCATCCCATATAGATCTATATCCTAATTTAGTTCATACTAAGATAAAAGAAACAAAAAAATCAAGAAAGAAAACAAGATAAAGGAAAAAAAATCCCTAATTCTTTAAATCTTGAAGTTCTTTATTGAGTCTTAATGGAATCCTAATCTTATCAAGACTCTTTAGTCCAACCCACTTATGATTGCTCCTTAGTCTCCTCTTGTTTAATTCCCCAAAAACTCTTTTTATACTTACAAAATCCTTAAAAAATTCAAAGATCCTTAACTAGCATGTTTATGATATAAACCCATGTTCATCTAGTGTTCATCATAACTGCAGAAAAACATAATTTATACAAAAGTTACTACCAACATTTGTCCACAACACAGGCTCATGTTACCCTTCTATTGGCTCACTAACTTCTCTATCACATATTCAAGGGTTTATTTAGAGAACACAGGTCTAAAGTCTATGAACGCGTGTCTATATTAAAGTCTTGTTCCTTCATATAGTAAGTTATCGAAGAAAGTGAATGCACCAATAACCTACATAGAGTGGAAAATGGTACTATGTTTGACCCTTTTTTAAACATGTATCCATGTTTAACTCATGTTATCTCAATCTATTGTGGATAATGTTAGAGACTAGACATTTGTGTAACTATGATGGTTGAGATGAGTCAGTTTCGAAAACGGTTATAAAGATTCAACAAGAAAATGATCAAGCTTTAGAATAAGGTACGAATTAAGATTCATGCTTTATTATGATATATATGTTAATCATTTTATAGAATTAAAGTGATCTTATTTTTTGGGAAATCAAAATACTAAAAAGTTTTATAATTATTCCACTACGGTCAGGATCAGATCCCATCCTGATTTTCCTACACATTGACCATAGCTATATCAAGCTTTTTCCTAAGGATCCATTACCTTGTTGATTGTTGCTCTAAGTGAAATGGTTTCTATAAGATTTCAAGTCCATAGCTCCAATTTTATTGACACAACTACAAAATCCATCATTAAAGAGATTTATCCCTAAGTTATCCCCAGTAGAATCATTTGAATAAAAATTGCTATTGAATTCTTCTAATATCAATCAAGGAGTAGAAATACCAAAATGAATGTTCATCAAATCTATCTATAGGTCAATTCAGAAGATAAAATTTACAACATGGACAAATGGGACATATAGCATTTTAAAGCTATGCGGGATAAATCTTTTCATTGTTTTTCAGTTGTTACTATTTAAATTAATATCATGGATTTCAAAAGAGAAAAACCCCTATAAAATCTTCAAAGATGATCTCTTCGACGATAATATATATATCACCAAGTCAGTTGATAGGTAGCCTATGAGATGATGAGTTACATTATTTAGATCCTAGTTCCTTATAATTCTTCTTGTCTTTATGTTTTACCTTGGCTGTAATGTTGGTAGGTTACTATTTTAGCAGTAGTTTGCATTTATTAAGTTACTTATGATTGTTTTATGCTTCATTTGAAAATGTACTGTTTCTAACTTAATTTATTAATTCATTCATCTTTTCCTTTTTAAAAAAATTGTTAAGACTATATATATAATTTGATAGAACTACATACTAGGATGTTATATAAAATTCGTACATGAGTTGTTCACAGAATAATTTGGATAGTTTGAGTAGTTCTATTACATTAAGTGGATGATATTAATATAATAATTTGTGTATAAAATGCTTAAATCGTTAGATATGCTATCTTTAATGTTAATCGATGGGGAACAGAATTAAGTTAAAAGTTGGAGATTAGTTCCTAAAACTTAGGGGGCGGTTGGTTCAAATGGGGTAATGGGAATAGGAATGGGAATGACTATAGTGAGGAATGGAAATGGATATAATCATTATAAATATGATGGTTGGTTGGAACAAAGGAATGATTACCATTACCATTGATAATGGTTGGTTTGTA
>JAOQMM010000003.1:15309289-15326137 GCA_027563515.1 Erythroxylum platyclados | reverse complement strand
GGGAAACTTTTGAACGCTGCATGTGGAAACTTCCCGAGTCTTTCCCCTTGTTATTTCTCTTGTCTTATTACGTTGCCGTTTAGTTTATTAGGTGCTTTATTGGCTTAGTTAGTAATCTTTCTGATGTCGTTTTTGAGTTTGGAGAGTTTATAACTCTCTCCTATTGTAAACTGCCTAAGGGATTTTCTATGGAGTGGTATTAATAGCTATAATAAGTTCCTAAAGGTGAAATGGTCCTTAGTGTTTTAGCCCAAATGATTTAGGGGTATAGGAACCACATATGTTAAATTCATAAGTAAAGAACTACTAGCTAAAAGGCTCTGGAAATTATCCAATGACCAGGATGATATTTTAGTCAAATGGACACACCTATATCACTTAAAAGAGGAGAGCATTTGGATTATTTCAATGAACTCCAAGATGTCACGGACTCTACAATAAATCCTGCATACAAGAAGATCATATGCAACCTTTAATCAGGCATAAGATTGGCAATAGACAAGGAACTTTAGTTTGATCGATGGCACGAACTAGGTCCTTTTATACAAACTCATAAACTTCAATTCTCTGAGAACACTTATTTCAATAAAGATAAATGTTCATGAACTAATTCAGGACAATGTTTGAATATGGCCCTTTCACTCTAGTATAGGAACTAGTGCAATCCTCAGCAGCATGCCTAGTTACCAACTGGCCTTTTCACTCTAATAGAGGAGCCATTGTAATCCTCAGTAGCATGCCTATCTACCAACTAGACACTTTATAATAAATTCAAGAAGTTGAGACTTTTTATTATTTTCTTTTTTGTAGATAGATTGCTTATATTCCTAAGCTAATGACAAATCTATTTACACATTGATATCTACCCTACACACATTCAAGGAGCTCCTTAGTCTCTCCATTAACAGAGAGAAAAGCCCCTTGTTTGTATCCACAAGAGCCAAACATCTTGTTAGGTGGTTATCCTCTATCACTGGCCTCCATCTTAAAGAGCCTCCTTTTACCTATGTTGGATTGCTTATCTTATTAAAAGAATCACCTATAAAAACTAGAGAAGATTAAGAAAAGAATTAGAAATTAGTGCAACAACTGTCTCTCTTTTGCAGGTAAGTTGCAACTCATTAATTCGATCATCAATTATCTAAACACCTATTAGTGATCTCATATTTTTCTATATAAAGGTTTAATAAAAACAACTAAGAAGATGATGAGAAGATTCATATGGTCAAGTGACTTTAAGGTTAAGTGTTCTAAAGTTAGTATGCCAAAGGATGAAGTGGGTCTTGTTATTCTTCCAATATTCTTAATCAACAAAGTTCTTATAACTAAAAGAATTTAGACAATCTTATCAAATAAAGAGGAGCTATACATCAGGTAGATTCATATTTACTTCTTGAAAGACAAAAGCTTCCAGGAGGTCAACATTAAACTCATAACTTCATGGTTTATGTCACAATTACTCAAGTTAAGGGAACATTTCGAACAATATATTAAATGCAAAATTAGAAATGACATGAGTGCTTCTCTATGTTTTGATAATTGGAGTAAGTTTGGTTCATTAAATAGTAGCTCTTTAATGCTAAGGTTAAAGCACCTCTTTCCTATAAGTTCTAAGGTGAATCCATAGGGGGTGATGGGTGGTTTTGTAGTTATATTGGTTCATCCTTGATTATGGAAAATATCCCAAACTACATGCCAAACCTTAGACAAGTTGACTCCTTTCTATGGTTAAAACACTCCTTAAGCCAATTCAATAGCTCTTTATGTAATAAAATCTTTGCACTTAACATAAAAAAGTAGCATGGTATGTCATAATATGGTTTAAGCAAGCACTTCTTAAAGTTTATTTCCTAATTTGGCGATTAATGAAGCAAAAACTACCAATAAGCGATAGATTGTGATTCATTAACGTCTATAGACTTTGTAAAACTCAACCAGAAACATTGCCTCATCTATTCTTCTCTTACGATTATTTTACAAGCATCTAGAACATCATTTAACTTCTCTACAGGCTTGAAGAAACCATACTAATGATACAGAGATTATTTAATAGTTTAGTAGGGAAAGGAAAATGAACAAAGGAGATAGAATAATCTTCATGATAGCCTTAGGAAGTACAATGCACTTACTATGGAGAGAAAGGAATTTAAGACTACTTTAGGGCAAAGAGAAAACCAAATACTAAACAACTTAATAGACGTTCTCTTATATTAGAAAACAATTGGTGATTAATCAGATTCAAACAATATATAACACGTTGTTAGCATGCTCCTGCAAAATTTTGGACTATATTCAACTCAAAAGTTCTTAGGTGGAAAACATTAAGAGCTTTGATGACACTTAAAGGGAACTTGTATCCTTTCTACTAACAAATGAGCTATAATAATAAGTAACCATCTAGAGGAACCTATAATGACTAATTTATTGTCATTTGAGATTAAGTGCTGGTTCTTCCTTAGATTCAACAGTAAGAGGGCTCCTTTAAGGCAGTTGATTTTCTCCTTTACGATTTTATTACCATGTCTTTTCATTGTTATCATGCTTGAGTTGTTTGGTAGCTACTTTTGTGCATTATGGTTAGTTAAGCTCTTTTGTTCTTATGCATCAAGGTCAGTTAAGCTGCTTTGAGTATTGTTAGTCGTTCTCTTAAGGTTTCTCGTGGTCCTTTGGATTTTGAATAGTTGTAAAGCTGTGATTTCCTTTGGAATCTAATATATTATTTGATGATGAAAAAAATATAAAACTATGGTTCAAAAGCTATCTTTTATTTATTTCAATGTTATATTTTTAACAATATTTAATAGTTTTTCTACATAAAAACTATGATTTCGATTTTAGTTAATTTTAATAGTTATATTTATGAATATTAGTTAATACTTTGTCTACGTAAAAATTAAGTATTTGTTTCATTCCACTTATTCTTTTTGATTTTTACTTATATTTGTAAATTTAGTAAAAAATTGTTTGTTTAAATTTATAATTTCTATTTAAAATTTGGCTGCTTTCAATTTCATAACTTAAAAACTATAAAAATTAAATTTAGATATTTCTAAATATTTACTATTAACTACCAATAAGAATTATGAATAGTATAATTAGATTTAAATTTATTTTAATTTTATAGAAAACTAAAAATTTTATGACTAAAATTATTTAATTTTTTTTAAAATTAAAATATTTCATTGAAGCCTATAAAGTTAGCCAAATCAAAATTACAAGGCTACTAAGTCAAAGGAAACCATCCTAGTACTATACAAATACAATTTCAATCTAAAACTATATCACTCCAGCCTCCATATGGCTTAGATATTAGTGGCATAGTGAGCAACTAATATCTCCTCGATCCAACAAGTGTATGATAGATGATTACTTGACTATAATTATACACTTATATTTAACATGTTTTGCTTGCTATTTTATAGTTTTGCTTTTTTTAGTACTTAATTGTCTCCAAGTGTATTTATAGGTAATAATTGTCTTCATGGACAAAAAGGAGAAAATTTTAGATGAAATCATAGCATAAAACGAAGATTTGAAGCAATTAAGGACCTACATGATCGTGTACAGTAACTATTAATTCTTTGTAAATGTGTGTTTTTGGAGATACACAGTCACTCACACACTCGAGTAAGTTGATCATTTATAACCCATAAATCCTAGTTTTTACTATAAAAAGACGTGAGTAGAGGCAAGTAAAGAGAGATGAGTTTTTAAAAGATTTTAAGTCGTGAGACACATTGAGAGATAGTTTTGATCAAGGGATGAGGGAAATACAAAGAATACGCCAAGAGATCCATTAGATAACAACAACAAACCAAAACTTACAAGAAAATCCAATAAAAGAAAAAGGGAGATTTAGAATCATAATTTCTTTGTTTTCTATTAGTTTTTTGCATATTTATCTTTGGTTTTGTTTTCTATAAGTAGTAACTAAACTTATTTAGTGTCTAGCTGTGATAAACTCTAGGTTGTGATAACACATGACTTGATCTTTTATTCAATGCAATTGTATTGATTGATTTATTACGATTCAATTATGCATTTTATTTTTGTTCTAATATATCCATAATATTAGAGCATTATTTGATTTCATATGATTGAGGTAAAAAAAAATCCTCTTGTATGAATAGATCTACCATAATTAGAAGGAATTATATGCAAACTTAGAGATAAACTAACATAAATCCTCTAAATTAGAATCAAAACTAATAGCGTAATTTATAAATTGAAAAGGCAATTCTAAAGGTTCTAACTAGAAATATTTATGTTAATCAACTGATGAATTAGTTTTTAATAGTCTTGAGAATGATAATAACATAAGGTAGGAATTTACCTGGTTCAATAATCAACAATATAATTGCATGGTAAAATATTAATAATTAAAGGATTTTTAGGGAGATTCATTACTTAGACATTATTATTTGATATTGATTTGCTAAGTATTTTCCTCTGTCTTGAATTCAGTATTGTTTTTAATCTTAGTTTAATTTTTAATTTAAATTTAAAATATTATCCTTAGGTTAGATAATAGAGAATGGATAACTATTAGTAATTATAGTCTTTGTGGGGTTGACTCGTACTTGTCTATGCTAGCTATAGCTACGTCATGCACTTGCGGTAAATTTAAATATTGATATAAAACCATATCAATTAGTATGCTATTGCATATTTTTTAGATTGAATATTCTTGAAGATCCTTTGAAGAACTACCAGTAGTGCTCTTGACATGCTATAATTAACAAGCTCTTATGCAACCTTAAATTCATTCTTATATAATCTAATTCAAAATGAGTAGAAAAGATCAAACTAAGTGATTGAAGTTACTCAAACTTAGGATATAGAGGCACCTACCAACTCTTTTCTCTCTTCCAACTTTCTTAATCTTTCTTTCTCTAAAACTATTATAATCTTGCCCTAATGCTTGATTTAAAGCAAAACTTATAAGCTTTCACTTCAATCCACATCTAAGAGCCTCTTTTACCTTAAAATATTATTATTTGTAAGGTTAAAATGAGGAAGGAAACTAAAGAAGAGTCTTATTTTGCGTTTCATTTGTTTTAATTAGGACTAGTTCCATATCAATTGACATATTTCAGGTATAGGTTGACCTAACTCTTTGAATTTACAAGAAAATGAGTTTATAATTGATTTCCAAGACTTATAGGTCGACCTTTATCATAGTTTGATTGACCAAAAGTTCACATAAACTCTTAATATCTTCTAATTAATTGTTGCTCTTTCTCTTAACTTTTCTTTATCTCTTAAATTATCTCAATATGATATAGAAAGTGTTATGTTTAAACTATCAAATACTGTATAGTTTGATACAAGATGGAATTAACATGCGCTTCTAATCATTCTTACATAACCTTAATAATACTTTAAGTTTATGAATAATAAAAATTACAAATACCTCATATAAGGTATTATCAAATTATTAAATAATTTGTTTCATCTTAAGTAAATCAAACTAATTTTTGATTCAAAACCTAGACTTATTAAATTCATTACAAGTTACTAAAAGGTAGTAGTCTTACAATTATAAGGAATATAAGAATGTAATAAAAACATAATTCTGCAAAAAAATAATCTTTATTCTAAACTTTGAATGATCAAATTATATATTTTTAGTTATTGCAACAAAAATAAGAAGTAAAAGTTTTAGAAGTAAAGTTGTAGACATTTGTCTATAGTTAGTGATTTAAAAATGAATGAATTCAGAAGGAATATGGTATAATATCGATCTTTGCATGTATGATGCACAATTATGATCCAATAAAACCAATCAAGTGGAGTTTCTCAACATGCCTGTTTAATGCCATTTATGATATGGAAAGTGAGAGTTGTTAACAATAATTTCTGCTTTACTGTGGAAATAATCGAGTTGTTAGCCTTTGAAAGGACTTAGATTAGTGGACTTTCATGCATGATGCATTTGAGAGCTACCTCAAAGGGGACTTCTTGATAAACACTAGTTAGGATTCTTCCCAATTGAAGCTAAGCTTCAATAAAGGAAATCTAATGCACAAAAAAATTGCCTCTCACTAAAACTCCTTTGCTCTAACCTCTCACTAAGGTCTTTACCTTTCTACCCCTTCTTTCTTGCCAAATTTAGAAAGATAACTCCTGCCTGTTCCTCCACTTCACTGTTCATCTCCACCCCCTTGACTCGGATGCCTTCCTTGACTTATCTGAATTTGTCAAAGGTAAGAAATCTGATCCATCCATGACTCAAGGCACCATGGAAGTAGATGGCTCTAAACCGTATTTGCAAACTAAAGGGACTTGGAAACAGAAGCTAAACACACAACATAATAAAGGTAAGCTAAAACATTTCTTTATTGTGCTCAAGGATGGGGTCCTATCCCTCCCTAAGACTACTACAAGCAGGAGCCAATGTATAGGCTGCATCCTTGTAGGCTACTTTTGGAGTAAACGTCTAGCCTTCCCTTTGGTGAAAGCTTGGGTTGAAACTCGTTGGAGTAAAAGAGGATTAGAATGGACAATGCTCATGGAAGATGGTAACATACTCTTCAAATTTTGTTCAGAACAAAGGTGATAGACATCATGGAATCTGGTCCTTGGAATGTGGGAGGACAACCCATGTTCTTGCAACAATGGCAACTAGGATTGGAATATGATAAAGGCCGAATAGAAGTCTTTCCCCTCTAGGTTTAATTTCAAAATATTCTTTTATAATTCTAGACAATTGATGGGCTAAATTATTTAGCTAGCTTCTTGGGGAAACCCATTTGTATGGATTCTCAAACTGCCCATATGGAGAGGATATGCTACGCTAAGATTTGCATTGAGGTGAACAGATATGCTGAATTGCCTAACAAACTCCTAATACTAAAGCTTGATGAAGCAGGTGAACTTTAACCCATGGACATTTCCTTGTCTTACCCATAGAATCCTTTTGTTACTGCTAAACAATGGAGAGTAGTTGGTCAAGTTTTCAAAACTGGATGGTTTGACGAATTACTTGAAACAACCCCTCCTTCGTAGTAACATAACCAGATAGTCACTCCTCTCTTTAGGGAACAAGAAAGGCAAAAGACCTCCCAATCTGATAAGCTGGCTAATAACTCCTCTAAAACTTGCAACACTGCTGTTTTGTCTATAGACCACCCATAAGTTGTTGAAAACTACATCGAACAAACAAGGCCTTGCTCAGATAAACTGGACATCTTCACTAGTCTAATGGAGAACATTAATTAACTACTTCCTAGCAACCCTGTGGCTCCCAACCCTATAGATATGTCTATAAGCTTATCGGTTACAAATACTAGCTGCAACCTTGAGCTAACTACCAATCCTAAATAGACAGACCATCTTACCAGCTTGGATGAACAAGGAGGATCAAATGTCACTACACCTCATAAACAAGCTATGGCCAGAGACATAATTTTGGAGAAAAAGCCTTGTATAGTGGGGCTGCTAGAAACAAAAATCAGAACTTCACATCTCTATGAAGTCTCAAAATTTCTCGGTCAGGATTGGGTTGTTTATACCAACTTATCAGCAAGCTCTCTCCTTGCATCAATCTATCCTTCAATAGGAGGTTGGTATTACATGGTTGAAGGACAGAGATCATAACACTGCTTTTTTCTATGCTCCTTGTTAGCAAGGCAAAATAGCAACCTAATTATGCAACTTATAGGTGCACAAGGAGTATATCACTCAAACCAATATGCTCTTTAGATATCACTCGAGAATTTTTTGTTCAGCTAATGGGTAGACCATAAATAATAAGTCAACAACTTGATATGAAAAGATATTTCAACAAACCCTTAAGCCAAACCATCAAAGATCTTCTAGCAACTACTTTTCCGGATATGGAAATAAAGGAAGTTCTTTTCTCTCTGAATCCCTTCAAGGCTCTAGAGCCTAACGGCTTCATTGCCCATTTCTTCCAAAACACATGGAGCATTACGAGTGAACTCTTCACTCAAGCTATCTAGGAAACTTTGTCCCTTTGTAAAATGTTAAGAGAAATTAACCATACTTTCATCTGCTTTGTCCCTAAAAAACCAAGCCCCTCCTCCTTGACTGATTACAGACCTATTTCATATTGCAATACCTTTTATAAAGTTATAGCTAAGCTCCTGGTCTGTCAATTAAAAAAGCCCTTTTGGAGAGAATCAACCCAACATAAGGAGCTTTTATGGAGGGTAGAGCCATGGGCGATCAATCTGGTAAGAACCTAAAAAACTGCATTTGGAAAATATACTTTTATAAAGCCTTCGATACAATTAGCTGGGACTTCATTAAAGATTGTTTGCATGCTTTGGAGTTCCCTACTCAGTTTAGGAATTGGATCAAGCTATGCCTTCAAACCTCTTCAGGAAGCATTCTTATTAATGGGACCCCTACTAAAGCATTGTAATGTGCTCGTGGGATTTGCCAAGGAGATCCCTCTCCCCTTACATATTTATCTTGGTTATAGAAGGGTTGTCGAGAATGACTATTACTTTATAATGGTAGATTCTCTCACCATTACAAGTGTCGACCTCTAAAACTCACACATCTAATGTTCACTGATGATTTATTACTTTTGCCTGGGGCTGATTTATTCTTAACCAACATTTTCAAAGACATCTTGAACATATTTTCTATCTGGTTAGGCTTGTAAGTAAACTTCCAGAAAAACACCGTCTACTGCTTAGCCGATGTTAATAACCCTTCAGAGATTGCATTATCACTAGGTATGGAGTTGCATGCAACTCCATTTAAATACTTGGGGGTCCATTTCTCTCATGTGAAGCTCACCTACAAAGACTATATCTCACTCCTAGAAAAATACAAATCCAAAATTGGCAAAATAGATATCTCTCCATGGCTGCTCGAGTTACTCTCATACAATATGTTTTAAACAATCTGCATATTCACTAGATTAACCACCTGATACTTCCTAGAAGAGTGATCAAGGAGCTAGATCGTACCATAAAAGCTTTTCTTTGGTCGGGTTCTATCGAAAATGTTAAGAAAGCTAAAGTGAAATGGGAAGAGGTAACACTTCCAAAAAAGCGTTTAGGGTTGGGCTTAATCTCAATCAACCTTATCCAGAAAGTTTTGCTTTGCAAGAAAACTAGAGGTTATATACTGATAAAAACACCATTTGGATCAAATGGATTCATTAAGCTTATCTACACTCGCACAACTTCTGGCAACTTACTTCTCTTACGGACTATTCCTTAGTTTTCAGACAAATGTTAAGCATTAGATAACTTATCTACCTTCTCATCTTTCACAAGTTGGGAAATGGCCATAACATTTCTATATGATTTGATAATTGGACTGAGTTCAGTCCATTAACATAGAGGACTAACTGCATCTTACCAGTCAAGTTCCCCTCAATGCCAGAGTTTCAACACTCATTTTAGACGGGCAATGGTCTAGTAACTACAGAGTGTTCAACGTTCTAAGTTAATACTTCCCACACATCACCAACAGTTGCAATGTAGATACAGTAGTATGGAAGCCTCATCCCAATGGTATTTTTACTAATAAATCTTGCTATAGCAGTCTTCAACCTGGACATTCAATAGTTCCTTGGTTCAAGCTCCTTTAAAAGAAAAGCCTCAGCCCAAGAGCCTCCATGATCAATTGGCTTGTGATAAAAAACAAACTTAGCACTAAAGACAAATGGCATGGAAGTTATGATCCAATTTATAGCCTATGCCAAATGATAGCTGAAGATAGGAATCACCTCTTCTTCAACTACACATACTCCAAATTAGTATGGAGTCCATTGCTCCACAAATTGGGCATTTTTTTGTAGTTCTTATGACTGACATAATATGCTCCACAAGCTTATAAGGGTTGCACAACACTGAAAGAAGGATGGCATGCTAATAAACACTACTTTCACACTCTCCATTTACAACATACAAAGAGAGAGAAACTGAAGGTTATACAGAAATGAACACACTTGTCATTATCAACTAGCAGCGAACGTCATCAATGAGATTCGAGCACTTGTAATATCAAACGATGTAATACAAAACCTGACAGATAGCATGAGATTGATTTGGAACTTATAACCTGCTTGTTTTGTTTTTCAAACTGTCATAACTTTTGCATATTGGCCATTGTACTATAGTTTTGACTTCCCTATTGGAGATACCATTGTAATGTTATATATTGCTTTACTATAGTAAATGAAAATTTCTTCCAATTTAAAAAAAAGGAAATCTAATGCTTGTTTCTTTAACTTAATACGCAAATGATTTGATTTATCATGATGGGTTATTTCAGTAGTTATTGCTTTTCTTAATATGTGGTCATTTCTTCCGCGTTTAATACACCTTCCCAATTGCCGTACTCTTAGATTATCTACATCTAAAATTAGGTTGCTTCAAAACGAAAATTTTGGAAATTTGGAATGCAGAAACTAAAATTTAAAGAAGTTAATAAACAAACAAGAATTAAATACTAAATTGAAATTTAGAACATATTACAAATTACAGAAACATTTGAAGAATACTAATTAAAAATATACTAAATATTTATAAAATAAAACTTTTTAGAATTTTTGTGTATCATAGATTTTAAAATCAACTTCCTCTTCTAATTAACGAAGAATGAGGAAGTTGAATTCTCGAAGGTACCATATAATTGAATACTGTAAACGTCTTCAAAGTCCTATGGGGTTGTATCTATCGATGCTGTTTTTATCCTACAGTATTTACCTTGTTAATATGGCTTTAAGAAAGAAATTATCAAATCAAATGACAAACAAGAAACGACGCAGGGCTCTAGAAAAGCAATTAATCAGCTAGTTACTTTCCGCCTCACCTTCTTTGTCATGGTAACCTACACGTACAATACTGTATTTATCATTCTTGCTCTTTAAAAAGAAAATCTCTTTTATAAGGAAATCCGACAGCTTGTTGAAATCTATGCTTGAATTTACAAAGCTTCGTAGTTCTTTTCATTTCCTATTGTTATTGTTCCAACCCCATTGAGTCGCCGGAAATTTGGAAACAAAAATAAAAACATGTATCATTGATAAATCCGTTCAACAAAGTGCAAGAAGTAATCATAGAATTTGTAATTGTTATTTCTTCTCGACATCGCATTGGAGGATGCTTGATTCAAGTAAATTGATCCAGACAAAAGATTCATCTTATAAAACTTCCAATACTATTTCAATAAACAACACAAGGAAACTTCGATGCTTTGAAGGTGGCAGCTTCGTTTAACCTATTTATTCATTATGATGACCAAAATCACCTTATAATTAAGAGATGTATTTGAGCTGTCATACATATAAATATATACTTGGTGATATTGGCTATTGCAAAGAAAAGCTATAAAATATCAATTTTTTTAAGTAAAAGGGAATAGATTAAAAAAATCAAGAGAAAGCAGTAGTTCAACAAGCCGATAGGTTACACCATCCAATATGAACCAAAAAATTGAAAGGAGAAGATTCCAAACTTTATTCTTTTTCATTATGTCTAAAGGTTGCCTAATCTCTAAGCTGCAATTATCCCTGGACTGCAATTTGTAATTGCTTTAGATAATTGAACTTAATCTCTAGTCCATTGCATCTGCTCTACTATAACTCGCTCTCTATTATTTTCTTTTCCTCTAAACACCCGATGTTCCTCTCCATCTATACTTTATACTTGAACGGGGCAAAATTTGATGGGAATATAGCTTTATTTCCTATATTATATAGCTTTATTTCCTATATTGTAGCTTTTATCAACAATAATCTATTCCAAAATGTCGATATGATTGTAGTTATGAAGGTTAACCTGGCATAGTGATATAATGTTGCTCTATATGGGGTTGAAAAGCTATATTTGAAGAATAGGTATTCCAGTGGATTTGGGTTAGCACTTCAATCTATTTAGCATAAACAACATGTTTTTGATAACTAGCTACATGAAGAAGGACATATTTAGTAGAAAATTATCGCTCCTAATTGTGTTACTCCTTTACCTTGTCCCTATCACCCTTAGGAGTTCTCTACAAGATTTGTTTGCAAAGGTACTTGAGTTGTGTCAAAGCCAGTGATAGCAATCAGACTTCCTTGCATCCAGGTTACAGTTAGGCATGATATGAGCAACTTCATTTGGGACCATTGGTTGTTAATGATCTAAAAGTTCACTTTGGAAGATCTTAGAATTGCATTGAGTACTTCTAAAATTTCCTAATTATCAAAAATAGGTCCAATTTTGCTCTAATTGTTATAGTACAAAGAAGTTGTTATCTCATCCCTAACTATGCATCTAACATTTTCAACTAGCTAATTCCTTAACATTAGAAGCTGGGAGAGAAACCATAAGGTGGAGGGTGTATTAATTTCTTTCCATAAGCTTTTATCTTTTAAGAAATAGTAGTGGATCTATCTAACCCATAGATCATCCTTGTTTGTCAATAGTCTCTATATTCTCTTTCCTATAAAGACCTTATTACTCAGGTTAACAAGTATAATGCCCAATCCTCCTCCTTTGGTGGGTTTGCAAACTTCCTCCTAACTCATTTTTGTATTAAATCTAATGTCATTCTTCCCAGACCATGGGAAACTCTTCATCATTTTCTTAATGGTCTTAATTAATTTTGTAGAGATAAATATATAAGATGACCAATAAATATGGAGTAAGATAATCACTAATTTCATTAATTGCAACCTTCCCATAAAGAACAAGGTCTTATTTCACCAATTGTTCATCTTATTCTATATCCTTTTAATTAGTTGAAGGAATTTATTAAAACATAATCTCCTTATTATGATTGGTTGGTAAGACTACGTGAAAGGAGGGGCTTTAACTTGGAGTCCTAATATGGAGGAGCTAAGCTACAATATATTGTGCACTTGTTAATGCTATTATGTGACTTTTACTAAGCTTGCTAGTGAAACTTGATAATTCCTTGAAAGCATTGAGAAAAGCCATCAAAACACTTACATATCTGTCATGTGTTCTAGAGAGTAAGAATAGATCATCAATAAAAGATAACCTAAAAACTCCATCTTCTTACATTTTGAGTGAAACTTAAAGTTGGGGCATTGTTTGAAGTTTTATTTCACTAGTTTGTTTAAAGCTTTCATGCATCAAATGAAGAGATAAAAGGAAATGAGGTCACCTTATGTAAACCCTTTTTCACCCTTAAACATTTTAGTGGATTCTCTATTGATTTGTGCACTATAGGAAGTAGTTGTGTCTATTGTCTTATCCAACTTATGGAGATTTTAGGTAATCTGAACACTTAAAGAAGGTTTAAAATAAAATGCAAACTAACTGAATTAAAAGCTTTATAAAATTCAACTTTACTAGCAAAATTCCTCGGTAAGTTCTTCATCCTATGCCCTTTGAATAACTTTTGTGCAATAAGTATATTTTCACCAATCAGTCGATCTTCTAAGAAAGCACCATATGAATCATTAATTGTTGACTTTAGTACTTTCTTCAACTTCATTTCCAATAATTTGGAGATGATTTTGTATAAAGTATTACAAAATGATATAGGTCTACACTAGTTTAGGGAACTAGGATTAGTGCTTTTAGTATTAGGAATAAAATTTTTTTGTTAACTTCTTTTCGCATCTGGCCCTTAATTCCAAAACAGTAGAACCATATACTTAATTTGTGGCCAAGACTATTGAAAAAAAATCCATTAAGTCCATTAAGTTTGGGGCCTTATCTAAGTTTTGTGAGAATATTACTTTATTAACATCATAATCATTTAAGTGGCATCTCAAAAGATCTTTGTTAGCATTAGATATTTGATCTATAATGAAGGAGCTTAATAAAAACACTAAATAATAACTAGCAGTTGGGGTACTTAATGAATTCGTAAAAAATGAATATGTCATAAGCTTAAGTTCTTCTTGAAAGAGAGCAACCTCACCATTATGATTGAGAAGAGAGCAACATCTATTAGTGTTCCTCCTTTCCATAATTGTCTTATGAAAAAAATTATTTTTATCTCCTTCCTTGAGCCGTTTGACCTAAGATCTTTGTTGGTTTATGTCGTACACCCAATCAGT
This sequence comes from Erythroxylum platyclados, assembly GCA_027563515.1. Classification (NCBI taxonomy): domain Eukaryota; kingdom Viridiplantae; phylum Streptophyta; class Magnoliopsida; order Malpighiales; family Erythroxylaceae; genus Erythroxylum; species Erythroxylum platyclados. Next base: position 15,312,132 of record JAOQMM010000003.1, on the reverse strand, counting down.
TGGTTATAGTTTAGTGACATAATTATTTAAAGGCTTTATTTATCTTATACATATTATAAGTATATAATAAAGTCCATAGGGTAAATATACAATTCAAATGAAATTATGATAAGATGATAACTATAAGATTCATATTACATTTATGTATTGTCCATAAATTGAACCTAGTCATTATTCTATTAAGATTAGACATTAATAGAATGTATAAAGACTAGCACATGTTATCTTTCTGTTTTAAGAAGGAAGTATTTAATCTTGTAGAATAAATTATGAAGATATTTAAAGAATAAAATATGACAATATTTAAGCAAACACGTGGGTGCCTATTAGAGAACAAGTTTACTATACTTACCCCATATGAGAATTCCACTTCGAACATTACTTATATGTATATGGAAATTCTCAATGTGATAATTGTATAAGTGATCATTTGACTTGAGATCACTACAGTATCTCATATAAGTATTGCTATATTTTGATACTACTTATGACCTATTCTAATTAATGGTAGCTTAGTCGGTATTCAATAGATATAACATAAAATATATATGGGTACTTGATTTATTTATATAGGATTTATCACCTTAAAGTTATTAGGTACAATGTTTCGTTGTTCTTAATTAGTATTGAATTAGGAAATTCTTGGCCAAGGTGAAATGACACTTTGAAAATAGTTTTTAAATGTTATTAAAGAATCAGATACTAATGATGGAGAGCTAATATGATTGAACTTAAATAGAGTAGACATTAATTTCATGCTCTATATCTAATCAGAACATTGTATGATGAAAGGATTGAATCACATGAAAAAAATCACGCATGAAAAGGTTAGTCAAAACCAATTTGACATTCCTAAATATTTGGATGGTCGCCATATATTACTAGAAGCCAATTTTAATCTATAGATATAGATTATTTAATTAGATAATTAAAGATAAATTAAAGGAGTTTAATTTATCTAATCTTAAATATGATTTAGGGTTATAATTTATATCTAATGCCAACATTTTTGGGAACCTAATAAGTTACATAAAAAATAACATATTAAAGCAAGAAAAGGTCTTTTAATCAAGTTGAACTTGATTGTAAAGTTTGAGAAACTTTGGGATTAATTATGAGATATTGTATCTTATTTGTGCATAAATGGTATTTAATTATAACTAATTGTAATTCTAGTTAAAGTTTAATTTATAATTTTATTTCTATTAAATTACTAAAATATTTGAAAACTATTATAAACAGGCTTAGGCTATGATGCATTTATCACTCTTTACGTAACCCTCTTTATAATAGCTATAGGGTTCTCTCAACTAGTTATGCAGATAGCGTTAGAGGTTGAACATTAGTGTAGCTATAGTGTTTAAGATGAAAAAATTTCAGAAACATTTCAAAGGATACGATAAGAATACAATCAAGGTTTAAAATAACATATGAATTATTATTCATGCTTTATTATATTTTTTATGTTAATCATGTTATAGAATTTAAGTGATATTGGCTTTCAAGAATTATAGTAAAAAGGTTTTATTATTACTCCGCTGCATGCGTGATTGGATTTGGCCTCAATTTCCTAGCACTCTTTGGTTGAGCAAGGACTTGTGAATTATTACTTCACTTATATAAGAGTTAGGGGCATTTTTTATATTAGGAAACTTGTTTTTATCACCTGGCTGCTTGTATAAATACTTTTGAGGTTTAATCAAATTGAAAATAGGAATAGAAGGGTATTATTCCTTCTTTTTGTAATAAGTTCTTCGAGCTCCTTCTTAATCATGGGGACTTTCTTGACATATATAAAGTTCTTGTGATAAAAGACAGGATTGGACATTCCCTTGCTTATTTTCTTATTGAAACCTTCATACTTAACTAGAAAGTTATTAAATCTGAATGGATTGTTCCTCTTATATTTTTTGAACATGTTTTATATCAAAATTGGACTATGAATAATGAGTTTATGAAGGTAGCTTTTCTTTCTAGAAAATCACTTAACCATTCATCACCAACTACTTCTTTATCAAGATTTTTCATGCTTTTCCAACTTGCACTTTGTTTATTGATCCATGTAGGAAAAATTCCTTTATGTCTCAAATCAATAACTCCTAGTCGCTCCACATAATCACTAAAATCATATCTAAAGTTTCTTAAGGATATGTTTCCCTCAAATTCAAGACAATAAAGTATGTTATTAAAGTCACCTAAAATTAACCAGAGGCCTGAGTAAAAGAGTGAATGCTTCCAAGTTTTTCCTATAGTAAACTCACTTAGAAAGTAAAGTTAGAACAAAATATGAAGGAGACTAACAACCTAAAATTTTCTTAATTGAAGAGGACTGACATATAAATCATCTAGTAATTTTTTTGGGTAGGGAAATTTGAACTGATTTTGTATGAAAATAAATTATTACATGAATATAATAGTGATGTTGATGATTTGACAAACAAATCGATGATGGCCTAGAATTTTGAGTTTGTTACAATTCTCATTATTTAATTTTTTTTTCCAAAAAGCTAATAATAGAAGGCTTAGTTCATAGACAAAATCATTTCGATCTAGGATTTTTCAAAGGCAATTAATGCCCCTAAATTTGATAAAGCTATTGACATGATAGGGGGGTTTGAGCTTTTAGATTTTTTGTATCTGTTCCTTTTATATGATTTTCTCCTATTATTAGTTTAGAGCTCCTCATTTCTTAATTCTTTAGGCATCAGGGGGAAGATTTTGGGAGAGGAAACTTAATGCTCTTGAGTGTGTCTTTAATTAAAGAGTACCTGGAGAACCATGGGTGCTACTACCATTGTTTCTGGTCAGAATGTTCTGGTTATCCCTAGGAACAGCCTTTTTCG
>JAOQMM010000003.1:15273860-15288083 GCA_027563515.1 Erythroxylum platyclados | reverse complement strand
GAAATAAAACACATGAAGGAGGACATAATTACTTTTAGATTTTTAAGACCTTTAATTTATTACAACAACAACAACAACAACAAGAAGCAAATTAATAACAACAAGAACAACAATAATAAGAATAAGAAAATTAATACTAAGAACAAAAAGAAGAAGAAGAAAATTAATAATAAATAATAAGAAGAAGAAGAAAATTAATAATAACAACAATAATAATAAGAAAAAGAAGAAAATTAATAAATAATAATAATAATAATAATAATAATAATAATAATAATAATAATAACAATAAGAGAGAGAAAGGTTATCTTTATCTTTTCCGCGATTCACGGAATAAGTAAAGACAGGGGTAGTATCTTTGGCTATTCCACAAAGTGCAGGAATAACTAAACTTGGGATTAGTTATTCTGTATGTTATTTTCTAACCAAACAAAAGATAACTATTTATTAGGAAACATTAGTAATAGAATAGCTATTTCTGTAAACCAAATAGGTCATAAATGAAATTATGCAAAGAAAACATTTATACTGAATAAATACGAAAAAAGGGTTTACCCTTGATTCTTAGTATTTTAACATTACAACTTAAAAGATGGATGACTTTGGCCCCAATCCATCCACCTTTCTCTACCTCATAATACAAAGTAATCTTGTTGACAAAAATAAAAACATAAATTACAACTAAAAAATACTTTGATTATAAACAGGGTACTTACCTGCATATCCGAGTTAAGGACATAGCTGTAGTTACTATCTCCTCCATTCATCCAATAAGTTTCCGGCATTTTAGCAACGACGTATCTCTCTCTGTCTTTCTTGATGATGGGAATGACTCGGGAGGTTATATATATATAAGTGTGTGTCTGTTTCTATGTTGTGTTTGTTTAGTGATGCGATCCAAATATTCTACAACTATTTTTTTTTTCAAAACTTTTAAATTTTTAGTTTATTAATAATCCTAATGACTTATTATTAGGAAATAAATTAAATAATTCATTAAAACTAAATACATAAAGAAATTGATAAATTTAACAACTTTGTAGATTATTAATATTTTAAACAAATAAAAAAGAAAACTTATGAAAGCTAAACTGGAAGATTAATAATGTAATTTAATTTAATTTAAATATTTTATAAGATGTTTAATTTATTGTAAAATCATATACAGACTCTCAATTTATTGTAAAATTAGGTCACCAATAAATTGATTGTTAACAGTACTGAATTAGTATGCTCCATAAGCTTGACTTTTAACCAAAGTTATAAATATCGTACTCATACCGATACTGAATTTAGTTCTGGTACAATACGGTATCAATACCAGTCAATATCGTGTACTGTTTTGGATAATTTTTAAATTTATAAAATAATCCTTGAATTTTTTAAAATTACAAAATAGTCCCTAAATATACTGTACTTTATAATTTATAATTTTACATCAACCCTGTCTAAAAAATCACAACAAAAAATTTAAAATAACAACAATCTATTTATCTTTATTAATATTATTGTTCACATATAAATAATAACCACAATTAATATAAAAAGATCATTTAATGATTATATACACATAAAATTAAGAAAAATATAAAGTATTTAAAATGTTACAAATTTATCATATAATAAATAATAATTACATCAAAACATCAAATAAAAAGAATAATAAATATTATAGCTCTCTAACTATTATAATTTACAATAAGAGTTCATGTTGAGAAAACAACCAACTAGAAGTGAAACTTGAAACAAAAACATTTACAATTATATTTATATTTCATGTATGGAATTTAATATATAAATCAAATATAAGTGAAATTAAATAAATAGGAGAAATAAAAATTTAGAACTTCATTTAATCGAATACTCGTTCAAACGACGTTGACCCTAATTTTCATTTGATATAAAATTCTCATCACTGAGAGAACCTTCATCATTATCATCATTTAAATTTATTGTACCAAAAGGCATGTTAATACTTTCTCATCCAAGATTATCTTCCAAGTCACTCTCATCTATCAAACTCGATTCCTCAAAATTACTTGCGCTATTAAGAGTCATAGTAAACAAATTAAACTAAATTATTAAGAAATTACAAGAAATTATTTCCAACTTAATAATGACAATAACATTCCTTTCCTGAAACTTTAAATTATATCGAACAAAGACTAAATCGTCCAATCTTTTATACTCTAATCTATTCATTTTCTTAAAATAGGAGAATTTAAATGTGCTGTAATTCGTTTTTCACTATGTTGCACTCACATATTAACTCAGATTCAAATTGCATACCTTTGTAATTCCGAAACACTATTTTCGAATTGATTCCACCAAATAACTGTAAGTGATGTTTACTTAAAGTTATGTTTAATTATGAGCTTTTCTCATAATTCAAGAGTCAAACAAGCCCAAAACTAAGTTTGGACTATCTTATTCCAATATCCAAATAACCCTTATTATAAATTTAAATTATATTAATTCAATATCCAAACAATCATATTTCAGACTTGGGATATAGTCTGATCCTTATACCTTGTCCATATTTCCAAACTTCTTTCATAAGAAACCCTAACTTCATAATTGAAACCCTATAATCCACATGATGCAGCTGCGGCCGCCCATTTCCCTGACGTCATCATCAATGAGACCATTTTCTCCCGTCACCCAATTTATCTTTTCGGGATAATCATATTTTTAAACCTCAAATTCTACTCAATTTCCCTAATCAGACACTTCTAATTTTTTTCAATTCATGAAAATTTCATTATTAATAATTTTTCAATCAAATCTTTTTTAGATCTTACAGAAAAAAAGTCGGCCTTAGTGATTGGAGGTGCCGAACGGAAGGGATATCCCAAAGATATGCTATGTCATTATGATGTTGGCTTGCCAATTACGTATACGTTATTTTAGTATTATAAATCAATATATCAATAGTACATATGATATCGACTCTCGCAATATCACATGTATTAACACCATCATGTATCCTTTCATCAATCATTTTTTAATTCAAAAAATTTGATTATCAACACATAAAGATTTTATGTTATGTTAACATAATAATGATGTAACATGTACATGTGAGATATATTAGTATGTCACATCAGTATATAGTAATGTAAATAATATTATGAACATGACAAATATCACATTATTATGCTAAAACATCATGATGTTGATGCATCACTTGCGTAGATGCTACGTCGTTATTTTAAATCAATATATTAATAATATATATAACAGTATGGGTTACATACTATCATGTATATTAACATCAACATGTCTCCCTTAAATAGTCAACAAAATAATGTGAAGCGCACATATAAAACATGTGAATATGTCATGTCAGTATATAGTAACATACATGATATTATGGGTCTTATAAATATTGCATGGATATGCTATATCATCACGATAATGACATCCCACGTCCGTATGTTAAATCAATATATACATATTATTATATTTTATGTGAGATAACAATAACGTCTTCCTTAATCAGTCATTTAGTTATTTCGAAGGAGTTAATTAAAAAATTATTAATAGTATTAGGATTTAATTGAGAAATATTTAAAATTGATTTATTTATCTATCCTTATGAATTTTAATGATTTCAAATATCCTTATTATTTATCTATCCTTATCATAGGTATACCTAAATGCTAATAACTAATAATTAATTATGTAATAACAAAGTATTGTTACGTTAATGGAGATATTTGATTACTTCTGCTTCAACATTTACACATCTGTTTTACATTTTCTTAGTCTTGTTTTTTCATCTGATCCTTAATTAAACAGTTTTTAAGCTTAAAATTCGATCTTGTAGATGATGATAATAGCTTGGAAGATTAATTGGTTGGTTCATCGTGGAGTGAACTCAGCAATGGAAGTCCATGCCTCTTCAGGGTCAGGAGTCAAATGTAACAAAGACCCTACAGTGGCTGAGGATTAGACCTCCTTAAATAATTTAGGTGGCATATTATCAAGGAAACAATTCAATTTCTTCAGACAACTTTTTAATCTCAACCTCAGCTATAAGTCTATAACCCATTCTTTAGTCAGCTTTCTATAAAAATGGCCAATCTTTCAAATCTTAGAAGTTTAATAAATTTTATGTCTTGAACATATTCGTAATATAAAAAAAAAACTAAGATAAAAATGTTCAACGGGATGAAAGTATCTTCAATCTAAAAGTTTTAATGAAATTTTAATTTAAGCCTAATATTTGATAACGTTTTAAAAAATCTAACATTGTAAACTTGTTGTATTTAAATTCTAAATTAACAAAAACCTAAATTTGCATTAGAGTTATTTTCCTGAATTAGGAGAAAAAGAAAGATCTACCTAGATTTTCCTGAAGTTCCCATAGGCTTTTACCTCCTAAATAATAGACATGTATCCATCGAATACAAAGAGACTCCTTATGGGTTAGAATTCTCCATATTCTTCTCCCTATTGATGTTTTGTTGCAAATCTTTATAGGAATTATACCTAGTCCTCCTTTCTCCTTCTCATCACAGAATTGCTTCCAATATACTTTAGTTTAAACCTTTTATTGATAAGATCAATCCAGAGGAATTGTCTCATAAATTTTTCCAATGTTTTGGTCAATCCTTTAGAAAAGCAGAACCGTAAACTCTGCATACAACAAATCACTGATTTGACTAAGAGAATTCTATCAGTAGAAGATAGGTGAATGTTGCTTCAAGAGTTGAATCTTTTCTGAATCCTCTCCACCAAAGGCATACATTCCTTAAACAGAAGTCTCCTTGAGGTTATAAGCAAATCTAAGTCATCAAAGGGTGGCTCTTTGATCTGCATACCTGTTAAAAGAGCTAACCTAGATGTATTACCAGTAGCTCTATTAGAAAATATGATAAAACTCTTCTTCCGGTTGATGTTTAAGCAAGACCATTCCTTGAAAGTTTGAAGAGTTTGCATAACTTGCTCAATTGATCCTTTATGAGCCTTATTTAATACCAGTAAATCATATGTAAACATTAGATGTGATATTCTTAATTTCTTATGCCAGTGATGAAATTGAAATAGTGGATCTAAGGAGATGTTGTGGCTCAACAACCTAGAGAATACTTCCATGCACAACATAAAAATATAAAGGGAAAAAGGTTCGTGCTACCTGAGTCCTTTCCTACCTTGAAACCATGAGAGGATTCTACATTAACTAAAATTGAAAATGATGGAGAAATTTAGCAGATATACAGTTAGTTCCTTAACTTAGTAGGGAAATTAAACATCTCAAACTCCAGCTTAATGAAATCACAGCTCAATAAGTACTAACCTTTGTGAAGATTAATTTTCAATACACAATTGGGTAGGGATTCTCTTGTTAGAGTAATCTCTAAGTAATTCTTGAGAGAATATAATGTTATCTCGAATATAGCTCCTTTCTATGAATGGTGCTTGGGCTTGGTTCATTAGTGGATCCAACACTTTCTTAAACGTCTTGGCCAAGAGCTTAGCAACTATCTTGTAGAGAAAGTTGCAATAGGAAGTAGGTCTATAGTCACAAAAGTTCTTAAGATTTTTCCTTTTGGGGTCAAACAAATGAATGTTTTATTGATGGCTTTGAGGAGCTTAATAGACTCAAAGAATTCCAAGACTGCTTCTGTAGCCACGTCTTTAATTTTTAGCCAAGACTTTTGGAAAATCCTCCATTAAAACCATCTAGACCAAGTGTTTTCTCTACTTGCATCACAAACAAATGTTTTATGTCCTTTTCTTGGAAAAGAGCTACCAATGACCAAATCATTTCATTAGCGAATTGATTCGAAATAAAGGAATTTAATACTTGTGGGTTACAGTTGATATTCTCCTATTTTTCCTAGATGCTTTTGAAGTATTCCATAGCTTTCTCCTTTAGAAGATCCAAAGATGTAATATGATTACCAAGGTGATCCCAGAAACCATTGATTTTTTTATATTCGTTTTATACAAGATTGAACTAAAGAATAATTTGGAACTCCTCTTCTCCTTTCTGCCAGGAAATCCTTGATCTTTGTCCTAGTAGGGAGCAATGATCATCCATATCTCTTATGTATATTTCAAGTGCCAATTTATCTTATCCTAACCAACAACCATCTTCAGTTTTCTCATATATTGAGTTATGGACGTTCTCCATTATCCCTTTAGCTTGTTTAACTTAGAAAACAGTGTCATTTTTTATGCTTTCTTTAATTGTTTCATATCCCCTTTGATGCTTTCTAGCTTCTTTACACATATGAATGCCTTATATCCACGCATCAACTTCTTTCTTCCTCTTATAACAGCTTGTAAGAAACCTTCATGTTTCACTAAATAATCATTAGACTTGAATGGATATCTCCTTGTGACCTTTTAAAAAATTCCTAGTATCACCATTGGAGCATGGTCTGATACATGCTTTGCTTTCCGGATAGGTTCTCAACCACTCCCTATCTACCAAAACTTTACCAATCTTCTTCCTAATGTAGTTGCTATTATATAGCTTATTTAATCAAGTGAAAAAGTTACCTTCCATATTAAGGTCTCTAACCCCAAGATAATTAATACATTCCATGAATTTCTCAGAAAAAATCCTAAAACTTTTATTGGTTTCAGCTTCAAACCAATGTAAGATGATGTTGAAATCACCTAATAGCAAACAAAGATTATGAAGGTTTTACTTAATACTCCTCATGTGACTCTGATAAATGATCATTTGACTATAATTATATACCCATATTTAATGTATTTTGCTAGTTATTTGATAGTTTTATAGTATTTTTACTACTTAATTCATTTCAAGTGTATTATAAGTGATAAATGACTTCTTAAACCAAAAGGAGAAGAATTCAAATGAAATTGTGACATGGAATGAGGAATTAAAGAAAGTAAGGACCTACAAGACTGTGTAAGTCCCTGTAAATATGTTGAGATTTGAAGAATATTATTTCTAGTTGTGTGAAGTTACATGCCGATGTATGTTGATATACACAGTCGTGTATATTGCCATGTAAGTCTTTGGGGCTCGTGTAAAATCGTAAATTCAAGTCTTTTTAGAGATACGCAGTCACCTATATCACTGTGTATGATGACCGTATATATATTAGAAACCCTAGTTTTTACTATAAAAGGACGCAAATGGAAATAAATAGAAGGGAGGCAAGTTTTAGAGCATTTTTTAGTCATAAGAAACATAGAGAAGCAATAACTCTAAATAGAGGATGAGAAAAACACGAAGATTACGTCACAAGATCTGATAGATAATAACGTTCAATCCAAAATACAAGAAGATTCATTAGAAGAAAAGGGGAGATTTATAATATGATTTTTTTGTTTTCTAATTGTTCTTCTGAATATTTGCTATTGATTTCGTTTCTTATGGATAGGAACTGATTTTTTTAGCGCTAAGTGTAATGAACCCTAAGTTATGATAACATTATGATTTGATCTTTTATTTTAATGCAATTTTATTGATTGACTTGTTGAGATTCAATTATGCTTTTTATTCTTGTTCTAATATATCCAAAATATTATTTCATGATTTGATTTCATATGATTGATATTGAGAAATCCTCTCGTATGAATAAATCTAACATAATTGGAAGGACTTGCATATAATCCTAAAGATAGGTTGACATAAATCCTCTAAATTAGGGTCAAACCTAATAGTGAATTTTACTAATCGATAATGCAATCTTAAGGGTTTTAACTAGAAAGAGATTTCAATTAATTAACTGAAGGATTAGTTGTTAATAGTCTTGAGAAAGATATTAACATAAGATAAGAATTTTCACAGTCCAATAATCAATAATTAAATTGCATGATAAAGGGTTAATATTTAAGAATTTTTAGGGGTACTAGTCAACTAGGTACTATTTGCTTAATATCGACTTTTCGTAGTATTTTCCTTTGTCAGAGTTCATTATTGTTCCAATTTTAGTTTATTTTAAATTTTAGTTAAATCCACAACCTAATTTGGCAAATAGATAATAGGAAAAGGGTTAACACTAATACTTACAATCCTCATGGGATCGACCAGTACCTGCCACTGTTAGCTACAACTACACCGTGCATTTGTGGTTTAAAATTGATAAATTCGAAGTTGAATTCTTCAGCATTTCTACAATTCGAAGTCGATGTCAAGCTTCTTCACATTGGCTCTGCAACCTTTCTCAAAGTCCTTTGGAAGTATAACGTACTTGTTCTTTTGTACTACATTCATTCCAGCTTCTTGCCAGATAGCTGCAATCTGTGAGTAGATATCCAGTTATGATGAGAAAGAAATTTTATTCAATATCCGATATTATGGTGGATATATTAAGCACTAGGGTCAAAATTGAATTCCAAGAATTATTACAGACAAATATTCGAGAAGATAAATATAGAGGTGCGTGCTTCATTTTGTTCAGGCCACATACTTCTTACAAGATAATGTATTATAATCAAAAACTAAAGAAAATGCTGTAGCTTTTCTCGCACTGTTCAAGTTCATTAATAGAAAGATTGATAACCACTATCCAGCTTGAATTTTTACTCAGTTTTAGGCGTAAATTATCTTATAGTTTCTCTTCCAGAACTATTGTTTTTCTTATCTCAAATTCTCGAGCCACGATTCAATTTCCCTATTCTGATTCAACCTAAATTAAATCCCTAATTTGACAGTTAAAGAACCCTAAGAAAAGAAATTCAGCTTAGCTTGCTAATTTATTATTCAAGCTTGAATTTTTCACCTCTTTATAACTTTTAACCACAATTTAATTTTGCAAACACTACCCATTGCAGTCTACGCCCTAATGCCTATTGTAGAACCCACAATCCTATTGTTTTGATCCACAAAAGCAATTGTCTAAAGTGCCTTTGTCCATAAAAAGCTTAAACTGACTTTCTAGCTTTGTTTCAAGAACGTCATCAACCTGTATGCAAAACAAAGGTGGCAACTCCACAATATCAAACAATTAGAATTAGGAGATTTAACAAGGTTGAAGCAAAAGCTTTTCTCAAATTTTCTACAACCAAGGCTGCATCAGACACTTTTTGTCACTATATGTTATGAATTGCAATAAACATATATCAAAAGCTTTAAGATAGTTATCAAGATCAAGACAAAAATAAAGTGTAGAATTTAACTTCATTGGTTACTACCATCCCAAGAATTATTTGTAAAGATTGAATCCAAAGAAAAACAAGAATACTATTAACACAATTCCTAAAAACTAGGAATCACTACTAAAATATAATTCTAATTCAATTATTAAATTAAAAACTAGAATAAAGGAACATCTAACAAAGTAAGACTTGCACTTTAAATAAACTTGGCCTAGTAACTAACTAGGGAATACCTAACATAAAGAATTTTAGGAAGCTGTCAATTGGCTTCTAACCAGCTAGCTCCCAAAAAATGACAGAACACTTAAAATAATTGTTTCTAGGACATGCCTCTTTAAACTTTGGGATGAAAGAAATGTTAGATGTCATAAGGGTGTGGAAAAATAAACTACTCAGCTAACAGATGAAATTGTCCAGCAGGCAAGGGAACAAATAATGATGAATACAAGTGCTAAAAATTGCAACAGACAACTAGCAATCTTATGGAGAATTTAATAGCATACATTCAACTAGGAGTCACCAGATACAAGCAATCGTAAAGGGATCGATGGATTATACTATGTCCAGTACACACATGTAAATCATCTGAAGGTAAGAAAGCGAAGGCTACTTACAGGTGGATGATGAAGCTAGATCTCTATAAACAGAATGTTGAACCAATTAGAATTAGCCGGCGTACTGAATAATGAGAACTGAAGACTGGTTCTATCTTGCACAGTGCTCTTAACAGATATATATACTGAACCCTCAACACTAGACTTTCATGCTATGGAAGTCTAGGACACGTAAGGTAGTAGAGTTGCGTGCGTGAGTCAGTGCTTCTGGTACAATGCTACAAAATGTGTAAATTGATTGCTTAACCATATATGTGTCAGACCTGCAGAAAACAAAGAGAAGAATTAGATCTAGCGTACTGAATACTGAGAGCTGAAGATTGCTTTTGTCCCGCAACAACTGAATAATGCTCTTGACAGATACAGATACTGAACCCTCAACACTAGACATTCATGCAATGGAAGTCTAGTCCTGGTTGGTTTCTTCAATGTCTAAAAATCAACATAGTTCACAGTATGGAGGTTCCTACTCCATAAGTCTCGTTTTGCTGCCAAAAATTCTAAAAATAGGAACATTTGACAGCTTGATGTGATAAATAAAGTCAAAAAACTTCAGCTGTATATTACCTTTTTGTGGCTTATCCTGACTTACAATATTTATCCTCTCTTTTAGTTTGAAAAACTTCCAACAGATTATGATAATAAGCAGCAATGTTATAATCACACCTACTACAACCAAAAAGAATAAGGTTGGAAATGGCAATACACAAAGAGAGAGATAAAAACCAAAATGGAGCAAAACATATATGCAAAAAGACTGATATAAGAAAACACTTGATTTTGTACCCATCTACAAAACTCATTTCTAAAAGTCTGTACCCACCAAAAAAGACTTGAGGAAAAAACAGAACGGTCACAAACAAACACGAAAATGAGTTGATAATGAGACCCACCAATGTTTATCTCCAAAAAGCCTCTACTTTGCCTTCTCATAGTAGAAGACAACAACGATGGTGTTTCGTAGGGGTGATAACAAATTAATCGACAGTGTCCGTCTCCAAAAAGCCTCTACTTGGCATGGAATTGAACTGATAACGAGATTGATAAGAGGATGATTAATGAGGGATGTATGACTTTCGTAGGTTGACAGAATAAAGGAAATTTCTAGAAAAATTGAGATTGAACACTAGGAGAAAGAGGAAACCTTACCTGTATCGTCATTGTAATCCAAAGTTGGGAAGGGGGAAGGAAGAAGAAACTGATGTCCCAGATCGTGGCCTAACTGGTGTAGAAGAGCAAAGAGGAATTAGAAAGGGAATTACGAATTACCCCCCAGTCTAGCATGAAGAAACCCACAAAGTAACGTTGATCGTTGCCTAGCTAGTGTAGAAGATAGACATTTTAATATATAAAAAATAACAATATATATATATATAAAGGTTCAATTTATTGCATATATCAAATTTTAAAGCAACAATATTTAAAATTTGTTATTTTTTTAATATACAACAATATTTTATTATTATCATTACATTTTAATATTATTAAAGACAATACTTTTAAAACTTATACATTATATTAATTTTAAGCAACACAGAATAAAACCGTTACAAATATGTTATTACCTTAAGCGCTTTCGAATTAAGTATTTTTTGTTGTTACTATGATTCAATCATGATTAATTCCCACCACACCACAGATTAATTCAATGATTTATTCAATCTTTTAATTAAGTAGGAGTCATTAATATGTACAAATATTGTCTTGTGCCCATATCTCTTAATTAGGTAACATATACCTTAAACCTCTCCACTTGAAAACCTTCTGCCTTTTACACTTTAATTAAATTTCTAAGGTCAAACTCGTTTAATAAGCCAATTTCTTAGTTTGATATTCACCTAAGCTAAGTCTTTTTAATTCAGATTTCTAATTCATGTCCAATTTTAAGTTCTAGTTCAAACATTTAATTGAAAAATCTATTCAAAGCTTTTTCTTTAGCTTACTTCTAAAATTCATTACCAGTGATATTTATTTATTTATATTATTTTTTCATAGTTTAAAATAAAAATGATAATATAATTTGTATTATTTTTTAATAGTTTAAAGCTCAATTTCAATTAAAAATGATAATTTAAGAATTAGGAAATTAGTTGAGTCTTCCAGCCCAGTAGAAATAAATTATATCTTTTTGTATATTAGTTTAATTTTATTCCTTTCATAATTTAGCATTTTCTTTACTCAATAAATATTTAAGCTCAAATTTCTATTCTTTAAATAATTCACAATCCAAAAGATTTCTAAGCATTTAACCATATTTTATTTCTTTATTCAGCCTACTTTTATTCACCTTATATTTAAGTTTATTTTCCTTTATTTAAAAAAAAAATAGGTAACAACTCACGAGGATAAGATAGGGTTCCAATACCTTCTCTATTTTACAATTTAACTCAAAACCCAATTTTTTAATTAAGACTCTTTTAATTCCTTTCTTTAGATTTTTTTCTCCTTTCTTGATAAGATAGATTGATAATTCGATTGATCATATTGAATGGAATTCAATTTTTGATCTAAGATGTCAAAAACTATGAGCGACAACGTGTTCATAAAATTATATAGTTCGCAGATAACACGAGTATTTTTCATGTATGAAGAAGTAGGACTTATTTTGTTTTATTATTTTCTTGATTAAGTTATGTGCGTCTGTCCTCGCGGGCAATATATCACAACTATAATATATTAGTTTGACTTCGAAGAATAATAGAAAGCACATATTCTCTATCATGATCACGTGCATAAATCTTACGACCGTCTTTTTTGATTATACTTACACTTACCTAATTTGACAAGGTGTCCTACAATTTTTCAATATTACCTAGAATTAGGGGTGGTGATGGACTAGTATACCAGGCAGCTCTGTCAATTTTTTAAAATATTTTTCTTAAAATTAAAAGTATAATATAATGTTTTTTTACAATTAAATTTAAATTTGAGTTATTCAAACTTAAGTCTAGTTGAGACTTAACTTTTTTAAACAAAACGATATGATTTTACATTTAAAAAAATAAATCTCGGACTATTCTATACCTAAGTTCGACCCATAGATTAGTTCATTAAAAACATATGAATCTAAGTCTATAGGCCGGTCCATTGCTTCTACCTGGAGTATTAAAAACACGTATCAAACTGTTCTTTAAATGAGCAGCAGCTACAAAGATAGTTACCTCAAATGTACCCTTAAAAAGTCAGTTTTTTTCCTACAAAATTTATGACATCTACTACGAAAGAAATTTCATAATCTTTTAAGTCAACCTCCAAACTAGTCAGGGGTGGTTGATAGCATTACACTATCTACGAGGGAGGCTTTCTCCAGAAAATTTCAAGCCATAGAATTTTTCTTATCATGACAATAATATGGAGACTGTAAAATGCATTTCCTCTGCAAGGATACAAAAATGAAAAGCTTAACTTGGTTCTAATGTTAGCTATGTCTCGGAATCACTCCTAAAAACCAATCAAGAAGCTTGGAGGATTTAACACATTGTCGAGGAGTTATGGTTATGCAGGGTAACACATCTAACTATAGATATATAGCGTTTAACATGATAAAGAACTCAACACTAACGTGACTAAAGCAGGTACATATATAATTAACCACTTTATTTTGTTACAACTGAAAAATAAATTACTTCTTATGAAAAGATTCGAAAGAAATCAATTCCATAAGAGATCATAGCTTCATGTTGGTTTTAAGGTATACATTTAGTTGTTCCACCGGAACTGTTTCTGAAGGTAGTTAATAAGTTTCCTGTCGACCTGGAAGGCCTTAGCTAGAAGATCAGGATTGATGGGTGGCTTAGATCCAAAGACGGCATTTGCAATGGTGATGACACCAGGATTTTGGCTGCTCAAACCCGCAAATGCAATAGTATTGCCTTCTCCAACATTAAGCTGGAAATGAATTTGTCCGATTGGGAACACAAACACGTCTCCAACGTTCAATACTTTGGTGAAAAGGGTATTGTTGTTCTGGTTAGATGCTACGAACCCAACATGGAGTGAGCCCTGCACGACTACGAGGATCTCAGTGCCACGAGGGTGAGTGTGCGGTGGGTTTAGCCCATATGGTGCGAAGTCAAGCCGTGCAAATGAAATTCCAAGAGTGTTGAGTCCTGGAAGTTCTTCCACGGTGACTGGAGTTACAGCAAAACCAAGTGGGGTTGCAGAAGTGTTTCCAGGTTTGTTAAGACCGCACAAGAAGAAATCGTCTGCCTTTACTTTCTTTGGATCTTTGCAGAACTTCCCATTTACGAAAACTGCGTGATGGACAACAACTTACATATATCAAGCGATTATCAAAAAATGACAAGAATGAATGAATTCGAATAATTATAATGAAAGAGAACATACCACCATCTGCAGGGTTATCGATGGCGACACAGAAGTCCTGAAGAGGGCTAGGATCATAAGCAGAAGTAATTAGTGAAAAGGCCAAAACCAAGAGTGTAATGACTGAAGTATATTGAAGCTTCTCCATTGTATGACTTTAATTTAGCTTTTGCTTTGCTTGGCTGAGTGATGA
>JAOQMM010000003.1:15236996-15251995 GCA_027563515.1 Erythroxylum platyclados | reverse complement strand
TGATGGCTACACAGAAGTCCTGAAGAGGACTAGGATCATAGGCAGAGGCAACTAGTGAAGAAGTTAAAGCCAAGAGAATGCGAAGAAGAAGGTAGCGAAGCTTTTCCATGGTTTACAAGGCCAAGCTAGCTGTAGCTCTTAGTGAACGGCTTTTGGTGCTCTGGCGAGGGATGAGTAGTGGCGCCTGCGAAGCATGCTATTTATAGATGACTTCAGTTGAATGTTTCCACATTATGTGTAGCGGTAGATAAGAGCAAGTCTTTAAGGATTCTACTTAAGAAAAAAATAATAGATGATGCTCTAACAACAACAACAACTACAATCAATTTGACCAAAACCTGGTTTAGTAATGGGAGATCTGGTTCTATTGGCTCAATGATAGAAACTAATCTGGATTGTTTCTCCCGGTTAGATCATTTATGGGTATTTCTTAAATCTGTTGATGAGCTCCTCCATGTGTTATGTACTTTTTTAAGGCGGGATGGCTTTCCTCCTAGCATACTAATATACTAGGCCAGACTGTTTTATTTTAGGTTGTTGACATAAGATCACTAATTATTATCTTTATTTCCAATTGCTAGTTAAGCGTTTTTGTTTGTTATTAATACTTTCCTTTCCTTCCCTAGAAAAGTTTTTGATTTGGAACAGAAAAAAGAAACATTCTTTATATATCTTTGGAAATGTATAATTACTAACCACAATCTCCGTGACAGTCTAATTGGTGTATGCCTCTAAATTTGCAACTAATTAAGGAGCGGTTAATTAAGGCTTGGTCTCATACACAACTAATGTTCAACTTTCTTCATCTACTCTTCCGTTCATTGCATTGAACTTATAGAAAGAGGTCCTATATGAGGAGAAACCTTATGTCCTTATTTGTGTATCTTAGTTACCACTTGAAATAGACAAGATTAAGCTTGTATTCAAATATCTTCCTATCTCTAGGTTAAATTGTAAATTAATTTGATTAACAAATGTAACAAGGATACACGGTTAAGAAAACAAAGAACTATAATTAATAAAAATACAAAATAAAATAAAATTATAAATAACTAGAATAACTCCCTAACAACAATTCCGAATTTTGGTGTGTTTTAACCTATACCAAAAAAAATATATCTTACTCTTACGAATATAAGTAGCAGTTAGAGCCCTTTACCCTCCCCATATAAAAGCAAAGAGATCCACAATCTAGGACGTAGCTATCTCTCAAATTGTGAGATCTTATTTATTTTTATTTTTCAATTTTTATTTTAAGTATAAATTATTTCTCTACATTCATCTTTCATGATTGTAATTTTTTAAACTCTTTAATTAACGAAGCAACTAGTATTCCTAACTCCTATGAAGAACAATTGATTGAATTAAACGCAATGATTAACTTGTGTTACTCTATGTCATCGGGCTTTGTAATTCTTAAAGTTGTGTTACTAGATTAAATCTTTATGCGTTTAACTTAAGTTATTAGTAGTTAGGGTTAATTACACCTCATCTCTTATAACTAAATATAATTAAAGAGATATAAGAATTATTTTCAATGGTAAATATTTAAAATATGAATTGATTTATTCTTGTATCAATTATTGGTTTGTAATTCTCAAGATAAATATAGATAAGACTAAGGTTTATTTTATGTTATCTTCCTTATATTTTATTTAATTTTGTTTCTCAGTTATATTTTATTTAATCACAACCAAACCCCTTTATTTATTCTTGTTTACAAATCACAAATTTAGATTAAGTACTTTTTATCAGGTCGACTCTTACTCTTACTATTATATATTCTCAAAAATAAAAATATATTTTTTAACAACACCCACAAATTCAGCAATAACACTTAAACACTATCAAGCTACTTAAATGATATAAGTGATTGAAAGATAAATTTAACACATGATTTTAGCATGAAAAACCCTCTAGTATGAAGGCAAAAATCAGAAGGCAAATTGAAAAGAAATCCACTAAATCAATATTCATGAATTATGTCATCTTCCATATGTTTCAAAGTACACATGAAGAGCTTTAGCCCAAAGAGTCTTCTAAAATTATTCTTAAAATTGTAGAAGAGGAAAGAAAACTTTAGAAACTTCTAGAATCTTATGGAGTTTTCATGGAAGACCTTTGAAGCTTCTATAATATGATAGAATCTTGTAGAAGCTTATGGAAGATTGTGGAACATTATGGAACATGATGGAAGAACGTAAAATGTTGTCAAGAAATACATGATGTATAGAATATTCTAGAGAATCAATAAAGGCCATTAGATCAAATAGATCATAGCCACCCATTTAAGGGATGGACAACTATAAATAGCCTTAAAGGCTTCATTTGTAAGCATCATACATCTTACAACATACATCCAATATTCAAGAGGAAGCTTTCCTTTAGTCTCTTGAGTTATTTTCTAACAGTGCTAGTGATATACGTAGCAATTTTTGGTAAGGGTGACTTGGTGTAGTAGAATAACACTCAAGTTTTGCATGGTTTGTTGGTAAGAAGTCCAAGTTCATAATAGTTGGTATCAAAGTGGTAGGTTAAAGATGTCAATAGCACAAAGTGACATCACATACATTGAAGGTTAGAAGCAATTAAGGAAAGTGAGTTCAATGTCTAGAGATGTCATCGCCGACATGAACGCAAATCTCGCTAAGGTGATGCTTGCAATAGTTAAGTGGAAAGAAAAGTTTGAGGAGATACAGCAAAAAATCAAGAGACTCGAGAATGGGAATGAGGAGTTCCATAGTGAGATTTAAGGTGTCTTGAAAGTTGTCATGTCTAAATGTTATATTGACGTGAAGACCTTATAAGAAACTTTCCAACCCGAGATTGCATGCCTTAAGAAGGATCTCGCAAAGGTTGTTACAAAGCTCAAAGAGACAAAAAAGGAGTTAGTCCTTTGCAAAAAGCCCATTGCTCAAGGGGGAATCAACGTTATGGCTATAGTGGTCTCCACTCCTTTAATGGTAGACATTCCTAAGCCAAAGACGTACCATAGGTTGAGGAATTCAAAGGAGATGGACAATTTCTATGGAGCTTGGAGCAATATTTCCAGGTTCTTGACATAGAGAAGGATGCCAAGAAGATTAGTAATGCTACTCTCTACCTTGAAGATGCCCCATTGATATAGTGGAGGAGGTGACATAGCAACATTGAAAGGGGTATTTAAACCATTGAAACGTGGAGTAAGTTCAATAAAGAAATTAAGAACCAATTTTATCCCGAGAATGTCAAAAAAGTGGAATGAGCTAAGCTAAGGTGTCTCCAACAATAAGGAAACATCCATGAGTATTTGAAAGAGTTTTTTAAGGTACTTTTGGAAATTCCTGACTATTTAGATAAAGAAGCTTTCTTTACATTCAATGATGTTTACAAAATTGGGTGAATATAGAGATTCAAAGACATGGTGCCTAAGATCCTACTATTGCTGTCACCATTTTCGAATACTGGATTGACTTCAAGAAGTATGAGAAGCCCAAATCCCACAAAGACAAAAGTAACAAAGGGAAGAGTGGGGAGATGGCCACCAAAATAAAGAAAGTCTCAACAAATTAGGTAAGTCCAAATTTAAGAAATCTAAGGTTGATAAAAGCAAGTCTACTCTTAAAAGTTCCTTTGTGAGGGACCACATAAGGAAAGAGATTTCTAGAATAGATCAAAACTCTTCGCTTTAGCAGAAGAAAGGGAGGCGTAAGAGAAAGAAAGGGAGGGGGAAAAGTTGGGTTCTTTAAATATCCTTAATGCCATTAAAGCAAAGGTTGAAGTGCCTAAAATCGAGAAGAAGGGACGTTTATATGTTACGGTGA
Source organism: Erythroxylum platyclados (assembly GCA_027563515.1). Lineage (NCBI taxonomy): Eukaryota > Viridiplantae > Streptophyta > Magnoliopsida > Malpighiales > Erythroxylaceae > Erythroxylum > Erythroxylum platyclados. The sequence goes on along the minus strand of JAOQMM010000003.1, from coordinate 15,248,192 downwards.
AGGTTGGAGGCCAAATAATGAAAGCATTAGTAAATACTGGAGCTTCCAACAACGTTTTACAAGTAGAAGAAGCAAATTAGTTGAGCATAAATTATAGCAAGGAGCAAGAGTGGCTCAAAGCCATAAACTTATAGCCAAGAGCTACTTTTGGAGTTGTTAGGAAAGTCAAGGTATATCTTGGAGAATGGTGTGGTATAATAGATTTCTCTATAGTTCATATAGACGATTATCTTATAGTGTTTGGAATAAAATTTATGGACCGCGTTAAGGTCGTACCTATTCCTTTTGCCAATACCATGTATATTTATGGAGTTAAATGAAGGAGTGGAATCTTCACTAATGGAATTGCCTAAGGAATTTCTAATATCCTTGAGGAGTTCAAGATGTGATCCCTCCAAAATTACAAAAAAAATCTCCCACCAAAACTGGAACCTTAATTGCTGCAGTACCTTACTGTATGGCACCTTCCAAACTTGAAGAGTTAAGGAGGCTACTTAAGGAGTTGTTGGATACAAGCTATATCCAACCTTTAAAAGCTCCATATGGTGCACCTGTGCTTTTCCAAAAGAAGCATGACGGTTCTTTTTTGTTATGTATCAATTATCGAGCAATTAATAAGATCATTATCAAGAATAAGTATCCCATCCTATTGATTTCCAAATTGTTTGATCACCTTGGTAAAGCAAGATGGTTTACTAATCTTGATTTAAGATCGGAGTACTATCAAGTGAGGATCGCGAAGGGAGATGTACGAAAGACTACTTATGTTATGAGGTATAGTTCATTCAAGTATTTAGTAATGCCTTTTGGACTTACTAATGCACTTACCACATTTTGTACCCTTATTAATCAAATGTTACAACCCTTCTTAGATAAATTTTTTGTGGTGTACTTGGATGATATTATGGTGTAAAGAAAAACATTAAAAGAGCATGCTATGCACTTACAATAAGTTTGCCAAGTCTTAAGGAAAAATGAGTTGTATGTGAACAAGGAGAAATGTGCTTTTGCATAACACGAAGTCATGTTTATAGGGCACATTATTGGAGAGGGCAAGTTACAGATGGACAAGTCTAAGGTGCAAGCTATATACCATTAGGAACCACTAAAGAAGGTATCAAAATTGCATTCATTCCTTAGTTTCATCAACTACTATCAGAAATTTGTCGAAGGTTATTCCTAACTTGCTTCTCCACTCACCAATCTATTAAAGAAGAATAGAGAATGTAATTGGGATGCGAGGAACGCGAAGGCATTTGAGGCTTTAAAGAAAAAGGTGACAGAGAACCCATGCTGACCCTTAGCAACTTCATTAGGCTATATGAGGTACATATTGATCCCTTCGATTTTACACTTGTTGGTGTTTTGATGCAGGATGGACATCCAATTACTTACGAGAGTCATAAGCTAAATGATGTTAAATGTTATTACACTGTCCAAGAGAGGGAGATGATTGTAGTTATGCATTATTTACAAACTTGGAGACATTACTTATTAGGATCTAAGTTCATTGTGAAGATGGATAATGTTGCCACTAGCTGTTTCCTCAAACAGAAGAATTTGACCACCATAATAAGTTAAATGGTAAGCATTCCTAGTAGAGCTCGAATTTGAAATATAGTATAAGCCCAAAAAGGTCAACTTAGTTGTCGATGCCTTAGTACAAAATGGGAGCTTGGTGCCATCATAAGTCTAAGTTTATCTCTAGTTGACCAAATAAAGGAGGGACTTAAAAAAGATTCGCAAGCTAAGAGCTTAGTATAATTGGTTAAATGTGGGGAGACATGAAAATTTTAGCTTCAAGATGGCATGCTTATCACCAAAAGTGATAAGATTTATATGCCTAAATGGAAAGGGCTACAAAAAAAGATCATTAAGGAGTTTCATGACTCTAAGTGATCAGGACATCTTAGAGTAACTCGGACGTTGGATCTTATGGAGTGCATACATTATTGGCCACAAATGCGCAATGACATTGAACTTTAGGTAAGGAGATGTCTTGTATGGAAATAAGACAACACAAATCAATGCTAATTAGATGGTTTACAAGAGCCATTACCTATTCCAGAAGCCATGGGAGAGTATCTTTATAGATTTCATTACATACTTACCAAAGTCTGAAGAATGTGGTAACATTAAGGCAGTGGTATAATAGTTTAGCAAATACAGTGTTTTCATCCTTATACTGGTGAAATTCACAGTTGAAGATGCCTCACTTTTATTGTTCAAGCATATGGTATAGTACTAGGTTATTCTAAAGAAAATTATGAGTAATCGAGATACCCATTTCATGGGGAGATTTTAGATGGAGTTATTCAAGCTAATAGGGTTCGAACTCAACTTCTTCATCAGTTTTCACCCCCAAACAAATGGGCATATAGAGAGAGTAGCTATTGGAGTTGTACTTGAGGCACTATATGAGTGCCAATCAAAGTAATTGGGCAATATTGCTAGATGTTGCCTAATTTTCATACAATTTGTAAAAGAGTAAGTCGATAAGTGTTAGCCCATTTGAAATTGTAACTAGCCAATAACCAATGACCCACACACTCTTATCATCGCATATAAAGGTCCAAGTCCTGCTACATTCAAGTTTGCCAAAGGTTGGCACAGGAAGATCGATATGGTAGGAACACACTTAGCAAAGGCCTTGAAAAAAATGAAGAAGTGGATTGATGTTAACTGGAGGCACATAGAGTTTAAAGAATGAGACCTGGTTTTGGTGAAACTTCTCCCTCATCAAAGTTAAAGATTTGTTAAGGTACATGAAGGGCCAATAAGGTGCTACAAGGGACCTTTTCCTATAGATTAGCAAATTGATAAACTAACCTACCATTTAACATTGCCTTCTCATTTAAAAATGCACACTACATGTCATATGAGACTTTTTAAACCTTACAATGAAGATAAAGACGAGCCTAACAGGAGTGAATCAAAAAGAGCCCCTACTGCCATCATTACGATGATAGAAAAAGAAGTTGAAGAGATATTGGAGCATCATGTTATACTAAGGAGAGGTACCTATTAAATTTATATTGAGTATTTTGTTAAATGGAAGGGATTACATAATAGTGAAGTTGGGAACCTGAGCTCACATTGTGGAACCAAAAAGATAAGATCAAATAGTTACAAAGAGGATGCATCATGGACGATGCCAAATTGAGTAGGGGAGAATGTCATGCTCAACATGTTTCAAAGTCCACATGAAAGGGTTTAGCCCTAAGAGTCTTATAGAATTCTTCTCAAATTTCTAAAAGAGGAAAGAATAATCTAAAAACTTCTAAAATCTTATGCAATTTTATGGAAGACCTTGGAAGCTTCTAGAACATGATAGAATCTTGTGGAAGCTTATGGAACATTATAAAAGAATGTTTAATGTTGTAAATAAATGCGTGATTTACATGATGTACTATAATAATATAGAATATTCTAAAGAATCAAAGTAGGCCATTAAATCAAAAGATCATAACCATTTATTTAGGGGAAGGAAGACTATAAATAGCCTTGAGACTTCATTTGTAAGCATCATACATCCTACAACATACATCCAACATTCAAGAAGAAGCTTTCATTACAAGCATTCTCTAAGCTTTCCTTTAGTCTCTTAAGTTATTTTCTCATTGTTCAAGTCTTATAGCTAGCATTTTTTAGTAAGGCTAACTTATTGTAGTAGAATAACACTTAAGTGTCACACAGTTCAATGGTAAGAAGTCCAAGTCTGTGACAATTATCAAGGAAATCGACCATAGAATTTCACACATTCCACTTAACTTTTTTAAAGACATGTAAATGGATACCTAAAATTATTACTGTAAATGAATAGATGATCAACATCAAATCATGCATGAAGGTATTCGTATCTTGCAGTTCACCCAATTTTACAATATGAATTGATATTGAATATTCTGCTACACAAAAATAAGGGCATATTCTTTATACAAATATCTTTGGAAATGTGTATATGCTAACCAAAATCTCCATAATAATATAATTGGTTTATGCCTCCATGTATGCAACTAATTAAGGAGTGGCTAACTAAGGCTTAGTCTCATACACAATTAATCTTCAACTTTCTTCATAAAATCTACAATTACTTGCATTGACATTATAAAAAGAGATCCTATATGAGGATAAACCTTATCTCCTCCTTATTAGTGTATCTTAGTTACCACTGGAAAGAGACAAGATTAATCTTATATACAATCTGGTGACTTTGTAGCTAATTTTATCTTACCAGTAATTTCCTTTGAGTAAATGTAATAGAAACCACCACATATTAATGTCACCATTCTAATGTTGGTGCATATTAAAATGATGATAATATCTAACAATATATTTTTGTATGCAACAACACTTTATGGGACCTTGAATCAGAGTTTAGAATTGTTTATAGGACAAACAAATTGTATTAAGCAATATCTGTGTGCTATATGATATTTTGTTGCATATAACAAATGCAATATGATCTAGATTATTAAAACTAAAAAAAATAAAACATAAAGAAGGGAAAACCTAACTAGGCATATGAAGATTTTTCCTATTTTAGAACCCATTAAAAAATCACTAATTAAGTGGACAAACTCAGAATAAGTTGCATTAAAATTATATATATGCATATTAAAATCTCTTATAAAATTACCAATTGAAAAAAATAAGGTTAAAATTAAAGAGATATTGTCCCTTTTGATTACATTAGTGATGAATTTACTTGCACTATTATAATAAATTTTATTTAATAGCTTTTAGTTATTCAAAATAAAAAATTTAGAAACAATTCTAACATTGAAATGAGATCCAATTTAGCCATTTCATTTTTAAGTTGGTAATTACAATAGATATTAATTTATCCTGACCTTAGGTGAATAATAAGGAAAAGAGATTTGTTTTCAAATATTCAACCATATGTTTAAGTATAAGGAATAATTTCTTATTTTACATTATTTTCGTCATTAAAAATTGTTGAGAAAATAGCTTACAAGAATAAAGAATATTGAAAAAAAAGTAAAAAAACAAGAAATTTTTATTGAGGTTCGACTAATTTAGGTGTATCTACATCTTTGAAAGTCTACAACAACTAATTCATTATTGAGTAAATATGATAATGGTTACAACAAATTAGATTAATAATGCATATACATATATATATATATATATATATACAAATTTTTATTGGTAATATTTTACTCAAATAGTCCCTTTTTCAGGTCCAACGAAATTTAACTATGACTTTAGTGAGTCCTACAATTGTTCTGGAGTTTAAAATTTACTAAAAATATGTTTTTATCTAAGGCTAATTATTTTCGCTACAGTTTGAGATACTGCAAAGTTCTAGGCTAAGAATACCTCTTTATTTAGAACATGATATGCTCTCTAACACACATGTATCCTTTGTCCATAAATCCGTCTACTTATCTATATGGTAAAATATAATTCGATACATTGCCATATCACAAGTCCTTAATTCTACTACCTTCTTTATACTTAAGACATCATTTATGAGGTGAACATATTTCAGACCATATATTTTTCTAAAAATACCTTTACCATACCAACATGCCTATACCTTTACTTCTAATTTCTAAAAATGAACATGCCATATCCCTGCCCTTTTCCACACAAAAAAAAATTTAAGAAAAAATCGTTTCCATCTCAAAACTTAAAGATTACATACTTTTATATATGAGCCATGCATAACAATCTCTACTTTAAAGAATATACTCTTCATATGTTAGGTTAGACCATTTCTAATACCCTATGACATTAATTATGTTTAAATAATGCATGAACTTCTTCATGGCAATAAGATCTATCAATATATCAATTATATTGTATGAGATGTGAAACTTTTCTAACAAGATTTGTCCATATACAATCAGCTCTTTGATCTTGTGAAACCTCACATCTATATACTTATTCCATATATGATACACTTGATTCTTTGCCAAATAAATGACGCTTTGACTATAACAATATATTTTAATATTATCTTGATTAATTCCAACCTCTTTCACTAGCATTATAAGCCATAATGCTTGCTTAGTAGCAGTACTCCTGACTATGTACTCTACTTCAATAGTAGATAATATAATTATAAACTATAATATTTATTTCTAACTAATAGGACCTCTTATAAGAGTGAAGACGTACCTTATAATAGACCTCCTATAATCAAAATCTCATTCATAATATGAATTTACATATTCATAACTTAATGATCATCTTACTAATTACTAACACAATATCATATTTTAACGTAATCCTCCAATATCTAATTATCTATTGGGTTGCTTTCCAATGTTTTCTTCCAAGTTTTGATATGTACTTCCTAACTTCACTTGTAAATTAGCTCAATATATCATTGCATAAACTATTGTATGCATTAAACATCTAAGAGAGCTAGCATATAGTTCCATAGATATATCATCGAACTTTACATCTATTTTTGGGTCTTATTCTGGGAAAACCTTAAGTAATATGCCAATAGAGGACTTATTGACCTAGCTTGTATAATTTCAAAATTTTCCAATACCTTTTTAATGTAATTGGATTAACCCTAAATTTCTATAGTTTATATCCTTTTAAATCTCTATTTCTAGTATTTTCTTAGTATCTCCAAAATTCTTCATCTTAAATTCCTTTCTCAATAAGGTCTTTATTTCATTCATACCATAAATGCTCTTTGCATCAGTCATCGGATTTACACATAAGAACATAAAAATGGAATATCCATCATCAAGGATCGTAATGTGTACATAATATTTATACTCACACTTGAAGCAAATTAGGGTTATATAGGAGTTAAAACTTTTATAACATTATTGTGAAGACTAAATTTAATCCACAAAATGACTTCTCTAATTTACATATTACATGCTCCTTTTTAAGTATACTAAACCTTTATATTGTTCTATGAAAATTTGCTCATCTAAGTCGCCATAAAGAAAGGTTATCTTAAGCTTCAAATGTTATCTAAACTTGTTATTAATTTCATCAAAACCTAATGGAAGTAACACAAACCATGAAAAGTAAATTCATTATAATCAACCCGCTTTCATTATATGCCCTCTTTTACTCATTGTTAAGCCTTGAACTTTTCTCCTTTTTTCTGCTACTTTTGGATTCCTCTTGATACTTGCTTTCATCCTATAGTCCTTTTCCTTTTAAAAAGCTGCAATAACTCACATGGCTAGTTCTTGTTCAAAACCTCCACTTCCTCCGCCATATCTCCATCCATCTATCCTTCTCCTAATTATTCAAAGCCTCTGAAAAGTTAGTTTGATCATCATTACTTATAGTGAGTGCCAAGGATGATATGCCTTCTTAGCTATATCTATTTGGTGGCATATTGGTATATCCTGCTCTATTGGTGACTATATTATGTTGTTGTTCTCCTCTTAATATTGGTTTATTTTCCAAAGTAGAGTTTTCATACTCTTTTAAGTCTACTATAACATAAACTAGTTTCATTTATACCATCTTCATACCGCCATTTTCTTATCTTAGCACATCCTCTCTTTATGATTGCTTTAAGATATGATGCTTCTTAAATACTACATCCCTACTAATCACCATCTTCTATTACGATGTATCCCAAAAGTTATGTCCCTTCAAACCTTTAGGGTAGTTATTAAAGATAGACTTCCTCATATTTTTTATTAAATTAAACCTCTCACTATTGGAAACATGCATATAAAAAGGATAATGCAAGCTTTTAAATCTAGAGAAATCTATCTTACTTCCTACCCACTCTTCTTCAACCACTCTCCCAACTAGTAATATTTGAGGTGATTTATTATTGAGGTAACATGCCATACTCATTGTTTTTTCTTAAAAAAAAATAAGGAGCATTGTATTTAGCCTCAAATTCTTAGCCCTTTTAATTATATATTTGTTCATCCCTTCCAAAAAATTATGGTATATTGTTTCCTAAATTGTGCAATGTCTCTAAATCCTATACTTCTCACAATATATTTGGAATGGTGAATCTATGTACTCAGTACTTTTATCTCATTTTAAGTACTTGACCTTTTTACTTGTTTAATTCTTCACCTTAGCCTTCCGCACTTTAAATCTTGTAAAGACCTTAAATTTTTGTTTCATAAAGTATACCTAAAATTTTCTTAGAAAAATATTCATTAATGTGACAAAGTACTAAGACCACCCAATAATAACTCTTTAATAAGGCCATAAATATTAGTATGTTCATAGTCAAGAAATTCAAACATTATAGAAATCTTTCTTATAATGTTTGAAACCTTTCAATAGGCTCCTCTTTTGAACTCCTGTCATCTCTCACTTACTGACATGATCCATTTGCATAATATGAAGCATAATACTGTCATCATTTGACTCTATTACAATAACTTCTCAATCTATAATTATGCTCTCCATTAGTTTGTACATGCTTCCCACCAATCTTGGCCTTTCATCACAATTAATGTATGTTTTACCACATTTTCTCTGATTTTATAGTTAAAACTATTCATATATGGAGTTCCCAAAGAAATTAGTTTCTTCCATAAATCTAGTATATATTGAGCATCATACGTCATCTTGATATTACCATTAAACATCTTGATTTTCTAAGTTTTTTCAATTCCCAGTCAAATAGTGAGAAATTTTCCTAATATGCATAATATAAATTAATTTTTTTAGTGTCTTGTGATTTAAGCACCCTAATCCAGTCTTCATGTGATTTATAGTTAATTGGTTATAACAAATAGCATACAAGTATGACTGCAATCTAAGTCCCTACTCTATACTGTATTAGTAGACCTTGATAAATCATTAAACTTACTTTCTTGTTCCTCACACTTGTAGTCCCTACTCTATACTATATTAGTAGACCTTGATAAATCATTAAACTTCCTTTCTTGTTTCCTCATACTTATAGTCCCTACTCTACACTATATAAGTAGACCTTGATAAATCATTAAACTCCCTTTAGATATATCTTGTTTCCTCTCACTTGTAGCACTAGATTGTAATTTCTAATCTAAATACAAGGTTTAGAACATTTCATTGATAAGCCATCTTTATTGTCCTTCCTCCTATAATCACGATTTTCGTTTACATGCAACCTTTTACCTTTAAACCGTTCACTAGTACTAAGTCTTTGTTAGCTATGAGCTAATAACTCAATATTGTTCACCTTTAAGTAACTGCCTCCTTACCTAATATAATCCTAGCCATTAGACGTTCATAGAAAAATGTAATACAAAATTAAAATCATTAATTTATTCTCATCCATTGTGGTCATCTCGAGTCTCAACAAGTCATTAACTATTTGGTTGAATACATTGATATATTATTCTAGATCTATCACATTTTATATCTTCAGGCTGTATAATTTTACTTCATATACATCTTTTTTGTGATTGAATTTGATATGAATTGACTCTCAATTTTCTTCCATATCTCTGCAAGAGTTACAATCTCCCTAATGTGGTACATGAACTCTTATACCAAATAAAGTCATATGGTTACAACTACTCGCGCTTGTAACTCTTACCGGTAGAACTCATCTATATCTTCTAGTTTATGCACCTGTAGCCACTTCAACATGCCTTGTTATACCCTCAAACCCATTACTCTTAATTGTTATAGTCTGAAATTCCTAGTTTCATTGAACTTTCCTACTTCAATCATTACAACAAAAATTATTGTTGCCTAAAAAAGCTCTAATGCGTCTTGTTGAGAAAATAGATAGCAAGAATATATAATAATGAAAGTAAGAAAACAGGAACATAAGAAGTTTTTAATAAAGTTTGGTCTATTTGTGTATGGTTTTGTCCTCAACATCTAATAGCGGTTAACCCACTATTAAATAATTATGATGATAGTTACACGAAACTATGTTTATAACTATATAATCTATATGAATATATATATATATATGCAAACCCTAGTTGGTATAATTTTACTCAAAAATATCCTTTACCAAGGATAACCTATTTTAACTATGAATTTAATGGGTCTTATAGTCCTTTGAGAGTTTAAAATACTCCAAAAACACATTTCTAGATAAAGCTCATAGTTGTAACCATAGCCTTGGGCACAATCATGTCCCAAATTATGGATCTCAGTATCTCTCTCAATAATATGACACGGAGTCTAGAATGCTTTGTCATTGAAATTGTGTATCATCATATTTCTTTCTATCTTGAGATATGGTTGTGTCCTAAACTATAGATTTTACTACTTTTTCTGTGTACAAGACATAATTATGTCTTAGAGATTTCTTTCACCGAAAACACCTCTACACCAACATGTTCATATCTTAATCATATGCCTTCACCTCAAATATCTAAAAAGTGGGATGCCCTCTTCCGTGCCCATATCCTAACTTGTGTCTACAAAAAAAAAAAAACTTATAAAAACAATCATTTTTATCGTAAAATTTCAAGATTAATACTCAGGTACATGAGTCACATGCAAAAAATTTATAATTTTTATTTTAATCATAATGAATCTCAACTAATCAATATTAAACTATATTATTAGGACAACTATTTATTTTTATATATATTTTTGGTGAAACTTTTAGAATTTCAACCTTAGAAATGAGAAAATAAATAACATGCTTTTCAATCATTGAAACCATGCTAAAGGGCACGATAATTTCTTATATTATGAGAGGGATGGATCTAAGATTTCAAGTTCATAGAGGATAACTATTTTGTGAATAAATTGATCGAGCATCAAATAAAATTTTGTATAAAAATTTTCAAGGAAGAATAAAATTACATGTGTACAAAATTAGCTAGCAAACTAAAGTCGATTGGACTGATTTCTAAGTTGTGGATCTTAAAGTTTTAAGGCCTCAAAAGACAAACTTCCCTTGTTATACTACACGAATACCATTTACTCATCCAGCTGCTCATCTAACGAACTGGAATAATATAAATGCTAGATTACTAAATAAGTCGTAAATGTTTAAAGTACGTAATAGATGACATCCACTGCCTACATACTCTTGCACTTTAATTGCAATACTCAAGGATAGTGAGACTTAGCTTTCAGTGGTTTTTTTTTTTTTTTCTTTAGACATGTTTGGCTTTCTTTATGTACCCCTTTATTTTATTGATCCCTATTAAGAACCACACAAGCTAACACCCTATATTTGGAGATAACTGTGCTTGTGATTACATTATTAATTTATCTACGAAGGGGACTATTTACATTGATGAATACAAT
>JAOQMM010000003.1:15210220-15223687 GCA_027563515.1 Erythroxylum platyclados | reverse complement strand
TACCGCCCGATGGGGGAAGAAGAGATTGGAGAAAACAATGTTTATGGATGATGGTATCATTTTATTTAAATTTGCAGCTCCTTTGAGCCATTCATTTTGAAAACCACCATTTCTATCTCCTGATCTGAAATAGGCTGAATTAAGGAGGGGACTTTATTTTCTGGGATTCGGGAGGTAACAACTTGCCTAATATCCATTCCATTTCCTCCAGGGATATCTTCAGTTCGTAGGAGCTTTTGGAAGAATTTCCTTGCTTCCATTGCAATCTCATCTTGCCCATATATAGATTCACCTGTTTCAGTTTTGATTGATGTAATTCTGTTAGTGTTTCTTCTAGCTGTCACTATATTGAAGAAAAATTTAGAACATCTGTGCCCACCTTAATCCAATTAATACGTGACCTCTGCTACAATAAGGAACAGTGATTATCCACAATGGAGAAATAGTTCTTTAGAGCATTCCTCTCCTCATTAACTAGGAAACAATGACTAGGTTTGTCTGCCAATGATTTCTGATTTACTGACAGCTTGTTTCGTGCCTCTTTTATTTCTGCTTTAGAATTCTGAACTCTTTGAAAATTTAACACCTTTAACTCCTTCTTAATAGCTTTAAGCTTTTGCACATAAATAAACTGCTTTGTACCATAGTTCTCGTGCTCCAAATCCTTGGAAATGGCTGCTTGAAATCCTTCATCATGAATAAGAAAGTTTTTGAATTTGAAGGGGTGATGAATTCTAACCTGTTTAAACAAATTATCCACTTTGATAGGAGTATGATCAGAAATTCCAGGGTCCATAAAAATGGCTCTACTGTATGGGAAAGAGTTCAGCCAATCTACATTCACCATAGACCTATCTAACTTTTTTCGGATAAACCACTGAGAAGTTTGTTAGTCCAAGTGAAAATGTGACCTTCAGCCTTTAGATCAACTAGTTCCACATCCATCATGCATCAAGCATATCCGAATTGTAGTTAAGAAGGTTACAATTCCCTTCTCCTTCAGACTTATATAGAGTAGGATTGAAATCCCCACTCACTAACCACGGGTCTCTAATTGTATCTTTTATTCAACGGAGAGAATGCCATAAATAAGCCCTTTGAAAGTTTGTATTGAACCCATAAACAAAAGTAGCCAGAACAGAGGAATTTTTCATTTTAAAAACTAGCTTAGTGTGTACAAATTGCTCACTAGTTTCTGGTGTTGTAACCCCTAAAAGTTCCTCATTATAAACAATAGTTATTCTCCCATAGGCATGGCATTGGTGATTAGAGAGAAGCTTCCACTTGTTCCCAAAATAGCTAAGTTTATTCATATTTTCTATTCAAATCTTTGTTTCCAAAAGGTAAATTAACATTAGGTTTTTAGTCAAAACAAAATCCCTTACAATGTTAAGCTTGGACGGGCCGTTTATTCCCTTAACAATCCATATGATAAAGGTCATATGAGAGAATTTTTTCCTTTAGAGCCTTTCCTACTGCTCCTATTACTCTTCCTAGAGATCACCTTCTTAAATTGTTCCTCTTGAATGCTCTCTTTCAATTCTTCTGCCATTAATTGTTGATGAGAGTCTTCCTCTGGCATATTGGGTAACTCCTTATCTCTTTGGATGACATTCCCTTGATTGCAAGGGAGAAGTTCACTAGCTATGCCTACTGCATCACTCGGATTCTCTACCAACTTGCCTTTATCCCTTGAATTTTGTTGCTGAATTTAACCAGATTGATTTGAGTCTGAATCATAAACTATGTGAGCATCCCTATCTTGAGTATGTGGATTACGATCCTCAAAATTTATATTCCCTTTGTCTTCTTGATTGTCTAATTGCATAGCTATTTCCTCTTGTTTACTATTTTATGCCTTGTGGATATCCTCAATTCCCATCACTTCCCAATAGTCCCCTCTTTTAAAAACTTTCCCCGTTGGTTTCCATGCCTTTCCTTGAGCTTTGAGGGAAGGTTTCCATTGGTAGGTAACCAGTACTTTGCCTTCTCTAAGAGAATGTCCATCTACCAATCTAAGAATAGGGATACTATCTTTCATATCTTTAAAGATATCCATACCCACACATATTTGAGCAAAGCCTATAGGTTTTCTCAAAGCAGTATTTTCATCCATACAAATTGGTTTACCCAGATAACTTGTAAGCATACTCAACCCTTTACTTGTCTAATATTCCAAAGGGATATTATGAATATTCAACCATAGAGGGATATTCTTCAATATGATTTTTTCTAGTTCCATTCCTGGTTGCCAATGCTGAAGAAATAAAGGAAGTTAAGAAATGTGCCAAGGTCCTTCCTCTATTACCTTTCGAGCTTCAGATTTGGAGCTGAAAGCGAATAACAAGTTGTCTTCCTTGATGAGCATCACCTCTTATAATCCTCTGCCTTTCCAATTTTTCTTAAGTCAAGCTTGTATCATAGGAAAAGTAGGCCATTTATCCATAAAAAAACCAATAATAGTAGCTTCCCAAGTACTTGCCCCTTCTTGTAAAATTTCTATACTAGGAGTAACCATTAGCTTTCCCTCTATCTCCACTAGTGGACTGTAGAATAGCGAAGTGTCGGAATTGTCTCCAACCACTTGTTTCCATGTCTTTCTAGTTACTATGGTCTTTGGGAGCCATGACCAATTGAGAGTAAGAGCTTAAAAGGGGGGGGGATCGGGGTTGTTGGGTAAAGGAAGTTGGTTTGTAGATTACGAAGGGGAGTGAATGTTAAGGGATCGGGTAAGTTGAGGATAATTTGTTGAAAAGGTGGAAGAGGGTAGGACTGAAGTTAAAGGTGGGAAATCTGTCTCCATAAATTTGTTTTAAGATGCTATTTTGTTTTGTTATAGGTGGAAAAGCTGAAAAGGAGAAAACAAAGAAAGGCCAAAGGTTGAAGGAGAAAACAAATGAAAAAAGGACAGACAAGAGAAGAGGGGTTGGGGAGTCCTTGAGAGCGACGCCCTAACATAGATAGAGGACAAGGAAGACAGAACTAGGGTTTGGGAAGATGAGAAGGAATAGGAGGAAGAAGACTAGGGTTATCCATCCATGTGTAGTCGTGAGGTCTTAAAGAGAGGAACTTAAGTTGAAAGAACAAAATGGCTTTTATTAAGGTTCACTCTAAGGTCAGACATCACAGAAAACCTATTGAGAGTGTCCATCAACAACTTAACAGATCTAGGATGAGGTATTGAGAAGAGAATAAGATCATCTGTAAAGCTAAGATAAGTAAGAGAGATTCTTTTACATTTAGAATGGAACTTGAACTTAGGATTATGCAAGACATTATACTTTAGCATTTGAGAGAGCACTTCCATACATAAAATAAAGAGATAGGGGGACAAAGGGTCGCCTTGTCTAATGCCTTTCTTCCCTTTAATAATGCTAGAAGGAGAGCCATTAGTCAAAACAAAGTAGGCAGCAGTAGAGACACATGCCTTAATCCAATTGATAAAAATCTCCAAAAAGTTGAAAGCCTTAAGAGGTTGGAACAGGAAAAACCAGCTGATGGAGTCAAAAGCTTTATTGAAATCAATCTTAATTGCACAATTTGGAGGAGAATTCCTTTTGGTATAACCTTTAAAATGTTCCTGTGCAATAAGAATACTATCACCAATGCTCCTATCCTTCATAAAGGCATTTTGATTATCACAAATGATGGGATTGAGAAGCCCCTTAAGACAATTTGCCAAGATTTTAGCAATAATTTTGTAAATGAAGTTTGTGCAAGCAATTGGCCTGAAATCACCAAAAGTAGAGGGGTTAGGGATCTTAGGAATTAAACAAAGAAAGGTTTTATTAAACTCTGTTAGGATGACTCCTTTATCAAAAAACTCATGAACAACCTCTCTAACCATAGGGCCTATAAGAGACCAGGTCTTTTAAAAGAAAAAACCATTTAGCCCATCAGGACCTGGGGCCTTCATCCCATTCATAGCAAAACAATAGCGTTGATTTCATCATCAGAGATAGGTTTCACCAGCTTCCAAGAGTCTTCAGGAGAAATTTTACAAGATATAAGAGATTGGAGATAATCTATAGAGGTAGGAGACTCAATATCATGACCCAAAAGCCCCTTTTAGAATTTGACCACCACCTCTATAATACTCTACTGATCAAAAAGTAGTCTCCCATCCAAGCTGGTAATAGAGCAAATTTTATTGACATTCCTCCTATCTGATAAGGAATTGAAAAAGAATTTGGAAGCTCTATCTCCCTCCTTAAGCTAAGTAATATGAGCCCTCTGCCGAATGAGTGAAGAGTGATCAGAATTGGCTCTTAAATAGGTTTCCAACTCTAGATTCTCCTTTTGAATAAGATCAACATCCCCAGGATTGAGAGAAAGTAAGAATTGAGTAGCCACCAATCTGTTCTTGGCCTCATTGACTGCTTCTTTGCTAAAGGAGTGAGAAGCTTTCAGCTTCTTTAATTCTGTTTTAATAGCTTTGAGTTTTTGGCAACATATGAACTGGAGAGAGCCAAATACTTAGGTTGATAACCCCCTCAAAATAGCTTCATTAAAATCATCTACTTTGACAAGGTAGTTGTTAAATCTAAAAGGATGATGAGTAGTGTTTCTCTGAACAAGCCCATCAATCAAAATCGATGTATGATCTGAAAAAAGAGGATCCAAGAAGGAGGCCTTACTATTAGCAAATTGGAAAAGCCATTCCCCATTTACTAGAGCTCAAACCAATTTTTTTTTAGATAGCCCTTGTATTCATCTGTTTATTACTCCAAGTGAAGGAGTAGCCCTCTTGCTTAAGATCTGTTACACCCAAATGATCTACACAGAGTTTAAAATTTTCATTTTAATTCCTCAAGCTGCTGTTCCCCTCTACTTCAGATCTATAGATAGTAGAATTGAAGCCACCGGAGATAATCTAGGGACTTGAAAAATTATTTTGGATGTTCCTTAAGGAGGACCATAGATTACTTCCTTGAAAGCTTGTATTAAAACCATAGAAAAAAGAGGAATGGATGGTGATTCCTTCCAGAAGGAAATGAACTTTTAGATGCATCATCTGTTCATTAGAGAACTTCTCTTCCACTTTGACAAATTTCTCATTATAACCAACAATAATTCTGCCATAATGATGGTGTTGGTGGTTGGAGAGAAAAGTCCAATAAGGACCAAAAACATTCACCTTATTCATATTCTCAAATCTTATTTTTGTTTCAGGCAAAACTATGATAAGAGGCTTAATCCTCACTACAAAATCCCTTAAAGCATTCTGCTTATCTGGGTTGTTAATACCGCGAACATTCTGAACTAACACTATCATATCAATATATTTTTACCTTTAACACCTTTACTCCTTCCACTTCTCTGTGCCCTCCTACTAGTCACATTATGAAACTCCTCTGACTCCGTTTCTCCAGTCTCCTAATCTTTTGAATTGTGTGGAGAATTAGTAGTTGAGGAATTCACTTCCTCCTTATCATAAGACTCCAATATGCATGTAAGGGGCTGCGTATGATCTGCATTTTCAACAGGTTCTCGATTAGGAGGCAAAATAGGAGTTGAAGTTTTAGCTAAATCTTGATTAACTTTCTCTCTTGCAGTTGAGAGCTAGTTGAAGTTTCAGCTAAATCTAGATTAGCTTTCTCTCCTGCAATTGAGCTATTCGGGGGGATGATTTTTTCAAAACTTGCAACATCACTATCAAGATGTCTTGGTTGGGGGTCTTTAGGATTAGTTGTGTCAAACTTTAGGCCCATTAATTCAGCATAGTCTCCTTTAATAAACACCTTTCCTATCAATGTCCAAACCTTTCCTTTTGAGATGGCAGTAGGCTTCCAGTTGTAAGAAACATGAACAATGTCTTCTTGTAGGGTGTTATCAATGCCAAGTCTCAGAGTAAGAATACAATTAGGGAGTTCTTTAGATCTGTCCACACTGACACAAATCCTAGCATAACCAATTCTATTCCTTCTTACTGTGTATTCATCAATGCATAGAGGTCTGCCTATATAGCTAGCAAATGAACTTAGACCTTCTGTAGTCCAATACTCCAACGGTATGTTATGTAAATTTATCCAAATCGGAAAATTATGTATCTTGACATTTTCTAACTTTATACTCGGTCTCCATGCTTGCAGGAACAGTGGGAGTTGAGCAATATGCCAAGGGCCTTCTTCCACAATTTTGTTTGCTTCCTCTTGGCTTGAAAAGGAGAATAAGGTCAGGTTGTCTTCGGTGAGTAACATATTTGTAAGTCCCCTGCTCTTCCAATGATTAGTTGCCCACTTTTGTATAATAGGGAAAGGAGGTCGGTGCTCCATAAAGAAACATACCAAGAAGGATTCCCACGTTTTGGCTCCAGCCCTCAAAGTCACAATGTCAGGAGCGACCACCATTCTGCCTTCTATTTCCTAAGGAGGGTTGTATTGTAGAGTGATATCTGAGGGTTCCCCTATAACTTTCTTCCAAGTCTTATTCCATAGGTTGAAGGAAGAAGATTGCTGATTTTTTTGTGTGAGGATTGGTTGAGTTGGGGCTGAGGAAGATGGAGGACTGGTTTAGGGGGGTTATGTATGTTGGTCGGTTTGAATGGAGGGTCAAGATTGGTGACTGGTTTTCTGATGAAGGAAGTTAACAGATTGTGGAGAGAGGGGTTTGAGGGTTAGAGGTGGAAATTCATCAGAGAGTGCAGTCTGCATATTGTAAGGTTAAAAGAGATTCAACTAAGAAGCAACCTTTCGGAAAAAAAAAAGAAAAGAAAAGAAGAGGGGGCCAGTTGCTAAAAGGGAAACAAAGGTTGACTAGGAAAGGGTAAAAGGTTGAGAGTAGCCTTGTGGATGACTGAAGAGGAAGGATGAAATGTGAGAAAAGATGGTGAAGAGTAGGAAAATGATTGAGTAAAGAGGAGCTAGATGGAATGAGACGGACTGAAGAAAAGCTAAAGAACAATTCTAGTAATGAGGAACTCAATAGGGTGAAACAAACTAAAGGAGAGTTATGGAACAAAGCTGGAAGGGAAGAATTGTTTAGATAGAAGGCGGAGCATTGTGTGTTGTATTATCTTTTAAATACAGATTAACTGACATAGTACAACTTTTAGGTGAATGCTTTTTGTGTTAATTCTAAGATAGATTCTTAGCTAATAAGATATTATCTCTAATTTTCACATTAGATTAAAGCTCCATGAATCAAGTTAATGATTAATTTTAGCACTAGTTTTAGTTTGGTATCTAAGAGCCTAGATATGATATTGTATGTAGTGCTACTATCTAAGATTGATCTACAATCCTTTAATGAAACTGGATTTGGAATCTTTTGAATTAGGCTATTAAATGTTTTATCAAGTTTTCTCAACATCTTGCCCTTGTTAAAAAATTATAGACTATAGCTATTGAATTGCAATTAAATTTGGTTCGAAGATATTTAAAGAATATATGCATTAACTCATAAGGTCCTTAAGCCTTGTTTAGGTTAAGATCAAAGAGAGCTTTCTCAATGTTTGATGCATTAAAAGGCCCGAGGAGATGGTCTACTTCTATTTTGGTAGTCTATATGAAAATAAAAGATTATAAAACCTAGACAAATGAACAATTGTTAATTTGTATGCCCAAAGTATTTTGAAAATAGTTGTGAGCCTTTAAAAGTATCTCCTTCTACCTCTTAAATACTTGACCATCCTCTTTGAGCAAGGATGTGATCTTGTTAGTGTTTCTCTAAGAGAGAATAGTTTTGTCAAAGAAATTGATGTTCTTATTCCCATCACTGAATCACTAAATCTACTTCAATAAAAAGTTATGCATTTCTAGAACATTAGTGTACTTCATTAAAGCTATCCTCTATTGTATTTGCTTTGATTAATTTCCAAGGAATTGAAAAAGTTTGAGTTCTTTTTGGTGTAGAACAATCTTAGCTTCAAAATTGCTCATTATATGTTGCTATAAAGTTTCTAATTCAACCTGTTGAATCCTCCTTCACTATCTAAAGTTTCCTCACATATATATAAGCTTTATAACGATGAAATTTTGGACGTCATTCCTTTAACCACGACTCCTTATAACCTTCTAGCTTAGTTAAGTAATTTTTTAATCTAAACAGAGAGGGTTGGCAACGACTCAATAACAAACTATATAATCAGGACAATCATTTTCTTCTGTAGATTTCCTTGACCCGAACTTTTAGGATTTTAACCCTAGCCATGAAAATGAAAAACACAATTTTCAATCACTAAAACCATCCTAAAGGGCACAAGAATTTCTTCGGCTATGAGGCGAATGGATCTAAAATTTCAAGTTTATAGAGGCTAACTATTTTGTAAGAAATTGATTAGGCATCAAATAAAATTTTGTATAAACATTACACGGAATAATAAAGTAGCATGTGTACAAAATTTGTTAAACTAAAGTCCTTTGGACCGATTTAAAGGTGGACCGTGAAGTTTTGAAGGATCAAAAGACAAACTTCCCACGTCCTTGAATGGCATTGTCATCCAGATGCCCATCTAACGAACTGGAATATAATAAATGCTAGATTACTAATTAACAGATAGATATAGGATAAGTAGTAAATGTTTAAAGTACGTAAAAGATGACATGCACTGCCTACATCCTATTGCACGCCAACTGCAATGCGAAGCTACTCAAGCATAGTGAGACTTGGCACAGTGCCTTTTCTTTTCCGTACATGTTTGACTTTCATTATCTACCCCTTTGATAAAATAGATCTCTATTAAGAACTAAACAAGCTAACACCCTATATTTAGAGATAACTATACTATTGATTACACTTTTAATTTTTCTCCAAAGGGGGCTATTTACAAGATGAATATAATCCTTTGATTCCTGTTACCGCTAGTAGATCGAAGGTGTATGATGGGCCTGAATTTTTAACTGATATAAAAATAAACCTATGCAAGAAGGGGGTGAATTTTGTGTGACTAAAAAATATTTAAAATTTCTCGTAAATGTTCGTTCTAAAAACGAAACAGCAGGAGTCTGCTAGTCAATTTATAAAAGGACTCTATCAAAAAGAATAATATTTTTTAAAGCGAAAGGGCCTAATAAAGATATAACTCGGATAAAAACTGAAGGCGCCTGCTAAAGAACAGACCACTTAAAAACGCGGAAGGAGCTTGCTCCAAAGAATTAAGAAACTTAAAAGAGCACACATAAATATAATGCGGAATTAAAAGATAGAGAGAGAGGGACGCAATCGATTTATATTGGTTCGGCTTACAACCCAAGCCTATGTCCAGTCCCTAAGAGTTCAATCTTGAGTATTACACTAATAAACACGAGTAGTACTTTGACAAGTCTTTCCAAGCTCAAATAAGTAGTATTGTCCTAGCCTCTCCAAGCTAACACGAGTAATGAAAAATGCTCAAACAGTGAGCTTCAGTAATTTCTCTCTCAACAAAGTTTAATAGAAAAATATGCTCAAGAGAGTTTTATAAAGATATATCTCGTTGAAGGACTAATTTCTCAAAAATCACAGATGTTCACGATATATGCTTGTATGCTCTGTTTTCTTTCTCAGTCTTTTGTTATCTTCACTATGCTTGTTCTTCTTTCAATAATATTTCGTAAAAAGATATCCGTTGCTTCTCTTGCTTCTTGATCGATTTGAAGATTTGATCACAACGTTAAACTGCCAAAAATTTCTTCCAACCTTTTTAGTCGAGTAGATAACCTTCCTTTTGAATGAAAATATTTATAAGGAATGTTTATAATGGGAAGATCCTGCAAGCACAAAAATATTGTCTCATTATAACCTATATTTCCTTTTAAGAAAGTTACCGTCATTATTTCGAAGAAAATGAATCTTAAATCGACAAAAAGTATTATTATTTCCTTTTGAATTGATCAACCTTGTTCGAGAGATAAGGAAATAAACTTTATTTGAATTTTCAAGAACTATAACTACATCTTCAAAATCGTAAAAGAATCCTTGAGCTAACATTAACAATTTGTCTAACTAATTTTTAGTGTGACAAAGCCTATTAGGATTATGACGTGATTAAATCTCACAAGTCACTTGCTTTGTTTAGTTGAATGAATCCTTAGCAGTTGTTGCCGGTTCACTTAAAGACCATATATTATGAAATTAGAATGCTAGAATCATAAGAATTGACCAGTATACATATCAGATCTAGATAGTGACGCATATATAAAACAAAAGTATAAATTAGAAACCTCTGCTGATATCATTTCTAATCTAAAACTTTTAGATATTGTCTTATGCACCAATTTCAGTAATCATTAATATAAATTATTTTGGAAAAAAATCAGTAAAAAGAAGGAATCTTGTACGCCTAGATATTAAATTTGGCAAAAGGGTAAATTATATTAAAAAAAGGTAACTTCTTGCTAAAGTAGCTTCAAAACAACGTTTATCTTATGACAAGAAAATTCACCAACTATTTAGATGAAATTAACGGTCATAAATTTGTAAGCGTGTAGGTTTTTAGAACTTAATTAGAAGAAATTTTAATTAGAACTAATATGTTTAAAACTAAAGGATAGCAATAAAAAATGTTATCTATTATTTTTGATATTGTTCACAAGATATAAATGTCTTATTTTCTTTAGTGTTAAATATATCATTTAAAATTAAAGAATTTACTTTTTTTATTCCAAATAAGTTTGTAAAAATTCTCGTTCTAAAAAATATCTTAAATGGAAATGTCTGCTAGTGTGTTGCCTTAGTGTACTATATATGATATTTAAAAGTTGCTGAATATTTTTTCTACAAAATAAAGTTAACGTTAAACATGGGTTTTCTGAAAAATTAATATTTTATGGAAATTTATCCTTACTAAAAACAATTGAAAATTATATGCAACAAGTAAATATAGCACGGTATTGCTATGCGCAATGCTTTTTGGATCGAACCATTACTATTGGTTACATTGGAAAATCTCTAGCCAGTAAAGTACTACTAGAGCAACATGGACTGGAAAAGTATACCTTCAATCTCCTAATGACGTTTGATGGTACAAAAGAAAATAATAGGTACACACGAGATAGAGGGAAAAATGCAAGTGTAAATAAGCACTTCTGACAGATAGATAACAATGACGAAGAATTTATGTGGGACATGTTCTGCCTTTTCATTTCCATTCAAAGAGTATACAACTGCACAGGATATTTACCGAAAGTCTACTAATATAGAAAATATCCTAAAAACAATACCTATAAAGATATGCAAAATCGTAGGTCCTACATTTATGTATATCCTATACTTAATATATCTTAATACTCTCCCTCAAGATACTTAATGGAGATTTTGAATGCTCAACTTACGAATAAGATAGTCAAAATGACGCTTGCTAAATGCTTTCGTTAGTATATCAGCAAGTTGAGTATAACTACGAACATGTTGTGTGACAATGTTTTCAGACTAAATTTGATCATGCACATAATGACAATCAATAACGATATGCTTTGTACGCACATGAAAAAAAGGATTCAAGGCAATATAACAATCTTACAATTTGTGGCTAGGTTTCTTGCAGTTTGTACACACCATCTTCTCATTCTCATTATCCTGCAACCTGAACCTAGGTGTTATTTACACCGCAAATCTAACAACATCAATTCATTCATCGTGGGCTTGAGTCACTTGCTTATACCTTTCTTCCTAAATCACAAGAGTATACACTTAACTCAGAAAGGGTAAAAGATTCGTGCTTAGAACATTGGGACAGAGATTTTGGTACAATGTCGTGTTGAGTCCTATTAAAAATTTATGCACCTGTTCCTTTTCTCTCTCCTCTAGATACTACTTTGTAAGATTACACTTGCAACCTTTATAATGACATGTTGGTACCTTCACGTATCTAGCTAACTCTTTCCATATAGCCTTAAGTCTGACCAAAGTAAGTCACAACACTATTTTCTTGTTATTTGCAGCTTCCTATAGCGTCTTTTAACTAATGAGCCCTTATTGCATTTCCAATTAAAAGTTGCTCCTTGAGGTCATCCCTATTAAGATATAGGTGATTATATCTTATTATTTAATTTTGTACATTGTTTGATAATTGGACTTAACTGTATTTATGTGGGACTCTAGACAAGTTTTGATAAGGTTGATTGAAATTAAAATTCTAATCAAGATGGGATTTAATGTATATCTGATAATGGCTATCTAAGGAGATTTAGGTTGATTTTTTGCATCTGTAATATGGTTGAGATTCATGTGTGATGAGGGCTGAATGTTGTCATTTTTGGAGTGGAAAAAATGACAGATGATGGATGACTTGGCTGCTGGTATTTATGAGGTGATTTTCGATAAGGATCTATAGCTGTTTGTGTTAAGATATAACTCCACCTACTGCAAATTTTTGTTGACGTGTTCACGCATTTTTTGGGGCTGAACTGTGTCGTTTTTGGCATGACTTGGCAGCTGGGTTTTATGATGATTATTGATAATATTTTGCAGCCAATTAGATCAAGATATCATCTTGTGTGCTGCTGATTTTTTTGCTTAAGGATTGTGCATCTATTCCAACATTTTTTCAGTCAATTACGTCACTTGGCTGAAGTGTTGGAGTGCTGTGTTTTCTCTGGTTGTGTCGTTGATTGGGTGGATTTAGCTGCTGTGATTTTTCTCTTAGTTGTTACGATACTTGGCTGGGTGATTTGGGAATATAGGTTGTGTTTTAGCTGATATAGATTTTGATTCTTGGCTAGATATTTTTCTATTACTCAACGACACTCAAGGGTGGGCTTTAGAAGTTTTGCACCTGATTTATTTTATGGTTTTCTTATCATTCTAGTGTTGTTGTTCATTGTCCATGGTGAATTGATTGTGTGGCTATTCATTGGTGTTGTTCACGTTTTTGGTGAGAGCATCTGGAATCCTCTTCTTATTTTTGTGCATGGCTTTGGCTGAAGGGAATTAAGTTATCAATGTGGGCTTTGCAAATTGGGGGTTTGAATAAAATACTTGTAGCTGCATTCTTCTTCTGTTGTTGTCGATGTTTCTAAGAATTCTAACAGCTATCCTTTGATTGGGGTTTCAAGTGAGTTAGGTGACAGTGTGAGGAATCAACTGCAGTTTTTCATTGTGTGCTTGCGTGATTGATTGGTAGATTGTGTATGGAAATTCTAGCAAGTTGACTACAAAAGAAATCTTGGTGAACAACTTTCAGATCTGTCATCGAAGGAGCTTAATTTATTAGGGAAGTTGTTACTTTCTATCTCAAGTGTTTTCGATTTTGTTCTTAGTTATTTAATCACTTGAGTTATTTGTTTATTGTTTTTTAATTGAAAGATTGTTGAGAAAAATCCTCTGTTGAGATTAGCACGAGGTAGTCGTACTATTAGATATGAAATACTTTAGTATCAATGGTTGAGTGCTGTCGGCTCAGTAAAGCCTTATATAAAACTATTGTCGTTAGTGAAAGTATTAAGTTGGGTGAGACCTCCCAGGCGTAGAGTGATAATGAAACTCCAATCAGAGTTCCACTCTAGCATGCACTAGTGCTGTTCTTACTTTTCGCAACCATTTTCAATT
>JAOQMM010000003.1:15102902-15112965 GCA_027563515.1 Erythroxylum platyclados | reverse complement strand
TAAAAAGGAGAGAAAAGAAAAAATAAAATAAGAATTAAAAAAGAAAAGTTTGCATTACTCAAAAAATGAAAACAAAAGATGAAATAAGTTGACTTTTCTTTCCAATATTGGAGGTCAAAAAATTCTCTCCTTCTTGTAAAGGATAAAATAGATCACAATCTGTTGATAAAGATAAAAAATCAGAGAAAAGAGAAAGTAGACTAAGAGAAGACTAAAACCAAAAATAATAATCAGTTTTAAAAATAAGTTTTCTGCTTTAGTAATTGGTTATCAAAACAAATAAAAAATAATAAATTTGTGTTTTGATAAAGTTGTTACAAATTTCTTATTTTTGAAATAAGAAACCAAAGTAAATTAGGAAAATATATTTTTTCTTTTTTTTTAAATCACAACAGACAATTACCATAGAAAAAAAATTAACCCTCTTATGAAAATAAGAGACCAAAATAAATTGAAACAGATTTTTTCCTTATTTTTATTTTTTCTAAAAATCACAGCAGACAATTACCAAAAAAACAAAAGAGACACCCTCTTAAATTTTTCTTTCTTCTTATGTGATATTAAGATTTAAAACGGATGAACTCCATTTTTGCATTGTTTCCATTTTTTTTTTGGTGCGATTCTTACCTTTAGACGAATATTTCACTATTGCTGTGTCCTATTTCTTTGAAGTTGATGTTGAAAAACAAATGGGTTTCGTTTCTTCTAACATATTTGAGACGTGAGAATTTTCGATACGGTGAAAATAGGTTTGGTTGCTCAGAACTTGGTGTGCTTGCAATGGTGGTCTAATTCAAGACTCAATGTACTTTTGGGTTTGGCTTTGAAATATATTGAATAGAAAGAAGAAGCAGAAGCGTACTCAAAGCCTCGGCGTAATTGGATACGAGAGATTTGATGACTTGTAGATTGACAATTGCCAAGAACACGGGTGATCACATCCCAAGCCCTGATTTTTTGGTAGAAGTTGGGATGATATTTTCACTCGTGTTTCATTTGCATGGCCTTGGTTTTGATTTTTCATAACTTGGTTGATGCTTAAGCCAAGGGGAAAGACAGGACAGGAGCCCTCTTGTGCAGGTGATTATGTTTTTTTTTTGGTCGGCTTATGATGCATGTATTTGTGGTCGGCAAGCCTTAATAAATATTAAATACTGCCAGTTTATGCATTGCATGAGAAGCTCTATTCAGGGCAACGCCATTTCGTAATTTTGATTCTTGTTTCCTTTCTAGGGACTTTTAAGTTGATCTCGACCTCAACAGCAATTTCAGAAACTGATTGTACCTGTTGAGGATTGAACATGGGTTCATCTCTTAAAGTCTTAGTTTATGAGATACTTTATCGTGATGAAAAAGCTATTACTGTTCCCTATTTAAGATACTTTATGGCCGAGCAAGTAGATCATTCAGAATCACTAGACCTTAACATATGTACACGAATATATATAAATCATAAGACTCTACACATGCACATATCACTAGTGCCTCTTTTTTTATGGAGAATATTCCAAGCACAAAGAAACATAGAGTAATGCTAATATGACTTGTCGGTTTCAGAAAGTAATTATTTAATTGTTAGTTGAAATGATTGTCTTTTACCTTAGTCTTTCTTTACAATTAACACGCCTTTAAAAGTCATAAAACAAAAATCAAAGAACGTTTGATGAGAGTCTTTGTTCCATGCGGTCTTTGATCACAATAAATAGATTTAAGAAATCATAATATTGTTACACTACTTCTATCAGCACCAGTAGCACAAATAAAAATCAATCACAATACTATATAAACAACTTGGAATACATCTAGTGCTTATAAAGTTGGACTAGTCTAACATTTCAATTGAAATTTCTGCATTTCTATCTTGGGCGTGATTGATGACAATACTATATAACAACTTGCTCATCCATTTCTTGGTTAAAGTACAAAGTGGCATCAAACATAACACCTAACATTTTAAACTATTTTCAAGGATGACATAGTTGACAAGTTTATTTTTATTTCACTTGTTATAGTATTTATATCGCAGAATCATCTCACTATGATTTGTTATGGTAAATGTAACATTTTATAACACTAAATTAATGAATTTAATTGGTTGTGTAGTTGAATTTTGGGAAGAAAATAGAGATACTTTAGTTCCTTGGAATTTCATATTTGCTGGTAAAAATGGTAGGCTTGCTATTTATATTCTTAATTTCGATCTTAAACTCTAGTTAAAAAGGCAAGGCAAACGTTTTCACTAGTTGGGCAAATTTTCCTTGATGTTGTTGTTGCATAGGCTAGGTGCAATTAACGTTCCATGGAATTTTTCTTATCTTTTAATGCCAATAGCTACCTTCTTTATCTCTGGATGAATGATTACACCTTGGAACATAGATTGATTCCATTTAGACACGATTAGTGCATCGTGAGGTTATGAACTTGGGATTAAATAAAGGGCGAGGAAGGGTCTTCGGAGGTTGAATTTGAGTTTTGATAAGCATAAGATAATTGATTAGGTGTTGTTGATTGTTTGAAAGATATGTGTTTGAAGACAATTGGCGAAATAGAATCCGACGAAAAGACCATGGACTGGCAACAGTATAGAAGCTTAGACACTCGAAACAAAGGCTACTCGACGCAATTAAACTCATTCTTATCTTTTGACCTTTTATGGACTACAATAATATGTCTTATAACTAAGCCTCGTTTATTAGATATTAATAACTCGTACTAATTTTATTGATATAATTATTCACTCGCATGTATGAAACCGAATATTCTTCTCGTAGGTATCTTTAAGTAAGGAAATCTAGTTATTGGGTAGCACACAAGCAGGTAGTTTGGATATTCTGTCTAAAATAACCCTGTCTAATTATATATAATACTTAAAATGATATTATTTTGAGCATTAGACATGAGTTTAGAGATTGTACAATCGTATCCAATTCTCAAAACGATGTAACGCATTAGATATAGCATTGTACTGTTCGATACGTACAATGCTTAGTATCCATCGTTTACGACTGAGACTATTATTGGGGTATCTAATTTCATTCGCCCCAAAATTTGATTTTACATATAGGAACGGTTTATAGCACGCATTATACGCCTGTTAAAACTTAAAAGCTTTAGTTATATTGATATTCGACCATAAGATGTAAATAACTTTTCAATTCTAAAAGGTTTTGTTTGTTTTTTCCCTTCCTCTTCTATCTTTTAGTACCATATGTTCCCGACTAACTTGTGCAGAAACTGCGAGATCTTGTTGCAGACGTTTTTATCCTTTCAGACCTCTATAAGAATGAAGGCGGAAAGAAATATCCCTTTGTCGTCTACTACAAATGGCAAGTTGAATTGAATAGCTTATGGATGTCATTATGCTCCGGGACAAGTTGAATAGTCTTTAGGTCACCAACTTCGTTCTCAAGCCCAAAATTAACGTTCACGTCGGCTGCTTTATTTTCTAGAACAAAAGGAGCAAGAGGAAAAGTAGCATGGAAATTCTAAATAAGGCAAAAAAGTTGGCGATGAATGAATATATTTGCAAGTTGATTAATATAGTATGTACAGACTCTCACCCAATCTCTCTCTTCAATTATCACTTTATTGTCCCATTGTAATAAAGCCTGGAGTAGTTTATACATTAATGACATAATTGTAACATGTTGATGAGGCTTGCTAAAGATTTAAGAACCTCTTCTTTTTTTCTTTCACTTCAGGTTGTGTACGTCTTGTTTCGCTTTTTGCTATTACACTCGCGCTTTCTGGATATACTTTTTGCCTAGGTTCCATGTGCATTCAAAGGCTGAAAGTAGAGGAAAAAAGTAAAACAAGTGTTTATAGATAAATATGTGCCGTGTTGGAATTGGAAGCTTTCGCAGCCTAGCCCATAGAAAGCACAGCACACTCCCCAATACGAGGGTAGGTGGCAGACCGTGTCTGACTTTTGTTGCACCTCCATCTGTTACCGCATAAAATCTTCCGTTCATTTAAAGTGCTTCAACCATTTAATTTTATTCATTTGAGAGGATATTTGTCGATAAAATTTAAGAGAATAAGCTAAGAATGGGTTAAAAAAATAAAAAATTTATTCCCATCTAGTACTTATGCCTTTTTTTTAATATCTATTTTTTAATCTTACGTTTCTTCAATAGAAATTAGTTTGTATAACAACACACAAGAAAGATATTATAATTGATAGTCTATAGAAAACCTTGACTGCGATTGAAAAAGAGATTATGTTATTATATGTTTCATTTAAAATTCGTGTGTTTAAATATAAAAATAAGAGTGTGCCACGGGCAACTTTTGTATCTTCTACATAAATTAACTGCAACTTGACACATTAATGCTATGCAATAGTATCATTTTATATGAGACGTGACAGTTATGTGAGAAAGGGGGATGTGCTCACCACGCGACCTTTGACAAGTTGCAGCAAATGAATTGAGACCGTAAGAATTGAGATGTATATCCATAGTGGAATGAAGAGAAAAGTCATGAGTCAAGCCTTTATTTAGATCTTTTCATACAGTGATCATATATCCTTAAGTTGATTTAAATCTTGGAGTTTGGTGCCACGGCTGATCTTAGCTTAAGTAAGGTTAAGAGTTTAAAATTTTTTTATGTACGTAATAGTGTTAAATATTTGGTGGTAGTACTAAATCGCTCTTTAGGGTTCTACATAAATATAAATAGGGAATAGTTTGAGTATGGTATTAGCTTAAAAGTACTATCGGCCTACTTAAAACATGTCGTGAGTCTAAAAAAAATCTTAAATAAAATTAGAAAAACAGTATTTTTCGTTCTTTCATCTCGTAAACAATTTAATGGGTCACGTGGTATAAACAATACGATGTAGGACCTTTGTTTTGGTCTTTACATGGCTATAAATGGAGGAGCCTCTGTTATACCGGAGCACAGAGACGCAAAACCATGGCTAGTCTTAAGACTTTCACTTCTTGCCTTGTGATCTCATCTCTCTTATTGGCATGTTTTTGGTTTGTAGCCATAGAAGCAAAAGGCTCTGCACCTATAGTAAAAGGGCTGTCTTGGACATTCTACGACTCCAGCTGTCCCAAAGTGGAATCCATTATCAGAAAACAGCTCAAGAAAGTGTTCAAAAAGGACATTGGCCAAGCTGCTGGTTTGCTTCGACTCCATTTTCATGATTGCTTCGTTCAGGTACAAAATATGCTAATCCCTTCTATCTATAGTCTGTACTATGTATATATATGTTGAGATCCATTTCTTACCATGTAAATATGTTGTGGAAATTCAGGGTTGTGATGGATCAGTGTTACTTGATGGGTCAGCTAGTGGACCAAGCGAGCAAGATGCTCCCCCCAATCTGAGTTTAAGAGCAGAGGCTTTCAAGATCGTCGAACAACTGCGCTCTCTCGTCCACAAGGAATGTGGCCGCGTTGTCTCTTGTTCTGATATTGTTGCCATCTCTGCTCGTGACTCCGTTTTCTTGGTAACTATTTTCTTTCCCTTTTTCATTTATTCTAAACCATGAATAATTATTGGAAAAAGCTTGGGAGGATATTTTAGTGGTATTTATGATTATTATGATTAATATTAATTAAAATAAGTTATGATATATAAAAATATTTCAATCCACATAAGTTAAACTCGAGCGTAATTATGCATAAAGTTGGTCGAAAAAGAGTTATCAATGTACTCTACATTTTTTTTATAATTTTTTGCAAAAAGAATATTTTTGTGATTCAAATATGCGATCTTATTGTCAGAATGAAATTCAAGAAAAACCAGTCTTTATAAATGATGAGAAGTAGGAATGATAAGTTTAATATGTAAGACATGATAGCTCTTAAAGAGAAAAGTAATTGTAGATTAACTGGAGATGTTTCAGCACTTTGTATTAAGTTCTAGATTAACTGGAGATGTTTCAGCACTTTGTATTAAGTTCTTTTTTCTTTGTTGAGCATGAAAATATGGGTCATTAAGATTACTCCACACTCATTTATTAAATGATCCATATTGTTCTTGACTTATGGTGACACTCCCATGATGATTATAAAATATACCATAAACGTTTGTGGTCCCTAATCAAAGATAAGGATTGCATTTGTGTTTCTATTTGAAGTTTGACCGAACTTGATTTATTTATGCATATTACGTGATGGTAGGTATGAGTATGATGTTCAATTTAACAACACCGTGGAGTTTGTAATTAATCATCTCCACGACTATATCCACCTAATCCTGCGTCAACGTTAAGATGATGGTAATAAAATGACTAATCTTATATTGGTGATGTGTATGTGTTTCTTGATAATAGTCAGGAGGGCCTGATTATGATGTTCCACTGGGAAGGAGAGATGGATTAAACTTCGCAACACAGGATGCAACAAATGCAAATTTGCCAGCACCCAGTTCAAACACTGGTACAATTCTCAGCTCCCTTGCAACTAAAAACCTTGATGCCACTGATGTGGTAGCCCTTTCTGGCGGCCACACCATTGGCATTGGCCATTGTTCTTCTTTCACGGACCGCCTTTATCCAACCCAAGATTCAACCATGGACAAGACTTTTGCTAACAATCTTAAGAAGACTTGCCCTAAAGCAGACACTAATGCCACCACTGTGTTAGATATCCGCTCTCCTAACAAGTTTGATAACAAGTACTACGTTGATCTTATGAATCGCCAAGGTTTGTTCACCTCTGATCAAGATTTGTACATGGACAAGAGAACAAGGGGAATTGTTACCAGCTTTGCTATTAATGAAACTTTGTTTTTCGAGAAGTTCGTGCTCTCCATGACCAAAATGGGCCAATTGAGTGTGTTGACTGGCAAGCAAGGGGAAATTCGAGCCAAATGTTCGGTCAGGAATTCTGATAATACATATATCAAATTGGAGACCGACGTGGAAGAGGGTATTGAGGCGCTTTCTATGTTCAAATGAGTTTAAGAAGCTAGCTGTAATAATAATTCCTCCAGTCGTTTACGAGTTGTGGAGTATGTGTACTTTTGAGTTGTGGAACTTGACGTACTTAGTAAATTATCTAACAGTTTGTATTTTATTTTTCTCCATTTTCCAAAAGAATAAGAAGAATACATAGCCATCGGGCTTTGTTTCGTGTAAAAAGCATAAAGACCATAGCAGTTGGCTTGTGGTAGAGCGCCAAGCCACCAATACTGTCTAATTTTCTACTTTCACGTAGTGTGTTCCTCAACAGTACTTTTAACTCAACCAGTCTTCATCTACCTTTATTATCCCTTCCACATTTCAAATTCTTGTACTTCTACTAACCTTTTTATCTCCTCTTTCGTTTTCATTTTCCCACTTCTCAAATCTTTTTTCTCTTAACATTCAATTAATTAATAGTTGACTATCTTTTTCACGCATGTCTGTCCTCCCTTCAAATAACACCTTTGTAGTTTGTACATCATAATGATGACTTAAGTTGTTTAATAGCACCAAGTATTTTAAGACCACACACTTCATACTTAGGGACAAATATAATTATTTTTAGCACGTTGGAGGAGAGAAAAAAAAAAAAGAAAAACAGTAAGAATGTGAGCTTTGACACCTAAGAACACCAATTTCCGAAACAATTTGTTGCATAAGTTTGAAATTCAAACAGACATATAGACAAATTGTCAACTTTCTTTTCCAAGTATATATAGACATGCAAATAACCCAAAAAAAAACAGGGATTAAGACTTTTGAATAAAACTCAATCAAGACAAAAAATTAGAATGTATAATCAAATCAACATAACTTACCGAACTATATTTCTCAAAGTCAATCTCTAAATTATAGTTTTAAATTATTTTTGTAATTTTAAATTATTCAACATGATTCTGACGTAAATTCTTCCTTATTGATCTTTAATCAAATTAATTCTAATTGCAATTTTCCATCTTGAATTATATGAAATAATGAAAACTTATAATTTCAGTTGTCCAATGAGTAATTAACTTGAGATAAAAGAGTAATTAACTTGAGATAAGATCCTTCTCAATATTGGTTAGAAGAAAAATATAATAGGTTTAGGATGGATGATATTGTTACATAACTGTAAATTTCCAGAAGCGACGACAACATTATATGATTTAGCATGTGGGCCTTATATGTGTAGGGAAAAATATACAGGTTGCATTATTAATAGAGTTAGATTTCATATAAAAGAGTGTGACAATCGCCTTAGAAGCCAAAATTGTGGAGTTGTTGTTGAGGGATAATGTAAGGATGATTTAATTGAATTCTATGGTGTTATCTCTAAAATAATTGAGTTATATTACATCAAGGATAAAAAGGTTGTTCTATTTAGGTGTAAATGGTTTAATCTTGGTGACAAAAGGATTAACATAAAAGTAGATGGCAATATTACTAGCATCAATTTTAGTAACACATGGTATGAAAATGAACCATTTGTGCTTGCAAGTCAAGTGAAACAAGTATTCTATCTTAATGAAAATGTATTGGGAAACAATTGGAAAGTTGTGTAGATTAACACCGAACTCGTTTTGATTCTATGAAAGGGAAAATAGTCCAATGGGTGAAGATGGTGATAAAATATATTAGGAGATTGAATCACAACTGAATAATGTAGCACTCGACATTAAAGATGATGATATATTATCATTCCGTAGGAGAGATGTTGATGTCAATATACTAGAAGTAACCAAAGTACAAGGAAATCTTATTATAGAAAGGGATGAAGATTATATTGAGAATTAATTATATGACAGTGATGATACTTTGGCACAATATAATAACTATGAAGAGTCGAATCATTATGCAATTAAAGATGATGATTTTGAATATCTTGATTATGATGATTGAATGTATCGTGAAATTGCTCTTTCTATTGTCTTATTGTAATATTGGTAACATTTATGTTCTTAATGCGATTAATGTATCATGAAAGTACTTTTTCAATTTTTTTATTGTAAAGTTGATAAAATTTATCTTACTAATGTGATTAATGTTGATGATTGAATTTATCTTGACTATGATGATTGAATGTATCATAAAAGTGCTCTTTCTATTGTCTTATTGTAATGCTGGTAACATTTAAGTTGTTAATGCAATTAATGTATCATGAAAGTGCTTTTTTTTTACTATTTATTATAATGTTGGTAACATTTTTCGTACTAATGCGATTAATGTTAATGATTGAATGTATCATGAGGGTGCTTTTTCTATTGTCTTAATGTAACGCTAGTAACATTTATGTATTTTTTTTCTTATAGATATGTAGCATAATGGAACTTGGTAGAAATAAAGGGAAAAAGGTGGCATCTATAAAAATTGTAGAATGGAGGAATATGCAGCTTCAACTAGATTAATCAATTAGTGCCAGAAATTCAATTCCTCGATAGCAATAACATTTTACCTCAAACAGCAATGAAATTAGTCACAAAGGTTAAAAATTTATATACTTCAAGTGAATATATATATTCAAATATATATCTTTTTCTTATCATATTCTTTTTTTATATACATAGGAAATAGAGTTTGTTCAAGTACACTGCCACAATAGAGCAACAATAATATTTTGCCTTCAAGTCATACACAACAACTTCATTCTGCCTCAAACAATAATGAAGCCACTAGTGCAGGTTTGTTAATCTTTAATGCCTACAACTAGACTTATGCTCAAATATATGATTACAAATTCTAATATTTTCTTATTATTATTATTCATTTGTTGTCAGGTTTCAATGCTAGTATTAGAGAAAGAGGTAGAGGTAAAACTAGAAGTTGTGAATTGCAACGAATGAATGTTGCAACGAATTGCAAGTTATCAATATAGATTGATACTCAACACGGTCGTCCTATAGACAAGGTCTAATCTATGAAATTGTCAAGTGAGTTAGGAATTATTGCAATAATAGAATTACCTTGCCTGAAACATATTAAGGACTTAAAAGAAGACAACTTGCTTGAAAATGTTTTGGGAAAAGTTACGGTAATTATTCAAAATCTTTAGCTTTATGCATTATTGTTTCAATTATTTTGAAATTAATTATATTTTTACTTATTGTTTACAGTTGAAATTGAATATTGTGGATATTAAGAACCCAAATTTTTTAAATTGTGTTA
>JAOQMM010000003.1:15068793-15087600 GCA_027563515.1 Erythroxylum platyclados | reverse complement strand
AAAATTATGGAGGGTATATTAGGTAGTATGTATTTATTAGTTTACGTTCCATCCTAAACCCTCCGAATCGAAGGTTTTTTATTTTCACTGTTTAGGATGGAATGGAACGTAACATGAAACCCTCCGTTTCCATCCAATTCCATTCCATTCCATTATAAAACCTCCAAACAAACGATGGAAGTGTGTTACGTTCCATTCCATTCCATCACAAACCTTCCAACCAAACAAAGCCTTAGATTAAAGAAGTAGTAAGAGAGATTATTAATGATGTTGGAGCAACCCTAAGTATGGTTTACAAGCCAAGGCCACCTGTTATCTTGAATAATAACTTGTACCTTTGAGTTTGTTAGGATACTTCCCGTAAGGTTTCTAACATTTGGGAGTTTGTCTAATGACTCTAGACCATGCCAGTTATCAAACTATAGCCAAATGCTACTATTTTTTCCTATCGTATTAATTGTATAAGGTCTCTCTGTACTTTTTAAGTTTTAATATTTGTTGTAAAGTCCATGAGATATTAGACTTTAGGGTGAATTTCAGAAACTTTGACGTCTCAAGAATTGGGTATAGATACATTTAACCTATAAAAATTTTTTATCTGTGAATAATTTCCAAAGCGTTTCACTAGTAAGATTTCACTATTAGTTTTGATTGCCTTGATTCTTAATCCTCCTCTACTTTTAGGTTAACAAACTTCAAATTATTTAATTTTGGCTCTTTTAGAAATATTTTTTGCTTTCTTGATTAGAGGAAGTTCTTAAAGAACCTTTCTATAGCTTTAGTGATGTCGGTGGTAATGAACAAATGAGAGCGCCAATACACTTGGTAACTATATAAAACTAATATGATAAGGTGTAATCTCTTGCAAAGCTCAAAAATTTGTTTTGTCAAGTACCAATTCTCTTTTAAATGACATTAAATAAGGGTAAATAATCCCTAAACCTAAGTATAAAAATATTAATAGAGATGCCAAGATATGGAAAAGGAGTAAGTAATTTGAATCCTAACAAGCCAATAACTTCTTCAACAAATTCTTAAAGGCCTACTAATAACGTCAGGTGGCTTTCAGGTATATTAATTGAGAGCTTGACATTTCTTAGAAAGCAACTAAAGAGTTGAGAATGATTTAGGAAAATTCCATGTTGGCTCTACAAAATGATTTAGACAAATTCCATGTTGGCTCTACAAAAGAAAAGCAATCTATATGCAAATGTTCAATAACATGGTACATATATATGTATTAATCTCATGTTGGCAATTAGGGTTTGAATTTCAAAAGAAGAGGCAATGAGAGAAAAAGAGGCTTTTAGCCATAGAAAAGTTTGAAAGCATGAATAGTTAATTTAGAAGCCAATTACAAGGGTGAAAGATCAAGAAAAAAGTTAGCCTTACAAGAAGAACAAGGATTTCAACATGATTCATCAAGAATTCAAGATTCAAGATTTATGATGATAACTTCTTTATCTTTTGCTCTTTCTTATTTTGAGATTTTTATTTCTTGTTTATTCATGAACTAATTGGGATATAGATTTAGGTGGAATAGACCCTAATATGTAATATGTTGAATTGATTTTTTGATTTAACGAAATATCTAGTTTTCTTGAGATTTATCCATGTCCTTATAATTAGTTGAATTAAAGGAACAAACGCTGAAGATTCAAATATTAAGATCGAAAGATAGTTTGTATAGTTAAATCATAATACGGATAATAAAGCTTAAATAAGTTACTCTAGGGAAAACTAGAAAATCTTTCTGGGTTAAGGTAAAACATATCGTAAGAGTTCAAAAATTAGATTAATGCATTCTTAGGTTGTCTTAATTAAAAAGAGATTTCAATTGATTCAATCTAAGGATAAGAGTTATGTCACTCAATGGAGAGCAAAATTGTAACTTAAGATCTCTTATTGGTCCAAGAAACTAGAATTGTTCATTAAATCAAGGTAAAGTTGAAACATAGTGAAGTCTTAAGGGATATCTTACCTAAATCCATTTTATTCATAGGTTGTTTTCTTTTTAATTGTTTCTTTATTTTGGTACTTAAAATTATTATCTATTTACCTTTTCAATCAATCATAATTAATAGTCTAGATAATTAGGTTTGTGAATAACTAGTAATTAATAACTAGTCCTTATAGAATCAACCCGTACACGTCAATATAAGTTACTACTATACTGTGCGCTTGCATTTAAAACATATATAACCAACTTTTTGGTGATGTTGCTAGGAACTAGGCATAGTTCATATTGAACTTATAAAGTGATTAGACTAGACCTTTTGTTTTATTTTATTTTAGTTTTATTATTATTTATTAAATTTTCTTTATTCTTTCTCTTTTGTAGTTCAATTTTTATATACGATAGTTGAAAAATCTTATTGAATCAAACCTTATGATTGAAATATCTTCACATGTAAGAAGAAGACTCTAAAGGTAGATAGAGGTTGAAGAAGTAATGATCGATGCAAAAAATATGGGATCCTTAAAGGATTTTGCCATACCAACTGCTCAAAGCATTAACTCAAGCATTGTGAGGTCTAGTAGCAAAGTTAATAACTTCAAATTAAAGCCTTCTCCTCTTTCAAGGTGTAGCAAAATTAGTTTAAAGGTCTCCCTATTGAAGACCCTAAACATGCATCTATCTATTTTGGATTATTGCGGCACTTTAAAGCTACATAGTGTCTTATATGGCTACATAGTGTCTTATATAACCCCATCAAGCTAAGTTTAATCCCTTTCTCATTAAGGGATAAGGTGAGAGTATGGCTACGAACCATGCTAGTAGGAAACATTACTACTTAGGATCAATTATCTATAATGTTCTTTACCAAGTACTTCTCCCTAACAAAAACTGCTAAGATCAAAAATCAAATTACTACTTTTGCTCAAAGGAAAGTTGAGTCACTATATGAAGCCCTGGGAGAGGTATAAGGAGTTGTTGAGGTCATGCCCCCATCATAGGCTAGAAAGTTGCTTATCATCCAAACATTTTATAATAAAATGACCTACAACACCAACATCTTAATAGATATCACTATTGGTGGTGCCTTCATAAATAAGAGTGTGGATGAAGCATAAAATATGGTTGAGGAAATAGATTAAAACCATTACCCATGGCCTAAGAAAGAGTCATCCAAAAGAAGGTTTTAGGTAAGTATGACATTGAACCCTTAAATCTTATTACTGCAAAGGTTGATGTTTTATCACAAAAATTTGATTATATAATGGTTGATTTTGTTGGAACACTTAATATTTCTTGTGAGATTTATGGATCTTTAGGACAGTTAGTTGTTTACTGTTAATTGAAGAATTCATTTTTTGCATAACTCATATGTTGAAAAAGTTAACTATATCAACAATTCCAACTAAAAGAAAATTTCCTGTTCTAATAGCTATAGCATAAGTTAAAGAAACTATCACAACTTCTTCTATGGAAACAAGTTCAGCTATGTCCTTCAGAATAACAATAGGCAACATCCAAGTTACCAACCAAGACCTTTCAACCCTCTCTTTAAAAGTAGAATCTAGAGTCTCCACTAAAGAACCTTTAAATAATTTAAGTAAAACAAAATGAGGAGTTCAACTATGCAATTTGGCAACTTAGTCTAAGGTTGATTTTGTATCAACATATACCAAACTGTTAGAAGCCCAAATTACTCAATAGTCAAATACTCTATTATACTACTTGGTCAACTTCTTGGCAAACTTGAGAACCCTCAAAAGCATTGTAGTGTTATGATATTGAGGAGAGATTAGAGAACCCTAAATCAGGGAAGCTTGAGACTGATGAAAATAAGGAAGATAAAACACCTATTGAGTAAAGCTAAACTAAGGGAAAGAAAGGAGAAGAAGAAGAGGAAACTAAATATATTCCTTTTACACCATAGAAGCTAGTCAAAGATTGGCTAAAGAAAAATTGGACAAATAATTTGGGTAATTTTTTATATTCTTCGAAACTAGTATATTAATATCCCCTTCACCGATGCTTTCACACAAATGCCTCCTTATGCTAAGTTTTTTTAAGGAGATATTTTTCACCAAAAGAAAGCTGGAGGAGTGTGAAGCTACAACTTTGACTAATCAATCATATGAAGCATTATTTCTATGTAGAAGGTACCTTAATGTTGATTGATCTATATAGAGCATGAATTTAGACAAGGTAAGAAAAAATATATCAAAAGAAAAATCTAAAGCCTATAACTCCTTTTCAGTAATAGTGTAGTTTTGTTGAGCGTATGTCAAGGTTTTGTTGGCATAGTATATTGGCTAAAAGTGTTTATCTTTCTTTGTCAACATAACAATAATCACTAGCATCACACATCAAGTTAAAAGGAATATTCCAATTAAGTGCTATCATAATAGAGGCATTACTTGCCTTCCCCTTCAAAAGCTTAAACTTTATAACAAGTCCAAATAGATTCTTTACTAATGTATAAGATATGATTTGGATTTGGACATGTTAAAAAGTTAAATGGATATTGATATGAAGCTATTTTTTTATTTTTACATATGTCTCTATTTTTTTTTACAAATAAATGGAGAAAAGTTTTAAGTATTTCTAATGATAACACCTCATCAAGAAGATTTAATGATCCATCTTCGGCTCATGCAGGATTAGTTCCTGGCATGAAGAACCATACTATTTGTTTGTATTATAACAAATATTTGAAATATAGGAAAATCATTATATCAAATAAACATTTAGTTGGGATCAAAAGTGATAGAAGTCTTATAAGAAAGAAAGTCATGATTTAAAATAATAGCTAAAAACTTTGCTTGAAGAGTATAATAATAAGAAAGAAAGAAGACAAAGACTGAACTATAAATTAGAAGTGGAATTTCATTTTGCAGTGATCAAGATAATACTGACAATACTGAAGTTGGTATTCGTATCCAACAAGAAGGGATTGTTGTAGTTGATATGAGGAAAAGAAGAAGATAAATATCTAACTTTTGACTCCATGAAAAACTCTAGGAGCTCAAACTTCAATTCATAATGTATACAATCTAAAGAAGCAACTCATAATATGGACATGAAAATAACTAAATGGTGGAATGATGCAAATGCGTCATTTAGTGTTACTTAATCTTATTATTACCAACTTATAGTAGATGTTATTGCCTATAATGGTTCAAGATATAAAGCCCCTTCAATTGATGACTATACATGTTATCTTTTGAACATTTACATTAGTGAAATAAAAAGTTGTTTTAGTGAAAACATAATGACTTAAACAACTTATGGATGTTTAATCATGTGTAATAGTTGGACAAATAGAAGAAAAGAGCTCATTATTAATTTTTTGCTTTATTATGCTAAAAGGATCATGCTTGTTTTAAAGTTAATTGATGCATCTAACCTTATAAAGAATGTTAATACTCTATTAAAGATATTTGATTAACTTTTAAATGAAGCTAGACTAGAAAATATTATACAATTCATTACTGACAATAATGTTATTTCTAAAGTAGCAGAAAAGATGGTGGAAAGCAAGTATAATTATTTCTGTTAGACTCTTTGTGTTGCACATAACATTGATCTAATCTTGGAAAAATATATGAGATAATAGATACTTTCCTGTCATTGATAAAATTGTGCTGAAAGCAAGAAAAAGTGACAAACATTTATAATTGTGCGTAGGTTCTAAATTTGATAAGAAAGTATTTTCACAAATGGCAAGAATTTGTTTCGTCCTGTCATTATATGATTTGTGAAAATTTTCTTTTCACTTAAATATTTTGTTTAAATAAAGAAGGAGCTAAGATAAATATTTACAAGTGATAAGTGGATTGCATCTCAACATGCTAGGTCTAAAGATGGAATGGATACTTCTAGGATTATACTTGAAGAATATAAATTTTGGTCCTAATGTCAGTTTTTATTATAGTTTATGAGTCTATGGTGAGAGTACTCCATCCGATTGATTGTGAAGAGAAGGAAAAGATCAAAGGAAGGAATCAAGACTAATCGAAATAATAGGTCATCCTTGTACACCTTATTTTACAATCATCAATGAAAGATGAGGAAGACAAATTTGCCTTTTGTTGTTTGATATTAACACATTTTTGAATCCAAGTGTCTATTTTAAACCAAATTTCATAAATAAAACTGAAGTTAATAAAGAAATACTATTAACTATCACAATAATTATTTTACATGAGATAATGTAAGATTTTCTTAGTTTAGAAATGGAGATATACAAGGATGTGTATATAAATTTTGGGATGCTTATTGCAATACATTAAAGAAAAAAAATTAATTCAAGTGTATATTTCTTAACTTTTATTACTTGTTTATAATTAAGCGTCATTTTATTTTGTTTATAAGATTACTTTTATTATCTTACAGTTACTTGTGAGACTAATACTGAAGCGATATTCCATAGTTACAAAGTTTTGAAATTCGAATTCTAAGTCATTGTATGAGTACAATTGAGTGTGAAAGGAATTATAAAACATTTGAAATAATTCATCCAAAAAAAGAAATAGATTGGAATACAAGAGATTAAGTAATATGGTATTTTTTCAATACAATTTAAAGTTTCGCGAAAGCTATTTTATATCATTATTAAATTGAATATAATTTCTTAATAATTTAATTTTATATGTTTATTAAGAATCTTAATAAAAAATTATTTCTATAAATTAAATTTACCTTAATTATATTGATCTTTTAACAAGTTGAATTTCTAAGGAACTAAATTTTATAGATGAGAGTTAACTTCAAAGATAATCTTGGATAAAAATTAACATATCATTTGATGCATTAAATTTGGATGATAATAATGATAAAACTTTTTTTACTTATAACTAAGGCGACTTAAGTGAATATGTCATATAATGAAATTTCAAATTTTTCATTGTTTTTCATTTCTTTTAATTTGACATCAAATATATGTTGAATTCTTTTTTTAAAAAAGAATATTAAAAATTTTATATGAATTATAAATATAAAACTTCAAGTTTTATTTTTTCTTGACACGAAATCTTATCATGCTTATGAAACTATACCATTCTTATTATATTTTATTTCGATATAATCAATTATAATATTTAGATAATTTATAATATTTTTAATTGTATATCTGGACAAAATTAAACAATATTTTCTATATTAATTGTAACTATTATTTATATAAAAATGAAAATAATATTAATAAGAATAAAAATAGAAATTATATTAAATTTATATTATTATGATTTTTCTATAATAATTTTTGAAAGAAATGAAGTAAAATTAAAAAACTATATGACACCATATATTGAAGAATTATTTTAAATTTTTATAAAATTTAAGAATTATTCCAAAATTTTAAAAAATTACATGAAATGATACCTTGAATAAAATCAAATTCGGTATTTACTTTGTTACCATTATCGTTATTTTTATAATCATACACATTGGAAAGCCAATGTTCATCAATTATGAGGTACTAAACACCACGAATGATATGATACTCACCAAGATATAATGGAAACTATTTGATGCATTAATTAAGACAAACAATTGACAAGGCAATCACAAGAAAGGAGAAAGTCAAGAGCCAAAACTAATATAGAACATTAACAATGGAAAATGCAATCACCAGTACTAAAGTATTGAAACAAACATAAGCGGAGATCAGAGTAACAAAATTGAGATCCTCATCAATTCAATATGGACATAAAATGAGCAGAACAGGTCGGATGAGCATGGTTTTCCTTGTATGGAAACATCCCTCAGGAACTCCATCTCCTGCTTTTTTTTTTCCTAATAAAAGAATCAAATTGACCCAGGAACAAATGGAATGGCCTCTGTTAGTAGCAATTTACATGGTACGTTGTTGCACTTCCGGGAAACCTGGAGTTCTGGCACAAACCTATTACATAATCACACATGCACAACTTCTTTCATTTCCATTCTCTAGTTCATCATCCGATCCACCCCTTTCACTGTAATTAGATAGTGCGAATTTCAAGTTACGGTGGATAACAAGAAAACGTATTAAAAAGAGAGGCCAAAGGAAACATGTTTGCTAATGATTAAATGCATGATGCATGTTGGACAAAAGTGTCTAAATGGAACTCAATTCGTCAGAATTGAACCAGAAAATATGAATACCCTATCCGTGGAGTATATAACAAGCACAGATAATACACGATAATCAATGCTCCTTCCACTTCTGTTACATATCCAGTGAAAAGAAAGGCTAGGAACCAAAACAGCCAGACATTATCGTTATTATGAGTGGGATCGGGGAAAAGACACGCAATTTCAAACAACACCAAAGTTGAAGTAAATTAACTCTCAGCGTGGGAATATCGGAAGAAAAAGCAGAACAGTGCGTTGCTATAAGTTGAAGTTTCTGAGGTGGCAATGCTTTACTTACAACTGCAAGTTACTGGATTTTTGTATTGGTAAAGCATATATAAATTCAACCTTGATCCTCAAAAGAAAAAAGTACTTGGTAGGCACAACTCAGACAGAACAAAGGATTTATATGGCTTAGAGATTAGACAACTTGAATAGAAAAATCTCAACAGGTTTGTTACCAGGATATCAGCATCTCATGCCAATCCTTGGACAATCCTATACTTTTACTTGAGTCAACATCAAATAGTAGTTCCAGTAGAGATAACCCTAAAGATTCCACTGAATTGTAAACGAGATAATAACATTTAAATAAAACAAAAATGATATGGTACAAATCCACTGAATTTAGAACAAATGATTATTATTCATAAATTGAAGGTTGCTTGTGAAATTTCACCGTACCAAAGAAAGCCTGCAGTTATTTCGAAGAAGGAATACTAAGTTCAATGCTTAAAATATTGAATACAATTACTGAACAATTGAACCTTGATCCTGGGTAAAAGAATTGACCAGAACATGAAGGAAACCAAGAACATAGCTACTTGTTCATGACAACACAACACTAGATCATTTTATGCAGGAATAAATTGAGTAAAAATTCCACAAGGACCAATGGTAAAGAAAAGACGGAAAGAAAGTGAGAGAGAGAGAGAGGAAGCAACAACTAAACCTTTCGTATATGCACAATTAAACAGTAACTGTGTCCAGTATACTTGTTATTCATCACTCAAATCAATACCTCTAATGTCCCTATAAAATCTGCCTCCGAAAAGCATTCTGTTCCAGTGCCACAGACAATAGAAGTCCATGAAATACCTAAAATTAATGCATGCCCGATGTATCAATCCAACCTCTTTACATACGGAAACCTTCTCTCAGTTCAATCATAGAAACATAAGTGTAAACTCTTTGTTACAAACTACTACTATAGATCAGTAACTAGTTCAGACAACTATGAGAGATCAATTGTACCAAAAGTTAAATATTGAAAGATTAAAAAAACATAAATATCAATACTGAGCATTGCAATAGGTAAAAAATTCTCATTCATTTCACAGGACACGAATCTTATTTGAGAGATAGGAAGAGAGATGAGAGCAAGTAGGGAGAGAAGGAACAACTTTCGGAGAAGAAGATGTACGAAATGCCATGTGAATGTACTAGAAAAGTTTGTAAGTACAGTTGGAATAATTGCTTTGAAGAAGAACCTCACATTTATCAGTATTTTCAGATTACCAACTCATCCTTCTAAAACTGTACCAAGTATCAGACATGATTCTGCCACTTTCCCACAGATCAAGGACGTAAAAGAAAATTGCATGCTATATCCAATCAAATATGCAGATACTACTAATGTATTAAGCATATCAGGTATATAGCAATTGAACTCCTATTATGAAGTGATTTTGAAATTAGTAAAGTATGAACTCATAGCTTCTGGAGAATGTGAAGTCAAGACGCCCATGGATAGATATAAGCACATTTGAGAGATCAGAATACTACTTGCACAAACTTCTAATGTGAATTATCTCTTTGTTTTATCTGTTTTCTCTGTTTTTTTTTTTTTGTTTTTTGGTTTATTGGCTACAGAGGGATTTAACATGAACAGATGTT
Source organism: Erythroxylum platyclados (assembly GCA_027563515.1). NCBI lineage: Eukaryota > Viridiplantae > Streptophyta > Magnoliopsida > Malpighiales > Erythroxylaceae > Erythroxylum > Erythroxylum platyclados. The sequence goes on along the minus strand of JAOQMM010000003.1, from coordinate 15,077,636 downwards.
GGGAGGGGAACTACGCTAAATCTAAATTAAGGCATATTAGAAAATGTATCTTGATTCAAGATATATATCCATACCTTGGTTCAAATTCCCTGATCTCAGCAAGCTCATTTCCACAAACATCTGTCCACTGTACTTTTCTGCTTTCTGTATGACCAGTAATATCATTTTCCTTGTCACTTGATGCATCACGTTGATTGACATCCTCAAGAGGAATCTGAACACCACTTTGTGATTTCTTCAAGCTGCTCTTCAAAGAAATCTTTTGTGCATTATTATCATCTGCGATATCTACTGAGTTATTCTTTCCTTTATAATCAACAAGAGGATCTGGCAACACATCCTGCTGCTGGGCAGGGCCTACTTTGAGATGTGACGGGGAATCAAGCCCTGCAGAAGCGCGACCAAAGCAGACAAAAGAAGCGCAACCGCGGGAGAGCCGGTCCTTCACAGAAGCCAGCTGGAGGTAGGGTCTGGTTCTTGGTCCACCAACTGGTACTGATTCCACGGCGAAACTCTCATGGGCCTGTCTTCGTGCTTCTGACCCAAGAGAAGAAGGGTTAGGCCCTTGCTATACCCAGAAGCTGAAGAAGAGAAGAACCCTCCTCCTTCCACTGCCAATAACATCAGTTCTAATCATCGGGTTCCAAGATCTAGACTCTGTATAGTTTCTTCAGCTCCCTCTCAATCACAAAGGCACCAACCTTTGTTTACCAATATCCTGCAGCAGGCTGTAAGACATCACAAAGCCAGAAGTAAAAGTTAAAAAAGATAGCAACGAAGAAATGAGACAAATACAGATAGCAACGAAGAAATGAGACAAATACACTTAAAATAGATATTTGATATTTAATCATTTCCATCTAAAGATTTCCCAAAACTTGAAACAGATAAATTCCAATTACTTCTATTAAATCCCCAAATTCATCACAGAAATTCCAAATCATTTAAATGCGCTGTTGTCTAGCACAATTCTTTGAAATAATAAACTGTTTCAAACTCACGAAACCAAAACAACCAAAATATTAACAAGTAAAACAGCACATCTAGCTACAAAACCTTCCAATCAGCAAGCTAAAACGACATGAAAAACAAAACGAAGCAAAGAATAAAAGAAAAAAGGAATACAAACGCGATCATAAGAATCGCATCTTATATTCTACAAGCAAGCACAAACATACATCAACCGATTATCTTTCGGATTTTAATTTAAGAAAGTAAAACAGAGCAACATCTAAATATCATCACTGATTTGCAAAACAATAACTTGAAATTAAAAAAAGGAAAATTAACTATTATATTATTCATACAAATCAAGCATGATTTAACCGCACTCATACCAGTATACTATGAAAATAAATCAGATAGAGAGCAGAAACAAGTAAATCGACAATATTAATGTGCATTGCTTCACTATCACACAGTAGTTCACTGCTTTTGGCTAAGGAGAAAAGGCAGCAGAAAACTTTGGATAGAAAAGTAGAGAAAAAAGCTAGAAATGAATGCATCAAAACAGCTCCCACAAAGCCAGTTATATGAAGTTTTGACAAACAAAAGATTTCCGTTTTTCTCGAGAACCAAACAGAAAGTGTACCTGAGAACGACGCAGTGGATCTGAGAGATATTCTCCGAGTCTAAAATGGCGGCGCCCAAATATTACTGAGAAATTATAAGCGCAATTATCCTGAGAACTTACAAACCAAAATCAAAAAGAAAAAGGAGTGAGAGAGAGAGAGATTCAGAGGATGGGAGAATTATAAAGATTTACGTTTACTTCTGGTTCGAATTATTTAAAGATGGATAGCGATAGTGACTCGATGGCGCATGATAGCGATGGCCCCCCTTTGTTTATTATTGCCTTCCCTTTCTCACTTTTCTCTTTTGTTATTTTTATTTATTTAATAGTTATTGGAATGATAAAGTAAGGTTCTGGTCTGCTGTGTTGTGACGACGGAATAGAGAAAAAGATAAAGCTTGCTTTTGTTTGCGAGTCTATGGCTGCTTTTCAAGTCCAACCTCTGATTAATTTTATAATTTTAGTGGCTTCTATTGCTCCAACGCTGTATTATAGCAATTCTCATTTGGTGTAGTCCGGCTTGTAATTCTTTGTTGAATTACTTTGATGGTTTTCTTCTTCTTTTTTTTCTCTCTTTTTATTTATTTATTTTTTTCTTTTCATTATAATAATTTTAATATAACTAAGTCCGAAAAAGAAATGTAGATAAGAAATTTGCTTATAATTTTTAATTTATATTATAAAACGAAAAAATATATTACACAAATTATATTATAGAAAAGAAAGAAAAAATAATGTTTACAAATTTGATAAGAGTAAGAGAAGACCTCAACTTTTTATTCTTAAAAAAATAGAGAGATCAAAACCAAGTTAAGATAATATAGATCAACCCCTTCTTTTTACGTTAAAGATCTTACTATTCTTAAAAGACTTGGATTTACATCTCCTTTTCATTTTCATTAAGGAGTTCTTATCTACATCCTTTTGAGACCCCAAAAAAACACTAGACAAATTCCTGTTCTTAAGAATACATACAAGATTCATTACTACAAATAAAAAAGATTTAATGTTAACCCATCATTGATTATTTCATTTATTATTTACTTCATTTATGAATTATGAATTTTATAGTAATTAAAATAAAATACATGTCTATACTATAAAGAAAAAATTTATAACTTGCAATCCTCGTGCCTAACAGGCAAAGATTGACCTCCGTGGAAAGGGTGATTCATTTGGATCGACATGAGAGTCCAACTACATTACATTATCAGAATCCATGTTATATATTTAAAAGAGGTTGACCTCTTTACTTCTCTTATAGTACAATCCTCTTCTCAACAAGCATTTTTGTCCTTGGTTCACAGAGGTAAAATGTAAGAATGGTGTCAACAGTTCATCATGAAAAAAGGACCTACTGAGCCAAGATCACTAACTAATACTAATAAATAGAGAAGATGATAAAGAATATGATAAATAGAAAAGAATCATCTTCTCTATATAGTTTTCCCAATGCCATTGCCACTACATGATTTACACAATCAATTGAACCAGATAGATACCCCTTCGACACAATATAGGTCATCGAAAGGATATAGGAGATCCACTAAAACACGAAAGTCATGATCTTTCAAAAAAATAGATTCCTATTTAAAGAGTGCATATCCACATGGTGGGAGGTGTCAAGAAGGAATTAGAAGGTAATAATATCGATTTATATAAATATAGAAGAAGAGATTTTGTATTGATTCAAATATTGTACCTATCGCGTAATACTTTTACTGATAAAAAAATTAATATGATTTTTTATACCTTTCACTTAATGAGAAAATGGTTTCGATTCTATAAGATCAAACCAAACCTATAAAACTTAATGAATGACGGAAGGGAGTCAAGTAAGATGATAATAAAGTTACAATAATAGAAAGAATAAATAAATATAAATATAAATGAACTAGAAGTGCTTAGATTCCAAATGAACAAATTCAAACTTGAAAAAAAAAATCTTTCTAATTCTTGAAGAATAAGGGAAAAGGGATTGATCGAGAAAGATTTCTTGTTCTTATTATAAGTTATAAGAAAGTTATAAAATTATGTTGGATTCGTGTATAGTAAAAAAAAAAATTTTCTCCTTTGAGAATAATAAAAAAGAAAAGTGTTCTATAGGAACATAAAAATGTAATTGGGCTTATCCTAGTTACTCTTCAAGATTAAGCAAATGAAGGGCGAAGCTTTCCAAAGGAGGAAAAGGATCTAATAACTTCAAGATTATTTGTCAACTTTTTCACTATCACCCCTAAAAATCCAAACTCTACCTTATGTAAAATTTCCAGAATATGATTAACCTCTGAATTTGAAATCACTGCTTATATATTTGATATTGGACATAACTTACAAGAACATTTTGTAGTCTTAGTAAGAGGAGAAAGGGTTAAGGATTTACCAGTGTGAGATATCACATTGTTTGAGGAATCCCAGATGTTGTCTGATTAAAGGATCATTAATAAGGGCATTCTCATGCATTGTAGATTCTTATCCAAGACTTGTCTCATTTGATGAAGTTATGAGAATCACTCAAACTATGTAAAGTTTATAGTTAACCTAATAACGCAAGTTTTGTAAGGAGACTAAAGCAGTCTACCATGAGATAGAAGAGCTTCTTTCCAAATAGATTCCATTTGGAACTATTATATGTCCAAGGTCCAACTTTAGAATAATTTAATAAGGTTTCCTTGACTTCGTTTGCATTAACAAAAAATTGAAAATGCCTTGACATTTTGATTTTTAGAACATGTCCAAGTCAAATAGCGATAATTTAAAGCACTTCTTTATTCACTATTTCAAAGCCCCAAGGACTCAATTATATGAATATGTAAAATATATGATTTTCAATCCTAATTAAGGATTATGGTTGCTCCCTTCAGCATAAGGATTATGGGGAGTGCCATTCAAAAAGTCTTCATCTCTCATTTTAACTATCTTCCTAAGTCTATTTTTTTTATTTTTTATTTTACTTTCCTTAGCACCTTGATTCCATGCATTATGAATTAATATACAATTAGAACAATTAGCTTATTCTGAGTTATCATTAAGCATAAACTAATTGTTAATATTTAAAAGTAGAATTTCTTCATCTCCAATCCTAAGTCTTAATCCATATTCCCTAACATTTGTGACTACATCTATTGTAGAAAGGAAGGATCTACCTAGGATTAGGGATTTTTCTCCATCTTTTTCTATATCCAAAATATAAAAATTAGTTAGGACTCTAAACCTATTAATTTTTATCATGAAATTTCATTCAATACCCTTAGATATTTTATCAAGTTATCTACAAGATACATTACTCTTCTAATGACTTTTGGTTCTTCCTATTCAAATCTTTCTAGCATGGAATAAGACATCAAATTGTTACTGGCTTAGAGTTGCTAATTCCTCATTAATATATGCATCATTAATAATCCATAAAATATTAAATCTCCCTTGATTGTCTAGCATTGTTCGCAATGCTTCTTGGAGGATATTGGTGTTGCCTTCACTTAATTTTATCTTTGAGACCTACTATTATGGGTCCTCCTATTTTGTATCTATCTCCCTCTTATAGATCTTCTTCATATTCCTTATTAGTATTGAATTCTTCCTACGTTTTGTTGTGTATCTTGTAGGTTAAATAATTCTTGGTTGATATTCCTTCACTTGTGCTTTTACCTTGTTGTTTTCTTCCTTTTTAGTATTGATCACATCTTCATCCCTTAGGGCAATTTCCTTCACCTATTCCTTTAGATTAGGTATTGCATCGCTAAGAAATGATCCTTGTGGTCTCTTAATTATTATCGTTGTTAGTTGACTGATTTGCACTTTAAGGTTTCTCATAGAAACTTCATGATTTTGTAATCTAAAAGAAGTTGCTTGTATAAAGTCTGTCATTATTTCCTTTAGACTTGGCTACTTCTCTTTTTACACAAATCGTTGAAATTTTGGCAGGGGTTATCATTTAACTTTTTGATTGTTCTATAAGAAACTTGGATGATTTCTCTACCATGAATTGTTTGTCTAACTATAGAGATTGTTTTTCCTATAGAATGTTAAACTATAGAGATTGTTTTTCCTATAGAATGTTCTTATGTAATCAACTTGTTATACTTACTCATTCATAGAATTTCAGCTTGGAATTTTATATTTTAGTGTCTTCCCCCATAGAATTCACAAATCATTACTTGACTTGTTCTTAATGGCAATATTAGATTGTCTAGTTTTCTTGTTATTGCCTCCATCTGAGTTGTTAGAGTGATCATAGCATCTATATTATAAATTGTCATTGTTATATATGTCTCACTTTGTCTAACGACCATTAGTAATTATTTATTACCATTTGTTCTATCAATTCCTAGGATACCTTTGAAATTTTATTATTTAGGTTTCACCTACTACAACATATGTCTTCTACCTTATAGAGTTGACCAAACCATTGTAGAAGGTCTAGACTTGCATCCGTGTGAGATGACCACAATGTGAGAACTTTCTTAATAGATCTTTTAATATCTCCCATGTTTCATACAATGTTTCAATCCCAAATTGCTCAAAGACATTCATTCCTTTAACTTCTCATTCTCTAATTTTTGAAAGATGAAGATGTCATTCCTAAATTTGACTATTCATGATGGAGAAAATTTATTTGGCTAAAAAGTTTTTCAGCAAAACCATTCCAAGTGGTGATAGATTTAGGAGGTAAGGCTTGCATTCATGATTTGGCTTTGTCTTTTAATGTAAAAGGGAATAATCTCAACCGAATTGCATCATCTAAAACTTCATTAATCCTAAAAGTATCATAGATCTGTAGAAGTTTGGCAATATGTGTATTTGGATCCTCATTCGACAAGCAATTAAACTGCACAAGTTTTTGAACCATCTAAATTACATTAAGCTTAATCTCAAAAGTATTAGTCTCTACTCTTGTTCTAATAATACTATATTTTGTCTCCGTAAGTAATAGTATAACATTATTCCCTATGTTATAATGTTATCCCTATCATATATGGTGTTTGGTAGTTGTAATATCAAGTATTTAAATCTTGAAATTCAATAAGCAAAAACAAGATCAAAAAAGAAAATCCTAAAATAAATAAATGTGAAAAAAGAAAATTGATTATATTAATAAAAATAAAGTGATCTTAACCCTTGAAAATGGAACCAAAAACTTGATTTTGTAAATTTTAACAATACTAAAGATCACTAGAGAAGTGCAACTTTTGTTCTTATAAACTTGGTGAATATGAGTCTCAATCATACAAAGACTATAATTACTAATACTAACTATCTTTCTATTATTTAAAGAAAATGGATGAATGACTTCAAAAGAATGATTAACAAACTAAAATTACTAATCTAAAATAATAAACCAAAGCAATGAACAAGAATGTAATAATCAATTGATAAACAAAATCCAGATGTAGAATCTCCTTAAAACTTTTCTATGCTTGAATATATCTTGATTCAATTATTTATTCTTAGACCAGTAGAAACTCCAATGCTACAATCATATTGTTTCTCAAGTTATAAAACCCCTTTAATTGATTGATTGAAATCTCTTTCTAATCAAAACTCCTAAGAATGTGTTAACTCATTTTATAAATTCCCTTAACATATTTGACTCTAGCCTAGAAGATTTATATGGCCTTATCTCTAGGATTCTATATTAGTCTTATTATTCATGTCACGATCTATTCATACATATGATAACTTAATCCTTATATATGAAATACAAAATTGAATCAAAATGATAGCATATTTCAATTCAGTCGAAATAAGTAATCATGAATAATTTACAATAAAACTTAGGTATTTCATTAAATCAAATAATTAATCGAAATAAATAATTTTATAGTTCAACAGATCTGGATCTATGCCAATTTAGTTTATACTAAGATAAAGAAAACCAACAATAACCAAGAAAGAATATAAGAACTCATTCTTATAGATCTTGAAATCTTAATGTCTTCACCTGAATCTTGATGAAAATACTTTCTTTTCTATCCTAAATTGCTTCATTCTTATCTCAAGATGCTCTAAGTTGCTCCCTAATATTGTATTATTGCCTAATCCTAAAAGCTACCTTTTATTCTCACAAAACTCTAAAAAATTTGAAATGTCTTGACCAACAACATAGTCTTATATAGGTCTTGTGTTTCTTAACAACTCCATAAAAGTTATTACTTTACATAAAAATTAACCAACACGGTTCCCTGATATGGATCCATCTTTGTCTCGTATTCTGAACACTCTTTAACAAGCATAACATAGATATATGTTCATCATACATAGATCATGTGCTGCTCCAACTTGCATCAAATTGATCCACTTTAACTTAAATTTTCCTAAACTCTTTGCTTCCTTGTTAGAAAACTATATCAAGGTATGGAAACAAAGCATAAACTCAATTGAATATCAAATCCTATAGAACTTATTCAAAGCAAGCAAAATGTTCTCAAAATCATGCTAAAAATATATTCTATTTAACACTTATCATAGATCCTCTTGTTTCCTCTTAGGGATAGAGACTATCTCTGACACATTTATGGCCCATACTGTGGATCCTTTTATTTCTCTTATGATTTGCCCACGGTTTATGATTCAACCATAATTTAGGCTATATTACTCTATGAATTTTCTTCAATGACACCCAATCTCTCTCCAATCCATGTTATAGTCTATTTCTCTCTTATACTTGATTCACATAAAGCATGGGTTGGCACACGAACGTACGCAAAATCACGTTCCTCTAAAAATAGTAAATTTTTTTAATTTTTATTTGAAATAGACCCTAATTCTTAATAAATCTTATTCCAGGGTCAAATGTGCACTATTATCTACAAATATATTAAAAACTAAGTTAAACATGGTAGTTTAACATAAAAATCAAATAAAATACTTGAGAAAATATGCGTATATCTCATGTACATAATTCTCATAAAGAAAAAAGTGAGATAGAAAAAGAAGATGATAGAAGCAAAGGATAAGCAAAGCATTATAAATCCTTAAATCAATTCCTAAGAAATGCTTCTAAGTGTAACCAACCTAATCATAGATTTCGTAATTGCCCTCTATGAAAAGTATTTCATATGGTAAAGCAAGATGAAACGAGCGATGGAATTCGTTGTCATCTTAATGAGAATAATGAGCATGATATTAATGATGTACATAATTAAGAGTATAACAAGAGGAGGAAAAGACTGAGGTATCAAAAAGGTGTAAATAGAATTTGTTAATAGACTAATAGGTCATTGTATAGAATAAAGGAATTCTTGTCTCAGCTCTATTGAAGAAACCTTAG
>JAOQMM010000003.1:15031658-15048142 GCA_027563515.1 Erythroxylum platyclados | reverse complement strand
AATTGCATGAATAATAACTTGGTAAACGCTTCCGCAAATCAGTTAATGAAATTGATAAAGAACAAGTGAGAGCGAGAATCGAGTGTGTAGCGCCTTGGTATCCTCCCAAGGGGATATTAGGGCGTTACAGGTAGATAGAGCAACTATTGAAACTATTGAAAAATTACCATGCCCAAATTCGGTTAAGGCTATTAGAAGTTTTCTATAACATGCAAGTTTTTGTAGAAGGTTTATTAAGGACTTTTCTAAAATTGCTAAACCTTTAACTAAGTTACTTGAGAAAGATGTGTCTTTATTTTACTCAGAAGAGTTTAGAAGCATTCACTCTTCTTAAGGAGAAATTAACTAATGCCCTAATTATGATTGCTTCAAATTGGAGTCTCCCTTTTAAACTAATGTGTAATGCAAGTGATTTTCCAATAGGTGTAATCCTTAAACAAAGGAAAGACAAGCATTTAGCAAGACTTTGATGGATGCTCAAGAGAATACACAATTATAGAAAAATAATTACTAGCATTGGTTTTTGTGTTTGATAAATTTAGATTGGATTTAATTATATCCAAAGTTGTTGTTAGCATTGATCATTCTACATTAAGATAATTTGTTGAATAAGTTAGATGTTAAAGTAAGACTAATTAGATGGATTTTGCTATTGTAGAAATTCGATTTGGAGATCAAAGATAAAAAAGAGCCAAAAAACCTAGAAGTAAAATATCTATCATATTTAGAGATTCCAAATTTGGGGAATCCTGGAAAAGACGAGAATAATGATGCATTTCTTAAAGAGCGCCTATTCAATCATAAAGAGGTAAGTGAGCCTGAAATTCCGTAGTTTGTTGATTTTGCTAATTATTTGGCCGCAAGGATTCTTCCTAAAAGGCTTTCTCATTAACAAAAGAATAAATTCTTCTCTGATTTGAAATATTTTCTTTTGTAAGATCCCTATTTATTTAAGATTTATACAAACCATATATTACAAAGATGAGTCCCAAATCAGGAAGATGGAAAATTTTAAAGTTGTGTTATATTGGTATAGCTAGAGGGCATTACCATGAAAATAGGATGGCCAAGAAGATTATTGAATTGGGTTTTCATTGGCCCATACTAATTAAGGATGCCCAAAATGGCATCATTTGAAGTTTTATCTTAGAGGTGATTTTGAAAAGCACACTAAAGAGTAGTTCAATCTCCGATACAAAGAGCAACGAGTTGAAGTGAAAAAAATGAGCTAATGACATTTAAAAAGTTCTTCTTATGAGGCAAACCAAGTTTATTTGGTAATTTATTTCATTTATTTTCATTTTAAGAATTATTTTTAAATTATGTAGTTCAATTCAAAAATGTCTTATTCTTATGGTTTAGCATAAAAGTTTTTACTTGTTTTTATGTAATTTGGGTGTTATTTTATGTTTTTATGGCTTAGGTTTATTTGTTGGTGTATAGATCTGAAGGCAAGAGAAATTTTGGCTAAGTATAAAAGTTATAAAAAGTTACATGGCTATGAGCATGCCCATATTGATAGCGTGTTCCTTTACACACTTAGTGGAAAGAGCAACATGGCCATATTTCATGTGAAGACAAGTTGTTTAAAAGTTATAAAAAGTTACACAGACATGAACACACTTGCACTATTGATCATGTTCTCCAAATAGTGACATAAGTGATTTACAGTAAGTTATGGTCGGGAATATGCCCGTGTTCTCTTAACTATGTACCTTACTAACTTTTTTATTTTTTATTTTTAAAGTTACAGAAAGTTACGTGCCAATATCAACAACTGTGTAGTTTTTTTTAACATTTCAATAGTATACATAGGCAAAAATGCCCCTATGTTTCTTCCCTTTCTAATTTCTTAAGTTTTTAGTATTAACATCGTCATATTAAGTCCTAACATGCTCGTGTATTTACCTATTTAGTTTTGGTTAAGAACACAGTAAACAACATGCCCATATTGTAGTTGTGTTCATCTTGTCATAACATGCTCAGCCCTACACACCTGTATTTAGCGCTACAATCTCGTGTTTTTTTAAAATTAAACCTAAATTGGGTAATAAAGACAAAGACACACCTATGTTCATGCCCATGTTGCATCAAATTTCTTTAAAATCACCCTGATAGTTAACATAACCCATATTGTCTCATCCTCCTTTATTTTTCTCTCATTTAGGTGAGATAATCCCTAAGTTTTGGTAGTAATCCCATCCACCTAAACCCCATCTTCATTGAAGTCTTAACTAATTAATGTGGGTTCTTATGATTTACTCGTTTTCTCAATCATTTTTCACTAATTAAAGATATTTTATATTTTGAAATCATGTTTTAGGGACTATTGAACTAATTTTGGATAATTTTTTCATTGAATCATGTATTTGTTATGTGTTATTAGTGTATTTAGATATGTTGTACGAGTTCGGATAAATTTTCATGGTGTACATCTTTAAACGTGAAGAAGGGCTATTGTGATTTTACTTTGAAATTGATTGTATACCAAGCATATTTTAGTTCTTTTTTGCTAATTCTTATTTATGGAAATTTCGAATCTATCAATTCTTATCTTGAAACATCTTGAGTTGTTGTGAATCATTGATTTAGACTAGAATAGCTTTTGAGCCTATGAGAAATTATAATTATTATATTATGCTTTTTTTCTTTGATGTTTGTATATCATGCATGGTTAGATGATTCTAGAACTAGCTTTTATTATGCATATTAAGACCATGTCTTTATAGTAAAGGCATTAAGATGAAAAGGCACCTAGATTAAGTCTTTGTTTGAGCCTTATCTTTGATTTTACCTTACCCTATTTTTATCTGTTAGGTATAACCAAATTTTAGCCTTGGCCTTTCCTTTGAATTCTTTTAACCACATTATAAGTTGATAAACTATTTTTGTTGTTAGCCTGACGTTTACTTTTTCACCCTGAAGGACTGTATTTACTTGATTGAATAAGAATATGATTAGATGAAGAAATATCAAGAATGAGGAAAGATGCAAGCTTATGTATTAAAGACTATATCTTCTCATTCGTTAATTATCAATTTTTTTTTATATTCTCCTTGTAAGTTCATAAGTAATCAATTCAGAAATATTTTAAAATGAGTTCAATTCATTAAAAAAAGAAGAAAAATAAAAATAAAAATATATTTGCGTTTAAATTATTATAATTATGAAAGGAGAAATAAAAGATAATTATGCTATTTAGGAATTTTTGCATGGTCTTGTTTATGCAAATTCCTTCATTTTTATTAACCCAAAATTTCCCCATACCTTTTTACCTAAGCGCTATTACACCTTGATTTAAAGACATTTTGATTTTTGCCTCTAGTTTATTTTATAGTAGTGGAGATATAACTTATCAGCATGCATATGGTTAAGATTCCTTTGATGCATTGATTTGAGAGTTATAGTAACTTTCATCCTAGATACTTTGAGTGAATTAAGTGAATCTTTTGTGTAAGGGTGTTGAATCCTATTTCACTTGATTTTATAAAGATTATCAAGGTATCATTTACGGTGTTTGCTTGTGGGAGTTTATTATATAAGTGTTTGATTCTAATCATACTCTGGTTTGATTCTTAAGGCATTGCAATTCGAAATATGAGCAGATAGGATGAGAATGAGGAGGTGGATATTTAGAAAGGTTAACAAAATTAAATTATTATTTATTTAAGGACAAGTAAATGCCTAAATGTGGGGAAGTTTGGTAAGAGTTTAAGCATTCATACTTTAAGGTTTATATTTAGTGCATTTTGCTTATTTATTTGCGTGTTTTTATTATTTCTAGTATTTATTTCCTTCATTTTATTTTCATGTCGTAACTCACTTGTATGGAGTAAAAGGGACGGATTCAAACAAGTTCGAAGCAATTTAGAGTTGTTTTAATCAAGTTATGAAGTTGGAGAGCAAGAATACAACCTAGTACGTCTATGTACTTGCTTGTGTTCTATATTTTTTTAAATTTCATCTTAATTGGTTGTGTTTGAAGAGTTTGAGGCGTATTAATGAATTTCATATGTTATGCGCACATATTCAAGAGGTACATACTCAGGTTGTATACCGATGCTATCGTGTTATACATTTTAGGTTATGTTTATAAATATGTTTGCTCTGGATGGGATTTCATGTTTATTTTAAGTACACGACCTAGTACTTGATAGTTTATTTGCCCATGTTCTACCTAAAAACTTGATTTTTAAATTATAAAAGGCAAAATTGAAGGGGTAGAGAAAAGAGAGGTTTAGGATGCATAACACAACAGAGAAAACAAAAAACAAACAAGGAGACATAATTTAGAGTGGATTTACATCGATCTAAAGCGAATTTCGTAAAAATTAAAAAAGATTTCATCATGTTTCTTTTAGTTTTCTTTTTCTTTTTTAGTTTTGATGTTATGTCTTCCATGATTAGAAACTAAATCTTTATGGTACCTAGATATGATAAACCCCAAGTTGATTTTATAGTGATTTCATATTAATTTATTTTATTCAATTTTATTGAGATTAAATTATGTGTTCATTATTGTTCTTGAATTAATTTACATTGCTATATTGGTTCATGTTTGATTTAACCTGTATATGAATTGATATAGCATAATTGAAAAGAGGTTACAAGCAATCTTAAAAATAGGTTGGCATAAATATTCTAAACTACGGTCAAACCTAATAAAGGAATTTATAAATTGATATATGCAATTTTAAAGGTTTTAATTGGAAAGAGATTTTGATCAATTAACCTAGGATCAGTTGCTAATAATCTTGAGAAAGATATTAATATAATTTAGGAATTTCTATGGTCTAATAAACTCTTAAGTTAAATTGATGTATGAAATTTTATTTGGATGAGAGGTCCTATCAAGATTCACCATTCGGGTACCGTTTTGTTTTTTTTTTTTAATAGTTCTTGATTTAATATTTGTTCTAGTTAGTCAATTATGTTGATTTGTTTTACTTTATTGTTTTAATTTTAATTTTAATCAATTACGATTGTCATAATTTATTGTTTCGATAATAGGAAAAGGAATAATACTAGTAATTTCCATGAGATCGACAGTTAATGATCTATAAATAGAAGCAATAAGTGTACATGCTCAGAAAAACTATAGGGTAGAAGATAGGCCATTTGAAAGTCAACCATCCAATCCTCTAATGAGGACTCGTTTGACAACGCTATCATTCCCAATCAAACAAGAACTCACTGAATTCAATGGATGCGAATGACATAAAATTGACCTTGCTATTCGCTTGGAAAAAATATATGAATATATAGTAAGTTCTTATGCAAGAGAACAGAACCTTCTATCCCAGGATTAAATAAAAACAAAGTTAATTCATTAAGTATCTCTTCTTGTTATAGTTAAAAAGGATAGCGCAATTGTAAAATGAACATTTGAGCTGAAAGTTTTAGCAGCTACAACAAATAGAATGGAATGTTTAAGGTTCTATTTTTAAAGTCGCAAAGGACATCTTCCATGGTGACTACCCACTGAACCTTTGAATCATATAATAACCTCACTTCTCCCACATTAATCTCGATCACCCTTATTTATTTAAAGCCATCTGAATCAACTCCAAACATAGTTTACAGCGAAATGTGGGAAATACTTTCACTTGATCTTGATTCATAAGCATAGCAGATGGCTCGAAGAAAAAACCAAAAAAGAAAAACTCTTGTTTAACGCATGCAGAAATCAAAAGTACATAAAACTTAAACCAACGCCTGGAAACATGCAACACAAATGTAGATTGAGTTGGATAATATCTATTCACTCTAAAGTAATCCTTCAGGCTTTGGAGCTAGAAGAACAAAGTAAGTGCAGCCCATAGGTATTTAATCCAAATTATGATGTATAATTTGAAACAAAAAGTAACACTGATACACATTAGACAGTTGACAAAAGCTAGTCTTCATGTCAAATGGATATTGTACATCCTAATTCCTTGGCAGCTATTTCAAGAAATTGAATTGGCATTTCTCTTGCAAGTCGACTATGAGCTTCCCAATTTAGGCACTTCTCTATATCAGCTCTCCAATCAATGACATCTATGTTTAAATGCTGATAAGAGGGACCAGAAATGATGCCATTTATGTCTGCTTGTTTTGGAGTATGTGTAACAGAACCAGTATGCAAAATGCCACGAAGAACTGATGTACTTAGAGCACGTACGTGTGCACTTGGATGACAAAGACATTGGATAGTAGCAGGTAGGCGGCACTGCAAGAATTAGCACAAAATCCAAGTCACTAACTATGAATGTTTTGTTTCTAATGTCGACATGGCACATACACGATTCCTACGTCCAAGTGACCATGAGCATTTTGCACGTTTCCAAGGTACAAATCTAAATGAAATGGTAGCACAAGGGATGGATGCTTACCTTCAACAAGTTTGAAAGGCCACCGGCAATGGCAAATCCAGATTCTCCCCACTCCAGCACTGGTTGAACTGTCCTTGCCGTAGCTTCCAGTAGCTGATAACTCGGTAACAAAACACAATATTCAATTGATACTACACATACTTGATTGTCAGTGTTCTCAAGATTTGAGCCAATCTATAGGGATATTCAGTTGCTGTTAGGATATAGAAGATCATAACAAAGTCCATGGCATTCAAAAAGTAAGGTCAGAAAAAACCAAAGAGAACACTGCAGTTTCTAGTCATCATTTCTCAACAAACAATAAAAAAGTTTCTTTTTGGTAAGTTACCTCCAACTGTGGTAAAGTGCAAGCTTCACCATCAACAAGCATCCCATCTGTGGCTCGTAAAAGTAAATCTGATGCACTTGCCAAAATTACTAATGATTCAGGAGTGTCATGATTTCTCATTAGCTCCACAATTAGTTTGACAATGCGCTGGTTGACTATCCACATCTTCTGACCTTGATCATCATCTTTGGAAATCCAAGGTTGCAATTCTCTTTCCGCCTGACAAGTACACAAGGTGAATAAAGAGACTAAACATATGAAGAAAGTAACTTACAGATGAAAACTGACCGACAATTTTAAAGAATGGAGTGAAAAGAAGAATACTACAAACTTTAAAACTTTGATGCGGCACATCCAAGGCAATAAATCATTCTGAAGTTATCCTAAATCATTTTATTCAATATATTTTTCTTGATTTCCCAATTTTTCAGATGTTTGGTTGCCAATGGAAAAAATTGCCGTTATGGAAGTTGTCTGAAGAAATATAAAATGAACAACGAAAACCATGCCAAGTCGAATAATTTGGACCTGAAGAACAACAGCTGTAGCTGCTTTGGTTGGTGATGCTGAAACAACATTGCACAGTGCGTCAACAACCTAGTCACAAACCGATAAGATGATAAGGAAACTTTCATCGAAAAGAGCTTTGACATATAAAATATAAGAGAATAGTTTATTAATTTCAGTTATAAAATGTATTGCTCTGACATCACTTTTCCCAATAAACAAGTATTGTTAACTAATTTTTCACATATAGTCAATGTATTAGACTTGGTGTATGATCTACTTCTAACCATTACCTAACAGCTTAATCTTTTGAGTTAAATAGTTCCTTGTCATAGTACCAAAGCCTACTTTACCGGTAGTTATTGAGTTCAAGCAATGCGAAACTTGTCTGTTGGTATAATGAAAATTCAGTTCCAACACAAGCTGTGGTGGGCCTAAGCTTTCTCCACAGTTTCAACTCCACAAACTTCTAAATGAAGGGGCTTATAAGATTATCAGTAATCTTGAAAGTTGTTTCAGAAACTGTTAAAAGATAACTTTCTGTAAAATATTAATAAAGCTCCTTGCATTTGAATAAAGTAGAAATTTGTCAATAATATTTAAGTGTACCAGGAAAACTTAAAGAAAACAGGGCAACATATGGTCAAAATGGATATTAATAGTGTTGATGAACTGCAACTCAAAGTTTACTTGAGAGGATTCTCTTGCTAACTTTAATGCATTAAATTAAATCTGAAACTGCAGGCTCAAAGATTCTCAACAAGTTTCTGAATCAGTAAGTTGTCGTCATCTCTCCATAGTTAAGTTCTACAACATCTACATTAAAGTGGATCTCTAAATCAACGTGATCACTCCATCAGCCTAAAATGAAGATATTAAATGAGGCACTGAAACAAAACGTTCAATATAAAATAGGATCAAATCTTCAAAGATTAAAAAATAAAGGTCTTCATGAGAAAATAAAACAAGTCATCGGGGGGAACAAAATTGTGAACACTATGGTAGCACGGTTTATAGTGCCACAACATTATGGTAGCACAGTTTATAGTGCCACTATTCTGTGAATAGTACCACTAGTAAATAGTGGCATCAACAGTAGTTACATGACATTAATAACACCTCACAACACTTCCTCTTCTTTCATTTTCTACTCATTTTTCTTTTAAGGTTTTGTTGGCACTAAAACCATATCAATAAATTATTTAATCCAAAAACTTAAGCCAGTGGATTAAACTCAATAATGGATCAAAATCATTCTAGCAATAATACAGAAATTACAAGAAGAATCACAGTGTTCTTAGAATAAAAAATATGAATAAAGAACATATCATATGCATGTGATGGTGCTTACCTGTTGCCATCCTTGTTGAGCAGAAGTGCTTTCAGCACTAGGTTGAATTTCAGGTGCTGCAATCAGCTTATGCCATAGAAGTGAAACAACAGAGAAACACAACTCTTGTTTCTCAGCAAGCACTGATCTCAAAAGAACTTGCGCATTGCAATTAAAGCCAATGTGCCTATCCATAGTTAAGAAATTGGCCAAATCTGAAGCATCTAAAGGGAAACCTGCAATCCCTTTGCCAAAGATGCTGCCTTTGTGTTCCTCTGAATGTGATGCTCTCTCATATTTGCGTTTATTTTCTGAACTAGGTGATTCTTTACACTGCAGGATAGATGACTGGCCTGAATGAAAGCAACTAATGCTCATGCTTTTAGTTTGGCTTTTACCATTTAATGCCACAAAAGAGTCCTTCCAAGCTGGTGCATTCAAATGAGCTTCTAATGGCTCAGCCTTGTTAACTATGGATGCAACAGTTTTACCGTGGATATCTATGAGGTTATATAGTGAGGATGCTCTACTATTTATTTCATCATCCCACTTGCAGCGCATCAGAACAGAGAGAGCATGCATACAAGCCTTTGACCTCCTAAATAGCTCAGAAACATGAGCTACTACCATTGCTGCAGCTACTATCTCATTTGAACTATAACTCCAAGAGGTACCAATGGAAGATGGTTTCAGAGAAAAAAGTGCCTCCAAAATAGCTAATATTCTATGTGTGTGATGAATTGCAGAATCAATACTAGTTTGAAAGTCACTATTAGATCCATTTACTTTTGCAGGCTTGGCTAGAGTTTTTCCACCCTTAGAACTTAAATGATTGCTCCCCCTTGAAACAAAAGGAAACAACTGGAGCTCAAAAGAAAGGGCACATACTGCCGCCAGCACAAAAGAATCAAATGCTGCAACTGGACCTTGTTTTCTAAATTTTTTGGATCTCATATGACTTTGCATTTCGGACATTAGCGGTGAATCTTCAGTATTATCATCAGGTAGTTCCTCACCCCTTGGTCTCTTGTTCCCATTAGACTGAGCTTCGTGACTAACGCACACAGTTAAGACAACAAAAAGGAGGCGCGAAGCAAGCTCCGCAGAGGCACATGACTCCAAAAAGAGAGAATGGACCATTGTACGAAGCTCTGCCACAGCAAGATTTTTGGAGAAAGACCCTAATCCAGACAGGTATCTTGTTCTACTGGCTTGTTCTCTGGAAGATTCAGGTGGAAATGTCCTCTGGAGAATTGCTTCCACAGTGGCAACAAATATTTTCATGAGGCATGCTTCCGATGGACTTCCACGAGGAAGATATTCCAGGACCTTAAGGAGAGGTATGAACAAGTTCCACGATAAAATTGGGGGCTGCAATGGAGTTGAAACTATTATTTCTGGAAGATCAACTGCTGATGAACCTACAGGAATAAGGCCATAGGCAGCTTCCCATATGGTACAAATTCTCCATTCAACCTCTGGACCATTAGCACAAAGCATAGATGCAATCCCCTGGGCTGTTGCTTCGATAGTTGCTTCAGCTGCAGGAAATTCAATCTGATCGTACAAAAGTTTCCAGATTGTAGTCAGTCTTGAAAATAGTTCAGTAGTGTTTATACTAATGAGGTTATATATCTGCAATCCTCAGAGTAGCCAGTTCACAGAAATATGAAACAGAAGACAAAAACAAAAACAAAAGATAAAATTGTGTCCACATTCCCCATCAGGATTGCCGTGAGATGACGATTTCAGTTTTAATTAGGTTTAGAAAGACTTTTTCGAATGTACTTCTTGATCAAGTGAATGAGACTATAAATATAATATGAAGAAGCCATCACTTGAAAGGTAAACTAAATCAGATTGGTTTGCTGATCAATAACATTAATGGTACCTGCTGCTTGTAACTTGAAATATAGCCACTGAAGGGTTCATGTTGAACTTCAACTCCCTCAACCTGCCTGAGTGGAGGAAAGAGCAATGCAGGCTGAGATAGTATGCGAAACAGTAGAGCTACAGCTGCATCAGCAGCTATACCTGCTCTCATAGACATCGCAGTCCCTATTGCACATAAAAAATGCAAGTGCATCCAGTTCCTAGGTAGCTATACCATAAAAGACAAAGGAATTAAGGAAAAACGATATTGAAGAAGCTTAGCTAATGAATAAATTTACAGATTAGCAAAGGAATGTTAGATATGGTGGTTTGAGTAAACAATATTTTTCCGGATTACAGATTTCCAATCAAACACTTCACATAAGGGATCCTGACATTCACTTTTAAGTCCCTGCCACAGGCTTCATACATTGATATTGGCATCAGAAGAATTCAGCAGTATCTCCATATTTAAGTTCACCACCAAGCATAGTAATAAGCAAGAACTAGGAATCAGCACTACATCAAAGAAAGAAATCAAGAAACCACTTGAGCACAAAAGCTCAAGCCTTTGTCGAGGCTTAAGAACAGATGCAAACAGTATTCTAACAAGCTCCCTACTGAAATGCAGACAAATCATAAATTTCCTATAAACGAGAGAAGCCTAGCTTCAACATAAGACCTCTCAATCATAAAAATTTGAAAACCATGTCAAAAAAGTCATTTAACTCAAAAGAATAAGTTCATGGGTGAAGCTTGTGAATTGTTTGAAATATTTATTTGAACGGTGGTCAATGGAAACACTTAGGATTTGTTGATGAACAAAATCAAAGAAGATAAAGCTCTATCAACATAGTTCAGCTATAAAGTTTAGAACTAGAAATCTAACCATTAAATTCAAGGTTCGTTACATCAAATATGAACTCAAGTAATGAAGGAAAGTTTTGAAACAAGCAAAAGTTATGGTTAAATACATGACGAACCATGAGATTTGAGCATTTTCAAAACTGAACCCCATGTGGTTCCAATTGATCTCAAGTCTGGACCCCATCAAGGTATAGAAAATTTTCAATACTCATTAATTGCAACATATTATTGCCTTAGTAAATAACTGTCAAAATTATTGTAAAAACACTTCCAGTCCAGCATCATAATAGTAGAGTTGGACTATTACTAAAAATAAGCACTTAAATTCTGCTGTCAACATTCTTTTGTCTTTTCCTATTCTTTTAGTGGCTACAGGTAGATGACCAAAGTTAGGTAATAAAAAACAAACTAAAGCTATTTACCATAGTGAAAGCCACACAGACCTGGGAACTAGGTCAGAAATAAAAACTATGGAACATGATAAAATATGTAAAATACACGTTCTTAGCAGTCAAAAACAGCCAGCTTACCCTAATACCAGAGGCATAATCCTCAGCAGCTCGAAGGAGTTCCACAAGCTGCACAGCAGCATCAAGTGCATCTGGGGCCCATGATGGCGGTGCTTCCAGAAGTCCAAGAAGAAGTCGTTGAGTAGCACTTGGTGTTGCAATGGCATAATACCTGCAACAGTACAAAAATTTTCTCTAGAAAGCATGAAGCCTTTATCCAGTATGAATTGCAGCCTAAGAATTGTGGATAAATAATTTCTAACAGCATTCATACCTCTTTCCTCACATGAACAATTTTAAACCAACATTTCTAGATTTCTTTTACATGCTAAGAAGAATAATTAGAAAGGTTTTTGTTTAATCAGTTAGAATTAAGAGATTGTTTCTAAAAGATGATATGCACCTCCCTGAACTGTAAGATTAATAGCAATTTACAAGGGCAAATATTTCAGTTGATAAATTAAAATTTTACCTATGAAACAAACGTGCATATGGCTCAAGAGCTGGTAGCCCGGCAACTAGGTGTTCATCCAAAGCCGTTGTTGGAGGAGGGAGCAAAAGTGCAGGAACAGCAACCGCAGTTAATGTAGCCGTCTCATACCGAGCAACTTCATCGTCGCAAACACTTAATATAACCCCAGCTCCATTTGCCACAGCCCACCTTGGCGTTGATGGCATAAGCTGAGGATGCTTTCCAGATCCACGAGAAGAGCCTAAATTAAATAAAACAAATGTTATTAGTTGACACTGATGTTTGTCTGTGTATAGCCTATTATACTATCTACTTGTAATTATATCAATAGTGCATATAAGATGAGATATGATCTCATATGTTTTTCATCGTGAAGTTAACCACCTGAAATCATAGACAAACTGATTCCAGACAATCCAATAGTGGAAGCATATAGCTGAAACTTATGGGGAGATATGGTTCCAACCTTGATAAATGAAGCATAAATGACCACAAATTATAAGCATTTTTACCGTTGATTAGGATAAAATTATATGCTCTAGGAACCAATGCTTTTTTGCATAGTTATCTTAAGGAGACAGTTTTCATGGAGCAACCTCCAGGTTTGGTCAGCACTAATCATCTTGAGTATGTTTGATACCTCAAGCGAGCACTTTATTGCCATGATCATTGATATCAAATGATGAATTTAATTACATGTAAATAATGACAAGGACCCTAAGGATATACCTAGTACATGCATACAAATGCATTAAAGAGGGTGAGAGAGATACCCAATTCCATAAACATAACAAATAAACTCTTCCACATGTTTTATCAAAAATCAATTTAACTCTCAATGTTGTATATAAAACTCATCCATATTCTAAAATACATGATTGCATATAAAATTTAGGTTCATTTCCTTTTTTTAACTTTTTTAATTAGCAACTTAATATGATATAAATAAAAATATCATTAAATAACAAACAAATTAATTGAATTCCAGAGTGCAGATATCGTTGGGTCCCTATTAAGAAATGGTGATAATAAACAAGATAAATCGTGATAATTCATTTACACAAATAGTTTTAAATCGGACTTCCTACTTTTTACATGAGAGACCCATTTTTAAGGCAAGTTCACAGTGCCTATTGTACATTTTTTATTTTAAAATTAGCCTAAATTCTGCAGAACGAGAGAAATCAAATATTTCTAGAAAAACTAACCACTTGTTGGCGGCTTGAGCTCTCCAGCAGCATATTTACCCATGACGCCACTACACCTGAAATAAATGAAGAAAAAATTAGGGCCTTCATGTCCGAGAATCAGGTTTCCTAAAAGAAATGACAGAACATATATCTACCAGCAAAGTTTAAACTGAGATTTTAAACAATCAATCTAACAAAGCTTAAAGAGTTGCCAGTAAAGCAGATTGAAGTATAGCATACTCTATGTGGACCAATATTTAGCATGAAAGGAAAAAAGAAAACAATACTCATGCTGGCACAGAATGTAATTGATGACATCTTTGTTTGGTATACATTGTACAAAACAACATCAAGCTAACTATAATGACAACTATTGCTGAATTTGAAGAGGAAAACAACAGATGACTTATGATGCTGTCGTTTAAGTAATGTTGGATAGATGAAAGCATAATTCAATTCAACACTACTAGAATCAGACAACTTATGCCTATCAAGAATTAGAGAATAAGTATCATATTTCTGTGTTCATTGATTAAAAAAAAAAAAAAACTCATAATGCTCCTTTGGGGGGTACACAGTACAATGTGAAATTCAAAATCTGCTACATATAACCTTCTATAAAATCCCACTCTACATAAAGTAGATTAAGAGATCCCCAATCCGACCTTGCCCACAGAAAAGATACATCAATCTAAAGCATCTTTACTGAAAATCATAAAGCCTACACATTCAACTGCTATAATCTGTAACCAAATTATCCCATTCCCTACTCCAAACTCTCATTTTAAGATCACTAAATCCATGTGACTTGAAAGAATGGGGTCTGGCAGTGTATACAAATTACTATTAAGGCTTACTTATACTAAATATTTGCTTAAGTATATGCAAGATCATTATAGCATGAAGCTTTTCCAAGGTTCATGAAGCTTTTCCAAGGTAACATACTTGGATTAACTATAAAAATTGTATCAAGAAACCATTCAACCCTAAAGATTATACTCGTGGTTGAGGTTTAGGAATGGAACATATAATATTATAACATACTCCCTCCTACGAAATTTGAAGAAATCACAACAAATCAGAGATCCACCGTTAAAGGGGGGTCTTATATCATGTCAAGACATCATTCAAACCAAAATTTAAACTATTGAATGAGGTCTACGAAATGGATAACCTATTGTTTTATCAAAACCTAGCAGGTCAATTTTCATTATTTCATCGGCTTAATGATGAGTTTTTTTTTGTCTACATTATTTCCTTATGGTGAAAATAAATCAGTTTTATGTTCCACCTTTTAGAAATTGATAATGATACAGCACCAGTATTGTGTGGCTCAACAAACAGTAGGTAGGTTTATGGTTACTATTGGTAGCAATGGCTTATGGACTGTCGATTAATGTAGCAGGGATTTACTTGACATATAACATATTTGTTCAACCATTATACAGGTATTAACTACAACTCTTCAGGCATTTGTCCAACCTGTAGTTTGGCAGTAGTGAGAAAACTAGCTTCCCATGACTCGTTACTCCGGGGGCTTGAGGTCCGGTTATTGATAGCTATTTACTATCATAATATATATTTACCTCACATATGTTATTTGCTTCACAGGAATCAAATCATAATGAAGCAACAAGATTGTGACTTCAACAATGTAAGATATGTCTGACTAGGTAATGTTACCAGGCAGAAAATTACTTACCTAAAATTTCTACTCAATAAGGATATCATTCAATCAAGAAACTTGGTCTATGAATCTGACACATCGTTAGATTAAATGTTACAGATTTAAGAAAATAGAATTTTCTAAAGTTTCCAAGATAATCAACTATTTAGGGTCATCATTTTCTTACAATAAGGTAGGAACCACTCAGCTCACTACAAATGCATGACTAAAAATGCTACAATGGTCAGTCTTTGTAGTCGCAACATGAAAAAATATTCAGATGAAAATAATTTACTTACCAACGGAAGTAGTCACTTCTAATACCTAGAGGTGCAGCAAGCAATATGTCAGTAATCCAGGGAGACAAAGGCCTCAATGGTTTTCTCTCCTGTTGTACCAGTGGTATTTGTCTGGATCCTGCATCAAATGATCCACTACTGGTAGCTTGGCTGCTACTACTACTTCTCTCCATTTCACCATTCTGTTGTTCCATCTTGTATATTGGGCGATTGTAATGAGTTAAAATTCGCAAAATCTCTCCACATGCCAGAGCCCATTGCTCAGAATATTCGTTCTGCATAGCACAAACAAATTCTGTCAATGTCATGTTTCTTTTTGACAGACAAAGCAATAGCACAACCTTGTCGAAACGACTAAAACAAAATAATGAATAAAAAGTGAAGCAGAAAATATAACTCACGAAGAAATGCAGTTCATGAAATAAGGAAGAATGAGAAACAGAGTGTGAGGGCTTTGTAAATTAGCATACCTCACTATCTGGGCAAACTAAGGATATGAAAGAAGCAAATGGAGGATTGCTCTTGTCATAAACCAGTGTACCATCTATGATACATGAAATAATTGGAAGAACAACAGCATGCCCATGCTCTGGATGATGAAGGACAAAAGTAGCTGAAAGTTGCCAACACATGTAAACTAGTTATTCATCTACAATTGTAGTCAATATAATCTAAAAGGCAATCCATTCTTTGGAAATAATTACCCAAAACATCATCAAAGAGAAGCTTCTCTTGTGCTGGGTAACGGTTACGAATCAGCTGTCAAAACAATAATCATGTCAATATGCATGTTGCAAACAATGCATGATAAAATATAATTAAAATTTTCAGAAGATTATTATATTACGTAGTTGTTAAAACTACAAAATATTATGATTGAAAAACAGAGCTTACCTCGGCAATATCGTCAGGGAATTGTTCTGATGTAAATTGCCCAAAATACTCAACGTAGGCAGTAATTTGTGCCTGTCCAGTTTGGAAAACATAAGCAAGAGCATACATCAAAATTTAGAAGCACACAGTTGACTTTCAGTGGAAACATTACAAATGATCAATATGATAACCAAAGG
>JAOQMM010000003.1:15009839-15020139 GCA_027563515.1 Erythroxylum platyclados | reverse complement strand
GTCTTATTCACTGTATTTAGCCTAAATATTTAATATTTAGTACTTCCTTCTCGGTTATTTAGCCTAACCGTTTTCTTACTTAGCCTAAATATTTTCTTGTAATGGCTTGTTTGATTTATTTATTTACTTTTCTTCTTTCTTGTTTGACTATTTATTCACTTATTTTATCTTTTATTTTTATTCTTTACCTTGTTTTAAATTTATTTTACTACTTATTTTTATATTTTATTTATAGTTATTTATTTATTTGTATTTATTATCATCATCATCATCATCTTTTTTTGTTCACGTGAGTCTATTGAAAACAACTTCTCTAATAGTTAGGAGTAAGACTGTATACTACTGGACCTTCCTAGACCCGCGTTATCAGCAGTACTTTGACTGGATTGTTGTAATTGTAAAGAAGCCATGCATTGTTAGACTTCTTGAAATAAGAATTAAAGTAAATAAATTGAAAATTATCACTGGTTGCTTGGTATGTGACGTAATTTACCAATAATCATGAATCTCACTATAATAGAAGAATTATAATTTCCTATGACTTTAAAAAGTCATTATACACCAATCTATAATCTTTCATCAATTCATCCATATAGATATAAGTATTGAATAAAACCCTAGGTACCTTAAAGTCATTTACATCTATGCTACCAATCAATAATGTTCTCTTTGCATAAGAAGCTGAAGGAGAAAAGTTATGCAACAAGATAAGAAATTGGAATCTCTCCAATTTGCCTGAGTTTAATAAGCTTAGCAAACATAAGATATGATGGAGCTTATTTCACCTGGAGAAATAAGCAAGAGGGAATATGACTCATAAGAAAAAAACTAGACAAATCTTTAATTAACTTTAATGGCTTTTAAAGTTTACTAACAATGAGGCATATTTCTATAACTCTCTTTGCTCAGACCATTACCCCACTAAGGTTTTGAATAGTACCAAAGCTGGAAAGTTAAAATTCTCTTTCAACTTCAACAACTAACAAAGATGGAGGGTTTTAAAGAGGCAACATCTAAAGGTTTAAACTATAAGATTGAGGGTTTTGAATCATATAAATACATGAAAAAGTTACAAGCTATGAAAGTTGAATTGAAAAGGCTCCATAATAAGAAAGCCAATGAAATAAGAACAACAGTTAGCAAGGTTAAAGAGGAATTATGCTTAGCTTATGAAGAACTTTATTTCTAGCCAAAAGATGCAGCCTAAAAAGCCAAAGGAAAAAGGATTTAGATAACTACATATAGGCATTAGAGATCAGTATTCATTGTTGAAACAAAAAGAAATATCAGTTGGCTGAGAGAAGGGGATAGAAATAGTAATTTCTACCACAATGCAATCTTGCATAAAAAAATAAGCAAGATATGCTATTTTGAAGAAAATTAATGGAGAGATCATTTGGGAGCAGCTAAAGCTAAAATAAATGGCTTTAGTTACTTTAGGAACATTATTGAAACTTCTAATGATGTTTGTTTCCAAATGTAAGATATTAATAAGTTTATTTTTGACTCCCTAATTTTCTTACCTTAATTAAAAAAACCCATAATTAATAATTGTCTAAAAGGAATTTAAAATTTTGAACATATATATCAAATGGAGAGTTATAAACAGGTGTCCTGTCACTATAAAATTGTTAAAAGCTGAGGAAAAAATATATGTATCAATTTATAGAAGGAGGATTTTTTTGAAATTCTTTACACATAATAAGAAATATCAATCTTAACAAAGGGGGAGCCCACTTGCAACAAGATCTTCATTTAGAGAACTTCCACTAGTACTAATTGGAGTACATTCATTGAAAAGTGAAGTTAACGCATAACATAATAGGGAAAGGGCATCTCTATAATCTTCCCATTCTATCTCACCAATATTTAAGATGCAACTATTCACAGTTAGATACTATGTTATGTTGTTATTTTGTTATATCCCATTACTTAAAAGTGAAGAAATTTATAAAGGTAGTACACCTAACAATTTTTAGAAAGAGAAAGGGATAAACTTTGATTGCATACTCTTGAGTATATATATAAATTACAGAAGCACCTTATTTTCTCTCCCTAATAATCTTATCTAAATGGGACACTTAGCATAACATAAAATATAAAAAAAATCATTATGGACAGTTGGCATAACAAACTAAAAACAAATATTCTATAAGCCCAAATGATGAGGTGTCCTAGGAAACAAATCATCATTATGTCCCGACATGCCAAAAAAAGCCTTTGTATCATTAGCTTCATTTTTATTTGATCTCCCTTCTTTAATAACCCCTTATAAGTTAATAGTCCAAGTATGGAAATTTGCTAATGAAATAAGGGTGGAATTAACAATTTTATGAAAACATCGACTGTTTGATGTATAGCAAGAAAATTAAAAGTCTTGACTTAGCTATCTATATCTTATCCCCAACTGGCAATCAGGTTTTATATGCTTCGTTCACTCATGATAGATATGGTTATCAACAATGTTAAGTGCTAATTTATTTTCATAGTAAAGAGAAGATGGGTAAGGATGTGGTAACCAAAAATCATCCAAGTGAAATTTAAGCCATTGAATCTCACAAGCTATTGAGGCTAATTCCTAATATTATGCTTTAAATGATGAACTAGACACAATTTGTCTTGTATTTCCTGGTAATTAGATAATTTCCTAATAAGACACAAAAACTCATTATATAGCTTTTGGTGTCTAAAGCTTAATCGACATCACAATAAGCTCTAAGTCTAATTTTGGACTTAGAGGAAAAGAAAAAAGAAAGACCTAAAATGTTGTCCTTATATGTTTCTTAAACCAATTGGACAAGAACTGGATTAATTGATACATAATGTAGCTAATGTCAACCTTTCTATTGGTAAGATATAATATGCATCCAATTAGTCTTCGATAAGGAGTAATGTCTTCCAGATATGGGTTCCCATCATTATTTTAAAGCTTTTGGTTATAAGACATTGATGTATGCATTGACTTGGAATTTGTGAAGCCTGTCTCCTCAAGCAGTTTAATGGTGTACTTGCATTGACAAAGATGGATAACAGATTTGGATCGAGCTACTTTGAGACCAAAAAAAATTTAATTTGCCTAAATCGTTAATCTTAAGTGTGCTTGCAAGATAGTCCTTGGTATTTGTATAACAATTTGAATTATTTCCATCAAGTATTATATCATTAATATACACTAATAATGTAGTAAAGGTGTTATCTTCTACCAAGAAAAAGAGTGTATATTTGACTTTCGATTGTAAGATTGTTTGTTAGCTTTCTTAATATTATAGATAGACTTATTGAGAAGACATATGGTCGATGAAGATGAATTAGGAGCCTGTTATAAATAATTTTCGATAAAGAGAGAAAATGAAGAACAGAAGAGAGAAAAAGAGAGAAGAATCCAAAAAGAGGAGAGAAGGTAGAGAAATACAGAGAGAGAGAGAGAGAGAGAGAGATAATAGTTAATTCATATTCATCTATTGCTAAAGAAACGGTTACAAGGTATTGTTATACTACCCACACTTGCAAGTACAATTGTATAATTATTATAATATTTTTATAAGTAACAATATCTCCTACTTTAGAAAAACTTATCCATAAGGTTTAAAAGGAAAATTATTAGGGAGGTTTACAGAATGGATAAAAAAGAAACAATCATGTTTTCTTTTTCACGAAAATGAACTTTGTTTCATCACCCTTCTCTAACTGCCTAATAACATTCTAATTGTTATTCTCTTTAAATATTCAAGTTGATGATTATGAAGGTGGATAGTGACTTTAATTTCTCTGTCAAGTTGCTCTCCATTAATGTCAATGGTGAATGAATCACCAGCTTGAGACTTCTATACGTTTTGCTCCTTACTGTTAGCATCAATGGTGAATGAATCACAAACTTGAGATTTCTATTCATGTTCCTCATTGTTTTGTTCTATAGTCATCACAATACTCATGTTAAACTTATAGAGACTATATTTTTGTCCTTCTCCTGCATGGTTTGCTCGCTTCGATTCATAGGTTTTGGAGTAACTAAAATAATTGCTCCCGGTTCCACTCTTTGTCGCTACATGAAATGTGCAAGAATAGTTTTATGCTCCAGCATGTCCTTCGCATACTTTTTTACTCTATTTTGTGATTCTAGGAACAGTTTCTCATTCATGATCTGTGCCTCCATCAGATTCTTCACGTTTTCTTCGATTCTACGTAACTCAAGCACCCCTTATATTTTCAACCATTGATTCTTTTCCCAGAATCAATTGGTCTGATATTATTTGTTATGAATAATTTTCGGTAAAATGAAGAGCAAAGGAGTGAAGAAGAGAGAAGAATCCAGAAAGAGGAGAGAAGGCAAAGAAACACACATACACAGACACAGACACAGACACAGACACACGCACACAAAGACAATAGCTAATTCATATTCATATGTTGCTAAAGAAACGGTTACAGGGGATTGTTATACTACCCACAATTGTAAGTACAATTGTATAATTGCTGTAATATTTTTATATTTAACAAAATCAAATACCTTAGAGTAAACTTGATATATATTTCTTTACGAAGGTCACCATATAGGAAGGCATTACTTACATCAAGTTATTGTAATTCCCAACCTTTAATAGCTATAACTGATAGGAGTATCCTCACATGTGTGAGTTTTACAATTGGAGAAAAGTTATCAAGATAGTCTACGCTCGCTTAGGTGTCTCCTTTAGCCACAAGTCTTTTCTTATGCCTCTTTAAGCTCCCATCAGCATTATGTTTAATTTGATATATCCACCTACACGCTGTTGGCACTTTCCCTTTAAGAAAAGTTACCATGTCCTATGTTTCATTCAAAAGAAGAGCTAATAGTTCATCATTCATGGCATTTCCCCAACATTATGATCTGGCTCACAGGTTTGATCAATGGACATTATAAAAGCACAATGAGAGGAACCAAGATTTTGATAGAAAAGAACTTAGGATAAAGGATATAAAGGTTTATGATAACTGACCATAACAGTAGAGAATGAGTGAGATTGCTAAGTGCTTCACGTATAATATTCATAATCTTTCAAATAATGAGATATGTTTGTTCTATTTGATCTGCAATGGTATTGAGGGAGTAAGTAAAGCAGATGGCAATTGTGTTTGGTTAGTCATATTTGTTTCCTCTTAGTGTAGAGGAGTTATGGTGTTTTTAGTGCTATAGGACTCATCATAAAGAGGGATTAAATTTGCATCAAAAACTAGAAATTGTGTGTTATGTGATGTATCAAGTGAGATGGTTTGAAAAGGAAATATGGTTTTGTAGAAAACTAAATCCTTAAGATAAAAGGTTTGATGTGTATGCAGGTTATACAATTTATAGCCTTTTATTCTAGGTGGGTAGCCCAAAACATGCACCAGTTAGCTCGTGATTCAAACTTGCTCTGCCTTGGGATCATCACAACATAACAAAGATAATTAAAAAAATCCTTAAGTGATCCAATTTTGGGGGTGTGAAGCAACTCGTATGAATTTGTTTGGATAGAAAGACAACATGGACTTTGTAAGTGCTTTAAAATGAATTTGAAAGATATCTATGAAATCTAAGTGCCCAAGCAACATTTAAGATATGTTGATGTTTGCACTCTACCCTAACATTTTGTTGTGGGGAGGAAGAAGTTTTATATAAAATTCCTTTTGTTTCAAAGAAATATGACATACAAAAATCTTTACCTTGATATATTTTTATTATTTTAATCTTATTGTGATATTGATTTTTCACTGTAGAGTAAAAAATTCAAAGCAAACAATGTTGCTTCTGGCTTGTTTTTCATCAAATAAACATAGGTGGCTTGTGAATGATCATCTACAATTGTGACAAATAGCTAAAACCATCATAAGGTGGAACATAATGGAATATATGCCCATATATCAACATGGATAAACTCAAAGTTGAAAGAAGTAGTATGACTACTACTTAGAAAAGGGAGTCTTCTACGTTTAGCATAATGAAAAGAGTCACAATAATCATCATTCTCTACTGTAATAATGGGAAAATGTTATGCAAAATCTGAAGTTTAAAACAAAGAGCATGTCCTAAGATATAATGACATAGGTTTAACCTCTGTTATATATAAGATGAGGAGGTTATAATGACTATAGCTTAAAGGTTTGTTAAATCTGTAGAATATGGTTGAAGATACTATTGGTCATTTTATTCCTCATTAGCTCTAATCATTTTCACTATGATTGGGTCCTAAATAAGATAGTAAGATGGTTCAAATTTGTGTTAATAAAGGAATGAAGTAGTCAATTGACTAATGGAAATCAAATTAAAACTAAAAAAAAAACAAAATGTGACTAGAGAAAGAACAGGTGATAAATGAACCATTCAAATATATATGGCTTGAAGTCTATGACGATTTGGCAAAGTGATAAATAGATTATAAACAATTCTACAATTGTTTTGTGTTTTAAAATAGGAAGCAATATGTTGTGAAGCACCTAAATTCATAATCCAAGACCAAGTTCAATCTTGAGAAATTTTAGTGAAGTTGAGCAAGGTAAAGTTACCTCCATAATTGAGTTTGAGAGACATGAATCGTGTTACAGAGTTAGCATGAGAATATGGGCTATGATACGAAACCAAAATACGACGTTATCCCTTAAAGAATTAAAGAGTTGCAATGCTACGTATTGACAATTCTATATTGTTAGCTTTCATTTGTTTGTTATGCAATTAGTTAGAATAGCTAGATAGCTGGCTGATTTGTTATAACAGAATGGTAACTGTTGATGTAATAGAATAGGTAGCTACTGTGTTTAAAGCATGCCTAGAGAAGTTTTGGGCATTGATTGGAATATCATCAATGAAACATTCTTTTCTTTATTCTAGTCTCCCTTCTCTGTCAGTCCTTCTATCTTCTTTTGCTATTATATTTCTTTTTTTTAGTTTAATCCGTATCTTTTGGTATCAAAGCAGTGGTCCTCTGGCCATGGCTAATGGCACTAGAAATCAAGAAATACGACATGACATTGTATAATTGGTACAGGATTCTGAAAGATGCCAGCAACAGTTATTGAAGGAATCCATTGATGAGATAAAAAATCTGATTTGGGGTTTAAGCCTTCAACATCCTGAGGTTTTGGCTAAGAACAAAACAACAGAAACTGCTGATGAGGAATTTTCAAGGAAAACTGAGGAGAACAAACATCCATGGGAAGAACCACCAAACTGGAATTTCCCAGATTTAATGGTGATGAATTTAGTAATTGACTTCTTCGGTAGAATACTTTTTTGAAGTAGATGGCACACAAAGAGAGAACTGAGTTAAGATTGTAGCACTCCATTTGGATGGTAAAGCCATTTAGTGGCACCAAGATTATAGAGATATTGAACTTGTATTATGTAGTATAGGAGTGATTACAATTTATGCAGGGAACTAACTAAAATAAAGGAGATAAAATAGCTTATGGTTACAATAACAAAAGGAATGAGCTGTATAATCTAAATCTAAACTATTATAACTATAAAGTTTGTTATCCTTTGGATTGATTCTTTACAGATTGATTTGTAGAATCTAAATCTAAACTATTACATCTATGAAGTTTGTTATCCCTTAGACTGATTCTTTACACACCTCCGCAAAATGGAGGATCCATTGGAAACTCCAATCTTGGAACGAAACTAAAGAAATTGACTGTGACCTAAAGACTTTGTGAGTATATCTGCCAACTGATCTTTCAAACTAATATGTAAGACACGTAGAGAGTCGGTAGAGACTCGCTCATGAACAAAATGATAGTCAAGTGCTAAATGTTTCATTCGTGAATGATAAACTGGATTAACATATAAATACTTTGCTCCTGTATTATCAAAGAGTAAGGTTGGGGGTTTTGAGTTTGATAGGAAAATAAGTTGGTACATTTAGCTGCACAATAGAGATTGTTTATAAGGTTGTGATAGCCATAGGTGAAAATAAAAGAAAAACAGGATCGAAAAAAAACTCGTTAAAGCGTTTAAGCTCAGATACCATATAGAGATATTGAACTTGTATTATGTAGTATAAGAGTGATTACAATTTATGCAGGGAACTAACTAAAATAAAGGAGATAAAATAGCTTATGCATACAACAAAAAAAGGAATGAACTGTAGAATCTAAATCTAAACTGTTACAGCTATGAAGTTTGTTATCCTTTGGACTGATTCTTTATAGAATAAGCTATAGAATCTAAACCTAAACTGTTACAGCTATGAAGTTTGTTATCCCTTGGACTGATTCTTTACAGAATAAGCTGTAGAATCTAAACCTAAACTGTTACAGCTATGAAGTTTGTTATCCCTTGAACTGATTCTTTACAAACACTTCATCAAGGCTAGGGAAGGCACACCTGTGTCATCGGATGAGTACGTGAAGGCATTGGATTCAAGTTTTAGAGCACATGCCTACAACGATCCTTAGCTGATATGAGAAATTGAGGCAGGTAAATTCCTTACAAGATTACTTAGATGCATTTGATGAAAAGTACCCTCGAGCTAAGATAATGGAAGATTAGGCTATTAGTTTCCTCTTATCGAGGCTTGTTGACGATCCTGGAAATGTTGTGAGAGTGTTTAAACCAAAAACCTTAGCTGAAGCATATTCCTTAGCCAATTGCAAGAGATCACCGTAGCTGCTATAAAAGGCCAACCTAAACCAAACACTAAGACCCCAAACCAGCCACATTCATCATCTAATACATACAAAGCCTTTTCCAGTAATTTCAACCAAACTTCTTATACCCCAAATTATCATAAAACCCAAACTCAAACAGGCCTTTTACCTACTCTCAATATTCCCAAATTACCTTGGCTTCCTACCAAAAACCCTAAAACCATGACCAACAAGGAATTTGAGGAAAAACAAGCCAAAGGGCTTTGTTTTTGGTGCAATGAAAGATATGCTCCTAGTCATAAATGTAAAATGAAGCAAGCCTTTATGTTACAACTGTTTGTAGATATAGAGGAAGAGGAAGGAGAGATAACTGGGGAAGCTGATCTTGAAAATGATGAACATAACTTAATGTAACTTTCAATACACGCACTGAATGGGGTCATAGGATCCAAAACTATGAGATTGGTAGGAATGCAAGGGAAGAAGAAATTGTTTATTCTCATTAACTCATGAAGTACCCATAACTTCTTGAGTGAGGATACTACTCAAAGGTTGAATTTTATGCTGCAACCAGTAAATGGTGTGAAGGTTAATGTGGCTAATGGACAAGACTTACACTGTGTCTCAATTTGCTTAGGCTTTGAATGGAGAGTGTAGGGTTGATCCTTTGTAGCTATTGTTTATACTCTACCCCTAACCAACTATGATATGATTTTGGGTGCACAATGGTTAGCCACTTTAGGAAATATTGTTTGGAATTTCAGAGAATTAAGAATAACCTTCTTTATTGGTGAACAGAAGCATGTATTGTAAGGAGATAAAAGTAAAGTTTTAATAGTCATTGATGATACCCATCTCAGTAAACTGTTAACCAAAATTCATCAGCTAGCCTCTACATAGTTAATTGTGCAGGTCAACCAGGAAATGTTTGCAGAATTATATGAGTTACAAGTTAAAGATACCGGAGTAGAATGGAAGGAGCTAACTGAATTACTTGAGTAATACAAAGACCTTTTCAAAGAACCAGAGGATCTTCCTCCTCTAAGAACTCATGACCATCAGATTGTCCTTAAAGAAAGGGCTCAACCTGTTAATGTGAGACCTTATAGGCACGAGAGTTTACAAAAGGATTTAGTAGCGAGAATGACTAAGGAGATGATTGAGACTGGGGTGATAAGAACCAACACCAGTTCATATTATAGTCCCGTGGTGATAGTAAGAAAGAAAGAAGGCAGTTGGTGCATGTGCATTGATTATAGGGCCTTGAACAACATTACTATTAAGGATAAATACCCCAATCTTGTCATTGAAAAATTGCTTGATGAATTAGGAGGAGCAATAGTGTTTTCTAAAATAGATTTAAGGTTTAGTTATTGGCAAATTAGGATGCATCTTAATTCTATTGAGAAAACTGCATTCAAGACTTATGATGGGCATTGTGAGTTCTTGGTTATACTATTTGACTTGATCAACGCCTCCTGCACATTCCAAAACTTGATGAACACTATTTTTAGACCCTATTTGAGAAAGTTTTTGTTAGTTTTTTTAATGATATATTGGTTTATAGCAGAAGTAAACTTGAGCATTTGCAGTACCTCAAGTTGGTCTTGGATATATTAAATGCCGATAGCATCGTTACTAAGAAGAGTAAATGTTTATTTGGATGCACACATATTGAGTATCTTGGGCATATAAT
>JAOQMM010000003.1:14923832-14944313 GCA_027563515.1 Erythroxylum platyclados | reverse complement strand
AAGCGCAGATTCGAAGAGAGAATCAATGGGCATTCGAGTGATGGGTTTGAAGTTAATGCTACCGTAGATACAGATAAGCCTCGGGTCTATCATTCAGAGTAATGGCGAGATCGATGCTGATGTAGCCCATCGTATCAGATCCAAATGGTTCAAATGGTGGAACGCATCAAGGGTCTTTTGTGATAAGAAGATCCCACTCAGGCTTAAAGGCAAATTTTATAAAATGACGATTCGGCCAACCATTTTATATGGGGGGGAGTGTTGACCTACCAAACGCATACTTACCAGTAAGCCGTTAGTAGTGGAGATGCGGATGCTTCGGTGGATATGCGACATTACTAGAAGGGATAAGGTCCAGAATTGTATGGTGAGAGATAAACTACAGGTGGATGGTATTAATGACAAGTTGCGAGAGACAAGGCTAGGTGGTTCGGACATGTGAGAAGGAGGCACCCTGATGCACCGGTGCGACGATACGAGAAAATAACCCTTCAAGACTGCAAGAGGAAAAAAGGAAGGCCTCACAAACACTGGAGAGAGGTGATCAAGAAGGATATGGCAGAGGTGGCTCTTATCGAGGACTTTGCTAGTAATAGGAAACTCTGGCGTACTAGGATATGGGTAGAGGATATCCGTTAAAGTGAATCGACGCAGTCGGGCAAGTTCTATGAAGTTGTATAGTGTAACTTTCTTGTGTCGTTTCTGCCTCTTAGGAAGTCTAGCCCAATTGTCTGCCCTTTCTCTAACTAGTTGCTAGGAGGGGACAAGTAATTCTGTCCTAAGCCTTAGCTCACCAGCTCTAGTATCTGGTGAAGTAGTTCGTCGCTCTGCATTAGAACCTCGATTAAAACCACATCGTAACTCATAGTAGCAAACTAGCTTTTTTAATAGGATGCAACAGCTACTGGTTGTCCCTTCAGGGACGTCCGATAACATAGGAATGCTACAGAGCGGATTCATATGACTCCTGCCCAAAGATGCCAAGCACAACTAGAGATAAGGGGAGCAGAACTTGGCATCATATCACGTATAAGCAGTCCTCAACAACATCTCAGGTATATCTGTCTTACTATTTTCTTATATACTTTGTCTTCAAACCTGCATTTTTTTTCATGTCACATTTGCATTATGAGTCTACCGAAAATAGCCTCTTTACTCTGTAAGGTAAGGCTGCGTATTATCAGACCGCATTGTGGATAGAATTTAATGGAATAGGGTAGGAACACCGTAATCGGAACAGAGGATTTCATGTGTGTATAGATAAGATAAAAGAATACGTAGCACTGAAGTTTTATTATATTATCATAATAGTGAACTTAGTTGTCTTATATAGGCAAAATATAAAAAAACTCAATAACTGTTAAAGAGATTTTAGCCAACAAATCTGGCTTATAAGATTAGATTAAAAACAAACTAAAGACCTATTCAAAATAAATTTTATTAGCTCTACAATTTTGAATTAATTCCCATCATTCTCCCTTAATTCAAAATTGAAAAAAAACTTTCACGAACATGGAGCACATCTCTCTACAATTCTTTTCTTTAAAGCACTTCTCTCCAATCTTCTCAATAGAGCATCTTCTCTCTATTCTTCATCACAAGTGCTTTTCTCATCACTTAACTTCATAAAGCACTTCTCTCTATGATGCGTCTTGGTGCATTTTTCACCAACTAGAAGATGTTATCTTCTTCAATCAGTTGCACTGTATTTGCTTGTTCTTCATTGTCAAACTTACAATCATTTTTCAAATGTCTAAATCATTTACACCTAAAGCATGAAGACTTCCCTTTATGCCAGCAATCTTTCTCTTCATTACCAAACTTCCCACAATGACCATATTGAGAAATGTTTCCTTTCTTCGTTGATGATGGAACCTTTGCTAGATAGGCTAACTGCACCATCTTTTCATTTTCTTGGTTTCGTATTGTCTTTCTTTGCTCTTGAGCTTGTAAAACATTGATCACTCATAGGTCCTTAAGATCTTTGAGAGCTCTGATACCAAGTTGAAGTTTTTTTTTAAAAAAAAAAGAAGATGAACATGTATAAGATAAGATAAAAGAATATTTAACACTGAAGTTTTATTATATTATCAGAATAATAAACTTGGTTGTCTTATATAGTCAAAATACAAAAAACTCAATAACTGTTGAATAGAGATTTCAGTCAACAAATCTGACTTATAAGATAAGATTAAAAACAAACTAAAGACCTATTCAAAAGGAATTTTACCAGCCTTACAATTTTGAATTAATTCCTAACACCAAACATACAAGTTATGAAATTAACGTTATTAATATTATACAACATTATAACTGGTTATAATAATAATAATAATAATAATAATAATAATAATAATAATAATAATAATAATAATAATAATACAGCCTTATAACTATTTAGTTATGTTATCTCAAAAAAAATTTAACTACTTTTACATTAGTTTTTTATTTTGGATTTTATTTTCAAATTTAATAAAAATTATATGTTTAAGATTTTAATTTTTAATTTCTTGTAATTTTTGTAATTTATAAAAGTCATAAATGTTCTAGTGAGAAGATGTGAGAAGATCGTACTTAGAGACTGTAAAAAGAAAAAAGGGAGGCCTAAGAAGAATTGAGGGGAGATGATCACGAATGATATGACAATGTTGGAACTTACAAAGGATATAACTCATAATAGAAAACTTTGACAAATTAGGATTCAGCTAAATGATCCTTCGTAAAAAGATCATTGTAGTTCCTATAAGTCTTGTAACTCTTTCATCTTCTAGTTTGCCTAAACTTGTGAATAGACAGTACTTACATCTTAGGATTTTAGCCTAAGCCTTTTTCACTTACCTAGCTTGTTTTAGTAGTTTAAAGTTTTTTAATTAATAATAATAATAATAATAATAATATTCTTCTCCTTTTTCTTCTTCTTCTTATTATTATTATCATTTTTTTTCTTCATGTGGATCATTCGAAAACATCATCTCTACTAACTAAGAGTAAGGCTGTGCATTATTGGATCTCCCTAGATCCCTCATGTTAGTGAGATCTCTACTAGGTGTTGTTGTTGTTGTCATAAAAGTCATAAAATTAACTTTTATTTCATGTCTCAACAAAATTAGGAATGACAGTAGGCTAGGCTAGGTCCACTTAAGCCCAGGCCTCAACTTGGCTTGAAAATTCTGCCCGATTTGGGTCAACTATGTGCATAAGGTTTGCTAGCCTAATACAACTTTCATTTGAATCTATAACTCTTAATGACCCCTTAAAGTTAAAACCAAGTATTCTATAATATGCCTTTTTCACTTACCTAGCTTGTTTTAGTAGTTTAAAGTTTTTTTAATTAATAATAATAATAATAATATTCTTCTCCTTTTTCTTCTTCTTCTTATTATTATTATCATTTTTTTTCTTCATGTGGATCATTCGAAAACATCATCTCTACTAACTAAGAGTAAGGCTGTGCATTATTGGATCTCCCTAGATCCCTCATGTTAGTGAGATCTCTACTAGGTGTTGTTGTTGTTGTCATAAAAGTCATAAAATTAACTTTTATTTCATGTCTCAACAAAATTAGGAATGACAGTAGGCTAGGCTAGGTCCACTTAAGCCCAGGCCTCAACTTGGCTTGAAAATTCTGCCCGATTTGGGTCAACTATGTGCATAAGGTTTGCTAGCCTAATACAACTTTCATTTGAATCTATAACTCTTAATGACCCCTTAAAGTTAAAACCAAGTATTCTATAATATGCCTTATCAATTTGATCATATCCTAACTCCAATCCCATCTCATATATTTGTTTAGTACTAACGTAGTCAATGTCAACATTGTCAAATATAGTAATATCCCCACCAACATATCTAAGTTTAGGCTCCAACATGAAATATCCACCATGAAAAAGCCATACTTCCATATTGAGCCATTAAAACCTGTAAAGCAACCATTAAAAAAAAATATTTTCATTGCCATTAGAAACCCAAACACAACAACATATTCACAAGCAAGTACTACAATATAAGTTTAATTGAAATAGTGTAAATGCATAGTTTAGGCCAAATCATTTAATTGCTAGATAATAAAAGGTTAGAACTCATTAACAGTAGGAGATAAATATGAGCACACACACACAAGTTAAAATAAAAATGCAATGAAATGATTATTACATTCTAAAAATTAAGCAAAATAGATAACCCATATTACAAAGTCTTAAATATATGCATTGGGTCACCACTTAAAATTTAAACAACAGTTATTAGTCAACCATTTTTAAGTGATACATCTAAGTAAAAATTAAAGCCAACATTAGTGCATTCTAAGATAAAGGTGACTAGAGCAAAATGGATGGACCATACAAAAAAAAAATCAAATAAAGATAGACAAATATGAAGTGCCTTTAACTTGTTATTACAGATATTTTAAAGAGAAGTGCAATATTGAACATAATAGGTAATATAATTTTAGCTTATTATGCTAAAGGAACTATGCTATCACTATAACAATTAAAAAAAACATTATAGATATATAAACCAATTACTAGACTTTACATTTAGTATCACTTTTTTTATTAATCAATCAAAATAATACCAATATTTCTAATGATACAGATACAAGGTTAAAAAACAATCACTTGCTGTGTAGATGAAAAAATAATAAATTAAACTACTTACATTGTATAATTTCCTAATAGTCTCATGAAAGTATTCTAGCATATTTCTTTATATGGACAATTACTCATGCCTCACCAATAAGCCTACTAGAAAGTAAGATTTGTATAACAATGATAATAAATATAGTTTATACATCCCAAAATTAAGTTTGTAGACAACGAGATAAAAGCACTTCTTCAAACCATGAATATGAAGGAAATAGTTTCAATAATAAAGATAGTCATCTTACCTATTAAGAGAAGAATACTACATTTATCAAGAAATGAAGTGATTTAATTTCCATCCAGAGTTGTAACTTTCAAATAATGTAACTTAACTTTATTAGTAGTTGTTCAATAAGATTGTTAGCTAAAATTTGAAAAGAAAACATATATAAATGATATCCAAGTTTTGTGTAAATAAAATTATTTGCAATTAACAATATTCAATCTACACACATTTGATAAGTTACAAATCTAATGTCCATGTAAAATCCTTCCTTAGTGAAAATGGATGTTATTAATTTTAGAATTAAGAAAATATGTAATTATAATAGAAATCAATATGAGTAAATAACCATAATATCATCTTATACGTTTGATCAATTAATAGATAGTAAAAACTAAAGATAAATAAAAAAAAGCAGCCAAAACAATTATGTCCCCACATAGGATTGCCTCTCATGTGCAAATCATAAGAAGAAAGTAACCAAAATACACAACAAAATCTATCAAAGTAGATACAATAAACTCAAAATGGTACCACATCAGAGACAACCCAAACATATGTCCCAACGTCAGATTGCCTCCCATGTGCAGCCTACAAGAAGA
Source organism: Erythroxylum platyclados (assembly GCA_027563515.1). Classification (NCBI taxonomy): domain Eukaryota; kingdom Viridiplantae; phylum Streptophyta; class Magnoliopsida; order Malpighiales; family Erythroxylaceae; genus Erythroxylum; species Erythroxylum platyclados. Next base: position 14,938,848 of record JAOQMM010000003.1, on the reverse strand, counting down.
AAGCAGCCAAAACACGCTACAAAATCTAATGAACAAAGTAGATAGGCAATAACAAACTCAAGACGTAAATTCTTTACCTTAGTCAACTCAACAAGCTATTAAGTTGAAAATGGTGACAACTATGTTAGGCGATTGGTGATGACTTTGTAGGGTGATTGGTGACAACTTCACCAGTGAGCAATAACTGTTGTCGTAGGCCGAATGTAGACTGTGAAGGAGGGGAAAGATCAGTGAAAATTTGGGGATTTTGATTGTTAGGGATTTTAACTATATTAGGGAAATTATATCTTTGCCATTGATAATAATTATAATCAGTTTGCTTAACAAGTTATTTTAGTTAATTTAATTATTAGGTTAATAAAAGTTAGAGTTAACTTGTTTGTTAACTTAACAGATTAACTAGTTAATTTAATTAGTTGGGTTAACCAAAATTAGGGTTAATTAATTACAGTGGGTTCCAGAGGTTAAAATTAATTAAAATTTTATTTTAAAAAAGTGGGTCCCATATTGTCACATTAGATCTGACATGGAACGATGGGGGCTTGCATATGTAATAAAATAATATTAAAAATGCCAAGTCATCGCTAACTTGGCATAAAACTGACGATGTCATATACCTTTTAATTTGTCCTTTATTTTAAGGTGATATTTAAACGTTTTCCAAATGTTAGGGTTTTATTTGTACTCTCTGAAATCTCAGGGTTAAATTTGTTAGTGGATGTAAACCTTAGGGACAAAAATGACCCTTTGGCCAAGACTGGAAAGAAAGATGAGCAAGAATTTACTCTTATTCATATGTGCTTAGATGAGAGTATGTTTGAAAAAATTTCTATTATAACAAGTGTAAAGAATGAATAGAGAAAGTACTTACTTTTATGTGTTTGAACATGGGTGAGAGTATGGTTGAAAAAGTTTCTACTACTACAAGTGCAAAGAATGCATGAGAGGTTCTTCAAAATTCTTTTAAAGAAAAAGACAAAGTAATTAAAGTGCATCTACCAACCTTGAAATTCTTAAGATGAAGGACTCTGAATCTATAGATGAATTTTTAATATAGTTTGGTAATTGTTAATCAATTGAAAAGATATAAAGAAACGATAGAAGATGCTTATGTGATTTGAAAAATTATTCATTCTTTGATTTCACATTTTGAGTACGTTGTGACTTCCATTAAAGAATTAAAATATTTGGAGCAAATGATAGCAGAACAACTTTTAGGTTATCTACAAGTCCATGAAGAGAGATTAAAGAAAAGAGAACCCATTAACAAAGTATTGTAGGAAAAACAAAATTTTAATTGAAAAGAACATAAATATCAATGATTTGTTAGAGGATATGGTAGAAGTTAAGGAAGAGTAGGAGGTAGAGTTCGAGGTTAGACTCAAGGAAAAGACAAAGGAGACAAAACTTTATCAGATGATGCAGAACTAAATTTTCGACAATAAAAGCGAAGAAAACTTAGTTCGAAAATTTAGTACAGATGATTGGTTTCAATGTGGCTATAGTAGAAAATATAATGTCAATGTTACAATTATCAAATATTTAGAGAATTCACTAAAGATTGTAGATTAAAATCAAATAAAGATGAAAAGGCATATTTTGTTAAGACTGAAGAAGACAAAGAGTCCACTTTGTTGTTAACCTACGATGTAGATGAAGAAAAGAATCATAAGTCCTAGTATATCAACTTAGGAGCTAGCAATCATATGATTGATAATAAAGATTTATTTTATAGTGTTAATGAGTCTAATAAAGGAAGTACTTCTTTTGGTGATAAAACTAAAGTTCTTATCATTAGTGACGGAGATATTCTTAGTAAATTAAAAAATGCAGATCACCAATTTATTTTTTCATGATAATATATTCCAATATTGGAAACAAATATTTTGAGTATTGATCAACTTCTGAATAAAGGTTGTGACATACAAATGAGTAAATTGGAATAATTAAGAGGGATGAAAAAGGAAGAATTATAGAAAAAGTACTATTGTAAAAATATTTAAACTAAACATTGACAAAGGTAGTCCCAAATGTTTAAAGGCTTCTATAAATGATTCATTGTAGCTAATCATCTTAAGATGGGTCATTTAAAAATTGATGGATTAGAGCTACTATCAAAGAAAAGTTTAGTGTTGGCTGAGACAACAAGATCTTATCCTTCATTGAACAAAAATAGATGGCAAGAAGATTAGATTATGTGCTTGGTGTGTTTTGCACTAAAACATTAGTGAAGAATTCACAACCTCCTACATGGTCAAGTTGAAGCCTGTGTGGCATAACGAAAAGAAATAATATGAAACACATTTTATAACACAAACATGTTAAGAGTTTGTGTTTTAATCTTTAAAACTACTATAGAGAAACATTTTGATACACAACTAAAGATATGATTGTTTTCTAGACCATGTTCATGACAAAAAAAATTAATCAAAGGGATGTGGAAGTGTAATTAAACCTTAATTAAACATGCAAAGTTTAGTTTAATTTAACTTCTTTTCATCTTGTAATTAGGCTTAGAACAATTTAGGGAGAAAGAGCCTTAGAATACACTTCTTGTAGTCATCTTTAACAACATTAGAGATTGAAATCATTCTAATAAAGCAAATTAATTCAAAAGATTAAGATCGTCATTGTGGGAAACCTTTAAATTGAGTTTTTTTTATTCTTTTATTTGCTTTATGATCTCAGGGATGGTCAATGGCTAGATTTCTTTATAACTAAAATTTGGTGGAATGTTAGTAGTGTTAATTACTTGCTTATTTTTTATTTGTTGTTTGAATCCATTTAATTTAATTTGGTTTTAATTTTAATCAATCAATCTCTTTATTATTGACTACATAATAGTATGACCTTAAAATGAGTAATTACATTATCCTCGTGGGATTGACCTCTATTGCAAAACAATAGTCAAATGGTCCTCCTATAATAAGAAAGAGAGAATCTTCAGCTGACTCACAACACTCTTTGTAAGCAAACTTAAGAGCCATACCAATTTAAGGAAGAAGAGATGGTAGAGATGGAAATCAAACTCGAAATGCATGTTTGAACTCACATTTTTTGTTATAAAATAATAAATCCTATTACTGGATCGTAAGAAACTCTTTGTCACTCAAAAGGAAAAGGATAAGATTTAACCCTTCTTTCAACAGATGGAAAGCGGATGCAACAAAACTGCCAATGGTTGAATCAATTTTAAAAGGACCTGGCTTTAAGAGAACTAAGTAGGCTGGACCCCGATATAACTCAAAGTCTATTGTAGGAAACTCACATATGGATTAAGTTTGCTACTTGTGATATTCTTTGTTTAGAGTTCAAATGGACCTCTTTCAATTGGAAAACCCTCCATCCACTTGTCTTAAGCATATAAGTATGATGAAACTTTAATATCATTTCAATTAGCTCAAAGTGAATAGGAGAAGGGATATGGTTCCTCCAAGGTTTTTAATACACTTGATGCTTTTACCCTGAAGACAAAACTAGTAGGGCTTGCAACTTGTTTGTAATTATAAAGGAGAACTACTAGTAGATTTATTAGCCTTACCCCAAAAATGGCATAACAACAAAAGAAATTTGAACAGTATATGTTTACCACATGTAGCCAGAAGTTCAGGATAGCAGTATTCTACTAGGATAGTAATGACAATTATAGTTAATTGGAAAGAAAGAGCAACTAATGGTATCGAGGTGCATTCATTTGAAAAAGATAAAGATGGAGGGTTGCCATAGTTAAAATAGAATAAAAATGGTATCTCTAACAATGAAGAAAAAAGTCACCCAGAGTTCATAAATTGAGCTATGCAAAAAAATTGTTATAAAAAAAACTAATTGTTGAATCAAATGAAGAAAAGAAAAGAACATTAATGACATAAATAAAAGGAGGTAACCATATGCTCTCATGATTGATCTCAATGCAACTATTGACTTTACTTACGTACTTAAAGGGGAGAAAAGTAGATAATTTTTGAAATTGATATATGAGAATATTGAAGATTCCTTATTAACTTTATTTTTATGCATACTTTGATGAGAACTTAGTATGTATGATAGAGATGAATGATGCTTATTCACTTTTTCCTTTTGATTCTTATAACCTTATATAATGTTAAGAAAACGCGAGAGAGTGGTGATATTGAAACTTAATAAATAAATGATACATGAATTATATGCTTGACATTAGGGAAGCATATTCATAATTGCTATATTTCTACTTACAATATCACCAAAATATTTTATCGTCATCAAATAGGGAGAAATTATTAAACCAAATGAGGTTCTAACATATTATTTTGATTATAACAAAACATGTTTTGTGATGTTAATAACTCAATCATAATAGAAGCAAGTAATATGTGAAAATTCAAGTTCATTGAAAGGGTAAAGTAATTAAATAAGCAAATTAAATTAATTATGCAACCAAAGGATGGACATTGAGGACAAGGAAAAGGTGCATGAAACAAGGGAAAAAAATTAAAAATAACAAAGAGGTGCATGAATAAAGGGATGTTCAAAACAAGTTAAGTAAATAACAAATAATAAGAAAGCGTCAATTATTTCATTTGTAAGAATCAATGTAAATTTGCTGTAACTTATATCTTGATTATCTCAACATTCTAAGGAGACTGTCAGTATGATCATTGCCAGAAATAAGCCAGGAGTACCAAATGGACTACTTATTAAAACAACTTTTACTACCACCATCTATTCCATATGGAGGGAAAGAAATAGGAAATTGTACAAGTGAATTGAAAAAGGTAAATATCAGATAGCAGAAAACATTGTCAGCTGGGTTTGAGCATCTTTCGTAGCCAACAACAAACAAAACTCACTTAGCCACGATTTGAAGACTACCTGGATGCTGTAATTCAATATCTTTTCTTTTTTCTTCTTTAATGTACTCTTGTAAACTTAGATTTTACTAAATTGTAGACCGATATTGCAACTCATTGTAATGTTGTGTTGTAACTTTTGCTATTATTAATACAATTTCTTTCATTAAAAAAAAAAAACATTCTAGGGGCTTAAACGTTACATGCTTATTTATACTTAAGAATGACACAGAGGTTACATATTTTAAAAAAAGAAAATAGAGAATTCCCAAAATTGTCCACAAACTAAAAGTTTTTTAGCCTAACAATTATAAATCTTTGCTTGCACGTTCTATTCATATTTTTTTTATATTGTTGTTATGATTATTTTGTGATTTTCTTATATGAATTGTTATAATCATACATTAGCTAGACAATTGATTCAGTAAATTTTGAAAAAGCGAAAAAAAAATCATATACGCAATTCACACATTTGTTATCTCTTGAAAGTTCACGTCAGATGGATGCAATGGAAGCTATAGCTTAAATGTCACTGCATCAGAGATAGAATATTTCTACGTACTGACTTGCTAAATGAAATTATCTGGCTCAAAAATTTAAATATCCATTAAGAGGTTCTATAGTGAGAATGCAGAGGTTGTATCACAATAAAAATAGAAAACAACTCTACAGCAATAAGTAGAAATTGGCAAATAGAGGGAACTACAAAGGTAACAGTGCTGGGACCCAAACTTCTAACCTTCACTGAGCGGAATGTTTATGGACAAGGGTACACAAAGTACCAAATTTCATACATTTTTCCAAGCAGGCACCTATATTTCATAGTTCTAAAATTGAGTATCAAAATGGAGGAAAATTCAACAAATCAATCTAAAGTTAGACAGTTCGATTGGAATTTACATTGCAGAAAGAACTGTAAACTAATGATCTGCTTTGATAGGCAGAGCAGGAGTGACATATGAATTGGTACATATGGCAGACAAATGACATATTTCACCATCAAAAATTTTGTAGTTCATCATGCAATAAGACCACTACCATCTCAATGTATCAAAAAATTTGTAGTTCATCATGCAACAAGACCACAACCATCTCAATTTATCACACTCAGATCATTAATTAACAATTATATCTGCTACGTGATCAAACTTTAAATGAAAATGCTTATCTTTGCATTGATTTATTAGAATTTTTCTTTTGTTTTGGTACTAAATTGTAAACTTATGCATATAAATATTTGTTTGCAAGAACGTACAAATTCTGATGACTGCCTAAAAGCTTTCTAAGCACCTGTCCCATACCAAATCTTCTCTTCTCTTGGGCTGACATTTTCCTGCCTGTTCCTCATTCAAGAAAATACTTTGCAATAAGAATATCGGAAGGAAAGAAGTTTCACTAAGCGATCAAGGTCAAGTACTAGTCCTTTAGACTTGCAACGATATCACAAGAGAAGCATGTGGATCCATGTCATTTCAATATAAGAGTAGAAAGATTTTAACTTACTACCGTATCACTCAAACATTCAGGTAATGACTAATTGAAACTTCTTGAATACTTTAGTGAAGTTTATGTAAATTACATCTCTAAAAACAAGTGACAAGTATTGAACCACAAAAATTAAAGCTTAATGCCCTCTCAGAAAAAGATGAATACGTAGAACATGGGCAGTGTAGGATAACAAGAGGCATCTTTAACTCCGCTAGGAGCCAGGCTCTTCCATTCTTAAATTCTTGTCCACTATCTATATTGGATAACTTAGCAGCGGCATTGTTGCAGTTATCATCACTTTCCAGAATATCATCTCTTAGTTTAGGAGCTGCACAAAGGAAAACATTGACTCAATGTGCTCTTCTCCATCATAAAGAGACTACGAACAACAGATTTGCAGACTTAAGTATATATACTTACAACAGAGAAGCAACATAGCTGAAAATAATGAATAGTACCAGTTCAAAGTTTGATGACATGCAATTCATGGCATATCCGACTCAAAACCATACATGGAAGGATCGCAAATGTTTCACGTTAGTAGAAAACGAAGAAGGCCCTGCCTATAAATAAATCTCAACAACAATCTAGCAATTCATTCGTTCATTATCCTGAAGAAAATGAACATAAACCATTGAATCTACGAATAGAATAGGACTACAAAAAGTTCGAGTCAACACTCATTATCACCAACCTCATCAATCGTCCATCTGTTGGAGCTCAGCCTTCAACTGCTCAATCTTGAGCCCCATAGACCTCTGTAAAGCTGCTTTCTCGCTCTCTGGCAATTTCGCCAATAGAGCATTGAACATGTCTAGGACTTCCTTCACTGCAACTCTTGCACATTCAGCCTCCTCATCGAAATACACAGTTTCCTTCGACTCTAAAGCCATCTCTATCTCCTCTCTTGCATCTGCAAATTTGAGGTTTATCATGTCCACCTCTTTGTTCACGTCCAATTCAGGCACCGACTCACCCCTCGATTGACTACTAAATCTCCTGCCAATTTGAGTGGGGAAGCTTATTTGAGTGCTCTGGGCAAATGGGTACGTCAAAGTTTGGAACTGTAAGGTGGGTGCTTGGAGAAATCTCATGCTAGGAAATCGAACTGAACTAGAAAGGGAATGAACAGAAGTTGGTAATAGTGACTTTAGAGAAAAGTGCTTTACGGGATTTTGGGAACATTGAAACTGGTGCTTCAAGATCAAGTTTTTAATTAGGCAAATTTGTGATCTTCGACTCATTGCTTGCGCTGCTTCAATTCTCCAAGAAACAAGAGAGAGTGACGCCGACGCAGGACAATAGGAGAATGGGGTTTATGTAGCTGTAAACCCCAACCCTACTCCAACTTTGCTGTAAAGATTGAAAAATCAACTTTTTACTTGATTATCATGTGAACTTTTTACTTGATTATCATGTGAATAATCAATTTATTCAATTTTGTTAGATTGAGAATATTTAAAAAAATTCTATATGAGTACATAGTTCTCTAATAAAGGAATATGAAAATTAAAGATAAAAAAAATTAAAGCAAATAGCATCTTAAATATTTCAATCTTCTAAAAACTAAAAAGTTATTCTACTCCATAGGTACACTTCTTTGTCTTCCTTCTTGGCAGTTCTTTGCTACTGAATCTAGTACAGGAACTGGAAATAATTTTGTCATCTTATGTTTATGAGGCACAATTGCTGAATCTCTTTCCATATCCATGCTATATAAGCAAATTCAAAAAAAGAAAAAAAGATGTGTGTTGATTTCAATATCTTCCTTACAAGTTACAATGGAAACATCTATTTAGGGTGTAAAGAACCTTAATTGTCCTTTGTAGCTAGCCGTTATTTCATAGCCAACCATAAAAGAAAAGAAACCTGAGGGAGCAACTTCTTATTCCATACCATTTTGTACCAGCTTAACTTTTCACCTCTTTCCTTGAAAACCTCCCTAGCTGACAAGTTTGTGAAAAAAAGTGGGTTGAATTTGCGATCCATCTGTAGTCGTATTCTTGTCTAGGGTTTAGGTTATAGTTAGGGAGAGCCCATCATAGATTTTGGTGGGATATTGTGCCACTTATTGCCCCTAAACTATTCTTTTACTTATCATTATCAAGATATTGTATGTGACTCCTCAATTTGGATTGAATCAATGGACCCTCTCTACTCCAATTGTCATGAAGTATTGAAGCTCTTTGACCATTACCTATTATGTATTTTACGTGCATTGAAAGGCTCTCTCGTAGCGTTAACAGTTGTATCATAAAAGCTAGAATAACTTGGATAAACCTACACTTCCCAGAAACTCCTCCCCTTTGGAAAATAAGCATACCTTATTGCATAACTAATTGAAATGACTCCCAATCCCCCTTCCTCTTTAGGCTTGCGGACTTCCTTCCTACTGCGGACCTTATCAGTTCTTCTCCCACCTCATAGGAAATTATAAATCAATCTTTATAAGGATTTTTTTTAAAAATGAAATTGAATTAAACTAGTAATGGCTAAACTAGTTGAAAATACAAAAGCTCTCAAAATGAGAATTCCATAATCAAATGTAGAACATTATGCTACTTAACATCGACCAATTGTTACAAAACACACCCCAATTAATGTTCCATATATCCAAACATTTTGAATCTAAGGATAGCTTCTCATTAAAGGTGTTGATGTGAAGTCTGATGGCAGTCTTTCCAAAGATTTGATTAAGCCTTTTTTAGAGGAATATGTGAGCTAACTAGTATACTGACAACTAACTCAAAACTAACTTAATAAAAAAAATCTACTAGTATCGGACAAACTTTATTACACCAATTACTCAACCTATTTTGCACTCTTTCTACAAGTGGGACATTCTCCCTATAATGCAACCTCTTTAAGGATATTGGATCCAAAGATAGGTGAAAGGTGGCACTTTGACTTGTAGTACTGAAATCCTTAAAATCCAAACTATTATTTGTGATGCTCTCCCGGATACTATTAGATGGATCGTGTTATAATTCACCTCCAAACCTAATAGGTCTTTAAAAAGTTTTAAAGTAGTCATTAAGATATTAATAGACTTATCATGAGCCTTGGAGGACAAAAAATAAATCATCTATAAAGGAGAGGCTAAATAGGCCAACCTCTTTGTACTTGCTATAAAAGCAGAAGTTGAGATTTAGAGAAATATGATGCTTAACCAATTTGATTAGAATCTCCTTACATAATATGAAGAGATAAGGGGAAGGATCCCCTTTTTTGAATCCTTTACCTCCTTTAAAGAGATTTTTAAATTTTACATTCATTATTACGCTAAATGAAGTTAAATTATGCATTCCTTGATCCACCCTTTAAATTTCCCTAAAAATCTAAAAACTTCCAAAACTTACAATATAAAATCCTAACTTAGGAAGTCATATGGCTTGTTAAAATTCACTTTCATTGCATAATTCATAGGGAATTTCTTCCTTGAAAAGCCTTTAAAGAGGTTTTAGGCTATTAAGACATTATCTCCTGTTTATCTGCCCTCTAGAAATGCACCCTGTGAATCATTTGCCACCTGGTTTAGCACCTTCCTCAGCTTAGAAGCTAACAATTTTGAAATAATTTTGTATAGGAAATTACAAAATGGGTTTTCAGTTTTATACTCTCCTAAAGAGATAAGATTATAGGACTTAGTAATTGAACATATAAAAGTCTTATTTATCTCTTTAAGAATTTTGCCATTTTATAAGAATTCAATAGTTGCATCTGCCACTAAATCCTTGATACATGGCCATGCCTTTTGGAAAAAAGAGCCATTCATTCCATCTAGGCTAGGAGCTTTGGATAGGTTTAATTCAAAAATTGCCCTCTTAACTTCTTGCAATATAAATGTGTTGCATATTTCTTATCATAACTGATCTAGTTTTTAATAAAGGAATTGAGAAGCGAGACCAAGGAGTTACTTCTACAACTAGTATAAATTGATTATTAGAAGAACTTATAAGCCTCTCCATTAGTTCTTCTTGAGAGGAAATGAGCTCTTTATTTCTTCCCCTTAAGGAAATTTCATCTAGTATGCATGTTATGGAAATAATAGGTGGATGGTTTAAGATTGAAGCACTCTCAAACACTGCCTTACTATCTAGATACTCATCTAGCTAATCTCCATTCACTAAGGCTTTATCTAACTTTTTCAATAGGTGCCATCTAGATGCCTATTTTTTACTCCAAGAGAAGAAGCATCCCTCAATTTTTAGATTTATGAAACCTATCTTTTAAACACATTTCTTGAAACCATTTATAAAATTCCTTAACCCCATGTTTCCCTCAGCTTCATCCCTGTATAAAGTGCTATTGAAATCTCTAATTATTATCTAAGGGCCTTGGATTTTATAATGAATACTAACCAAATTCTCTCATAAGTATTTTCTTTAGAAAGTGAATTTGAGCCTATAAACAATAGTTATACTTGCCTTATAATCACCTTGAAGATAGTTAATAAAGATATGCATTAGTTAATCACTTGATTCTAGTAAAATTACCTTAACCTTCATCGAATCATAGGTCAGTACAATGCATCCATAGTGATGATGTTGGTGATTTGACAAAAAATTCCATCAACCTCTTAAAATCCTCAACTTGAAGACATTATCTAGACTTAGCTTACTTTATAATAGTCCTAATATAGCTCACTTATTAGTATACACAGAATCCCTAAAGTTTAGTTACTTATTGAAGAAATTTATACCCTTATTATTCTATGTGATAATCGACATCATATTTAAGTTTTGGCTTTAGAGCCTTTATACTTTCTCTTCCTGAGTGACCTCATCCTTCCATACTTTGAAAATCATCCATTTTTTTCTCTACTATTTAGTTATGAGACATGTCTTTCCATCATCCAAGTGTCTCTTGACCCATTTCTGAAGTGCATATTTCTACAATTTGTGGATTATCTCCTTTTGTCCTTATTTCTTTGTGAGTGATTTTGTCCTCTCTTAAATTTCACCTCTCCTATTTGTAGCATTCACCATAACAGCTTCTCGCCCTAGATTGTTTCATTTGTCTTCTCTTGAACCTCCTCATTGGATCTTTCCATTTGCTGAGCCTCTAGTCTCATCACCTCCATCTAATTCCCTCTTATCACCTCCATCACCTCAATCTAATTACCCACTATTTACCTTATTTTTTTAAGGTAGGCTTCTATTAGTGAGTAATTGTAACTGAATTCTTATATAGGTTCTCCTCCTTACCTAATCTTATCAGGGAAATTGTGTCCATGAGCTCCTTTACTAGATCAACACTTATATACAACTTAGCATACCCCACTATTCTTTTCTTAGTTGTTGTTTCCTCTATATTTATAGGTTTCCAGATGTACCTAGCTAGTAGAGAGGCTGTTTTGATAGCCATAGGAGAAAAGCTTTTAAAGATAGTTGGAATAAAACAATAGCCAAATACATAAACAAATAACTGCATAAATAAAATAATCAAAATAAAATTCAGCAACTAATATTCTAATGGAACATAATGGATATTCACATAAATAGGTATATTCTCATTCTTGATCCTTTCTAAGTTGATTCTTAGCATCTAGAATTGTAAAAAGATTAGTAAGATGTAGATGTGTTATGATCCTACGTCTACTCTTTCCTTTGCTTGCTTTTATGAGGAAAAATTAAAGACGATGTGGTTATCTCTAACAATAAAACCTCCTGTAATCCCTTTAACCTTCACATTTCTAAACACAAGTATTGATAAATGGGAACATAGGTCTCCTTCTTAAATAGAAGCCCATCAAAGTCAAGCTCCATACTTTTTCTTTTTCCTTCAGTACCTCTACATTTGGAAAAAAAAAACCATATCATTCCCCCATGCTGGTGGGAGGGCATTGTATGGAGGCTCTTGAAGATTCACTTACAACTTGTTTCCAACATAGCCTCAGGTTGGTTAGGTGAGGGACGGGGGAATTAGCTACTGGTTTAGCAAAATTACCTTGTAAAAAGAAAGGGTGCTTAAAGACTCACTTGGTAAGAGGCTAGGTTTAGAAATTTGTCTATAGTGGAGGAGTGGGAAGGTAATTTGATGATGGGACTTTTGGGCTGAGACTGAAACTCTACCCTCCGTTGCCCAGAAAAGAAAATGACAGTCTCTAGTAAAATGAAGATTAAAAAACCATTACTAAAATCACTAGGAAAATGAAAGGCAAGAAGTCTTAAAGGTGGAGAGTTACTAAACTACCTTTAGCTAAGGTTAGCCAAAGTACTTGTAACTAGCGAGAGGGAGAACATAAGAGAAGGAAATGATAGAGCATGAAAAACTTAAGAAAAAAAAACTCAACTCTATCAAGCCAATAGAATTGAGCGTGGATGTAAAACAAAGAAGGAATAGGAAATTGAAAGAGCTTAACTAAAGGAAGAATGAGAAAAAGAAACCTTAAAATTCCTAGTGAGAAGTTAGAGCCTCTCGTACTAGTCATTTTCCCCTTATTGTTCCTGTTGGTTTTTAGTCGCTTACTATTGTAAATATTATTATTGGTAGCTCAAAAAGAAACCTACCCCACAAGTAAAAGGAGCCCAAAATATGAATGCCTGGCAAATGTTTAGGTAGAGAATTCATGGATGATAGAATTCTAGATCATGGAAGATGTACATGTTAGGAGTGAGTAACGGACACAATGGAGAAATATGGATAAGTGGTTTAAAAGTTAGGAAGTTATAAAAGAGATACTTATGATGAAGTTAAGAGAATAATGGCAAGAAGTTAGCTAGAATGTGGGAAGTGGGAAAAAACTTCCTGAAGTTAAGAAGACTATATAAATCCACCAACGCCATGATAAAAGCACATGACACAACCTCAAATACCCACAAATAAACAATCAATTCATTATAAAACACTTTGTTATTATTTTCCAGTTTTCTTTACATTGTGTATTCATTTTCATTATCTCAAATGCCATTTGAAGTTTGTAATTTCCCTTTGTTTAAATTTCGTCACAATTTAGCATCTTGGTAGTTTAGAATTTTGCATTCTAAGTTTTTTGCAAGCCATTTATATCATTGATAAGAATTTAAGTATAAATTTTGGGAGAATTCCTCCCTTGCATGCTTGGATTTTAGAGTGACACCAATAATTTAGCATACCTCATGGGACCCAATACCGTGTTTAAGGAATGGAAAATCACTATATCTCTCTCCTCGGAGTAAAATGTTAAGGCCCCTGGACGTAGATCTCATCGCGGGTCTGTTAGTGGGGAAGTCTTCTTGAATTCCCTTGGTTCTTCCACCCTTTGAAGACCCTATTTTGACAAATTTTTCCCAACGGTGATTTGTAAGAGATCACCAACTCCCTCTGCACTCTTTCTTGACTCAAAAATAATGATACCTTCATTGAATATTATCCTCCCTTAAATAGAGGAAGGGCTAAGTACAAAAGATAACAATCTTTATTTTAGGATAAGGATCTTATTTAAAGTAAGAATCCTTATTTAAGAAAACTACCTAGAAAAACAATAAAGATAATAATATTCCCTTTCTAAACAATAAAGATATTAAAATGGCTGAGCTGATTCTAAGCATTACTGCTTCTGTTTGCGGCTGTATTTCTTTCCAATAAAGGAGTCCATAACATTACTCCCCTCCTGAACTAAGAGCTTGTCCTCAAGTTGGAATTTGGGATAAGTCTCCTGGAACTCAGTCAAGGGAACCCAGTTAGCTTAAGCCAATGGTAAGTTGGCCCATTCGACTAGAACTTCAACCAGACCCCAATTAACTCTGGAACGAAGAATTGACTAAGGCTTGGGAATGATTTTGCCATCCTTCAATAGTGGTAAGGAAGGAACAGTGGCAGGAGGAGCACCCTTAAACTCCTTAAGTAATGAAATGTGAAAAACATCATGAATCTTACTATACTCAGGAAGTTCTAACTTATATGCAACTTCGCCAATCCTCTGCAAAACGTTAAATGGGCCATAAAACTTAGGAGTCAGCTTATGAAAAGCTCGTTTCCCTAATGACCTCTGTCGATAAGGCTGTAGTTTCAACCAAACAAACTGTCCAGGTTCAAATGACAGCTCCCGATGATGTTGATCATAGGCTTGCTTCATTCGGAGTTGAGCCTGCTATAAACGAAGATGTATCTCAGCCAAAAGAGCATCTCGTTCTTGTAATGAATGATCAACTTCTTCCAAACGAATAGATCCAGGTTCATAGGACAACAAGCGAGGAGGATTACGTCCATAAACGACCCGAAAGGGTGTAGCTCCCAAAGAAGAATGATAAGCTGTGTTATAACAATACTCAGCCCAAGAAAGCCAATCCACTCATTTTCTTGGCTGATCCCCTACAAAACAACAAAGATACATCTTGATAGTGCGATTCACCACCTCAGTTTGACCATCTGATTGAGGATGATATGCAGAGGAAAAAGCCAAGGTTGTACCGCTTAAGCGAAATAATTCCTTCCAAAAGGTACTAGTAAATATTAGATCTCGATCACTTACAATAGTCTCAGGTAATCCATGTAAACAAAAAATTTGAGTGAAGAATATATGGGCAACAGAAGTAGCGTTATAGGGATAAGAGAGGGGAATAAAATGAGCATACTTGGAGAAGCGATCTACCACTACGTAAAGGACTAATTTTCCTCCAACTTTGGGTAACCCCTCCACAAAATCCATGTAAACAAAAAATTTGAGTGAAGAATATATGGGCAACAGAAGTAGCGTTATAGGGATAAGAGAGGGGAAT